>BEHA01000156.1:376481-389021 GCA_002897215.1 Eschscholzia californica subsp. californica
GATTTCAGAAAAACAGAAGAAATTCAATTCCTTAGGCTCTGTTTGGCTGGAAAATTAGTAAGAAATTCAACTCTTCCATTTTTCTTTTCTTTTTCCATATATTTAAGCTTCAATCCTTTATCATGAGTAATTAATTTTCCTATCTAGGGTTTAGATGAAGTTGAACTAATCATTTTTTCGACAATTTATTAAAGTTTTTACCATTTTAACGATAAAATCTTCCGGGTTTTTAGACCGTTCATGGACTGAAAACCCGAGTTATATAAAGAACCATCTAATCAGACTAAAATTAATTTGTCGTTAGAATTGTTAGGAAGACGGATTCAGAAAACCCTAGGCTCTCCCCCATTTGAGTTCCTTGTATCATTTGTAATTATTTTCTTTTCTGTAATTTTAATTTAATAATTTATTTATTTTTAAAACCAAAACTAAAATCAATTTCAAAAACGAGTTACTACCAAGTCTTAGAATAGGTTTCACTTAGTCTCTGAGGAACGAACCGGACTTACCGGATTTATTACTTGACGCCCGTGCACTTGCGGGTGTAGACCTATTTAGGGTAACCTTCTAGGCCCATCATTGACCGCTTGTCTGTGGATGATACGGGGTGGACACTCGATGAGTAATACCATACTTTTTCATTAGAATCTCAAACTGCCTATTACAAAAGTGTGTTCCCCCATCACTAATAATCGCTCGCGGTGTACCAAAACGAGAAAGGATGTTTTCTTTTAGAAACTTGATCACAACTTTGTGATCATTCGTTTTGCACGCAACCGCCTCTATCCACTTAGACACATAATCGACCGCGACTAGAATATATAAATTATCGAAGGAGTTCGGAAACGGACCCATGAAATCGATGCCCCATACATCGAAGACCTCAATGACAAGAATAGGATTTAGGGGCATCATATTTCTACGTGAAATACTCCCCAACTTTTGACATCGCTCACAAGCTACACAATATGCATGGGTATCCTTAAATAAAGACGGCCAATAGAAACCACATTGTAAAATTTTGGCGGCCGTCTTTTTGCTACTAAAGTGACCCCCACATGCATGGTCATGACAAAAGGAGATGATGTTGGTTTGTTCACTATCAGGGACACATCTCCTAATAATCTGATCGGGACAATACTTAAACAAGTATGGATCATCCCAGAAGAACCGCTTTACCTCGGACAAGAATTTATCACGATCTTGCTTAGTCCAATGCTTGGGCATTTGTCCCATAACAAGATAGTTCACTATGTCTGCGAACCAAGGTAATTGGGAGACTACAAGAAGTTGTTCATCAGGAACTCTCTCTAATAGGTAACTCATCATTTACGGACTCCACAACAAGCCTAGACAAGTGGTCTGCTACAACATTTTCGGAACCTTTCTTATCCCGTATCTCTATATCAAACTCTTGTAGCAAAAGTATCCATCTAATCAACCTAGGTTTGGCCTCTTTTTTAGAGAGGAGGTACTTTAATGCGGCATGATCAGAAAATACTATGACCTTAGAATCTACTACGTATGATCGAAACTTCTCTAAGGCATAAACAACAGCTAACAACTCTTTTTCAGTGGTCGAGTAGTTGAGTTGTGCATCATTTAACGTCTTACTAGCATAATAGATTACGTGAAGTAATTTGTTTTCACGCTGACCCAAAACGACTCCTATTGCATAATCAGATGCATCGCACATGATCTCAAAAGGAGCTTTCCAGTTAGGTGGTTGAACAATAGGAGCAGTAGTAAGCAAAAGTTTGAGTTTATCAAAGGCCTCTAGACAAGCATTATCAAAGACAAACTTGTTCTCTTTTGCCAACAGATTACAAAGAGGTCATGATATCTTACTAAAGTCTTTGATAAATCGACGATAAAAGCCAACATGCCTTAAGAATGATCGGATGTCTTTAACTGTTTTTGGTACAGGAAGACTTTTTATCAATTCTACTTTGGCTTTATCTACTTCTATACCCTTAGCTGAAATGACATGCCCTAGGACAATTCCTGAACGAACCATGAAATGACACTTCTCCCAATTAAGCACTAAATTCTTCTCTTTACATCTAACCAACACGAGTGTGAGGTGATGTAGACATTCATCAAATGATGACCCGAAGACTAAAAAATCATCCATGAAAACTTCGAGAAACCTTTCTACCATATTGGAAAATATGCTCATCATACAACGTTGAAAAGTAGCGGGTGCATTACACAACCCAAACGGCATACGACGATAAGCATAAGTTCCAAATGGGCAAGTGAAGGTCGTTTTCTCTTGATCTTCAGAAGCAATGGCAATCTGATTATACCCAGAATAGCCATCTAAGAAACAATAATAACAATGTCCTTCCAGTCTCTCGAGCATCTGATCAATGAATGGAAGAGGAAAATGATCTTTCCTCGTGACCGTGTTCAACTTCCTGTAGTCTACACAAACACGCCACGCAGTGGTCATCCTGGTGGGTATTAACTCATTGCACTCATTCCTAACCACAGTAATGCCTGACTTCTTGGGAACAGTTTGAACAGGACTGACCCAAGTGCTATCTGAAATAGGGTAGATAATACCCGCATCTAATAATTTCAGGACTTCAGATCTCACAACTTCCTTCATATTAGGGTTAAGTCGACGTTGCATCTCTCTCGATGGTTTTGCATCTTCTTCTAAGTAGATGCGGTGCATGCAAACTAATGGACTTATACCCTTGAGATCGTCTATAGACCATCCTAGTGCCTCTTTGTGTTCTCTTAGGACATCTAACAATCGACCCTCTTGTTCTTTCTCTAGCTCGGATGCAATAATAACAGGTAGGGTTTCTGAAGGTTCTAAAAACGAATACTTCATGTTCGCAGGTAAAGGTTTCAACTCTAAGGATGGTGGTTTCTCAATAGGGTGAGACGACTCTGAGACAGAGGGTGATTTGGACTCATCACTTGCCGATGGTTGAGTTGTCTCTAAAGTTGATGCCATACTTGGTTCAGAGATTGTGAGGGATTCAGTTTTCGCTTTCCATTTCTCAATATCCAGTAATGGGGTGGAATTTAATAAAGCATTCACCTCATTGATACTACTTTCCTCTAGTAGGCCAACAATGTTTCCAACTGGTTATCTGATAAAGTTGTTGGTAAGGAATCCTGAACTAACATATCTATCAAATTTAACTCATTAAAATCATCAACATCATCGGGGTGAAGTCCAGCATGGAAGATGTTCATCTCTACAGTCATATTTCCAAAAGACAATTTCAAAAGGCCGCTACGACAATAGATGATAGCATTGGATGTAGCTAAGAATGGTCGCCCTAGTATGACAGGTATTTGACTTTTGGAATTATGGACTGGCTCAGTATCTAAAATGATGAAATCAACAGGAAATAAGAATTCACCAACTTTGATCAAAACATCTTCGACTATGCCACGTGGGTGCCTAACACACCGATCCGCTAACTGAAAGACCACAGAGGTTGGTTTGATTTCTCCTAATCCCAACTGTAAGTACACGGAATAAGGAAGAAGGTTAACACTAGCACCAAGATCCAATAGAGCACGCTCTATTTTATAATCTCCTATGGTACATGATAGTGTAGGACTTCCTGGATCTTTGTACTTAGGTGGAATATTTTGTTGGATGATCGAACTAACATTCTGAGTAAGGAAAACTTTCTTATGCACATTCATCTTACGCTTACTAGTACATAAATCCTTAAGAAACTTGGCGTAAGCTGGGATCTGTTTGATCGCATCTAAAAGTGGAATGTTGATACTAACTTGTTTGAACAACTCCATTATTTCCTGAAACTGAGATTTCTTCTTTGACTCGACCAAACGTTGAGGGTATGGAGTTTTAGGGACATAAGGCTCGGATACTAAGGGTGGACTTTCTGACTCAGGAGCCTTTTCAGGCTCATCCCTAGAGACTCTGGTTGGCAACGAGGATGGCTCGTTCTCACTCTCTTCCTCTTCAGGAACTCTTACCTTGTTATCCACAATTTTACCACTTCTAAGGGTTGTTATCGCATTAGCTTCATCTGGTGGTGGTTTACCTAGTAGACCTTTTGGGTTCTGCTCAACTTGACTCGGAAACTTACCTTTTTCTCTCTGACTAAAGGCTTCGTGAAGTAAACCTATTTGGGTTTCTAGCTTAGTCAACGATTGACGGGTAGATTCCTGAAATTCCTCATGGTTCTTAGTTAACCTGACCTGGTTCTGAGCTAGCATTTGCATGGTGTCCTCTAATGATGTCTTTTTTTCTGGCGGATGTTGGACACTGGGCTGAGCATAAGGGTTGCTAGGTGCATTAAACCCCATGAGGGTTCATAGAACTACTAGGCTGACTCTGGTATTGACCTTCAGACCAAGAGAGATTGGGATGATTTCTCCAGCCTGGATTATACGTGTTAGAGAAAGGATCATACTTCTGACGATTGTCTTGCCTAGAGTTTTGATAGAGAGCATGAGCTTGTTCTTTGTTAGCAGACTCAAAGAATAAGGCACATTTGTTCCCCGTGTGAGTAGGGTCTCCACAGACAGAACATGGGTAAGAAACAGGTTCATTTCCAACACTCATGACATGAGTGGGATCCTCCATGAAGGTTTTAGGTTGATTCATCACTAAGGCTTCCAACCTTCTGGTAATGGCGTCAAGTTTGGACTCAGAATCATCGATCCTATAAATCCCGCCCTTAGTTGGATTAGGCTTTTCCCTAGTGATAGGTTCTCAAGAAGTTTCCCATTGTTGGGATTGTGCGGCTAGTTCCTCAAGAAAATCCATGGCCTCATCGGCGGATTTGTTGGAGAACCCGCCATTACAGAATGACTCGATCATGGAGGTGGTAGGATAATCTAGTCCTTCATACAACAGTTGGACTAGTTTCATTTTTTCGAACCCATGATGTGGACACTCTAGAAGAATATCGTTGAATCTCTCGATGTATGAGTAGAGAGATTCCCCTTGAAGTTGCTCGAAATTAAGCAAGCTCTGCCTTAAAGCTCTAGTTTTATGTTTGGGAAAGAATTTTTCTAGAAAGACACCACTAAGTTCTGCCCAAGTAGAAATAGACTCAGGTTGTAAGGCATACAACCACGACTTTGCTTTATCCTTTAGAGAAAAAGGGAACAACCTTAATCTAACGGCATCAATCGAGTTATGGTCTTGCAAACGTCCTCAAATTCCCTAACATGATAATACGCGTTCTCGTTCTCTAAACCACGAAACACCGGAAGCATATTGATGATTCCCGACTTTAACTCGAAGTAAGTGTTAGTCGGGGGTAATCTAATGCATGATGGTTGACCAACTCTAGCCGGATGCATGTAGTTTTTGAGAGTCATAGGTTGATCCTCGACCCTAGCTTGATCAACGTGATCCTCCATAGACTCGTTTAAAGAAAGGTTTTCAAGTAAAATACTCAAATCAGACTCTTTAACAAAACGACCTCTCTTATCACGTAACCTAGGGGGCATAAACCAAAAGACAAGACAAGGGACTCTTTTGAAAACTTGTTTTTGAAAATAAAAGGAGTAAGGAAACTACGAAGATCCTAAGGAAAACAACGAAGCAAGCAAGCTGACTCCACCAAGCAACCTAGACACAATCTAGACGACTGGGTAGTCTTTTTCACCTAAAAATTGATCTAGACAGCTTCTACTTCTTACCAAAACTTGAACTATGATTCTTATGAGTAGTTACTCCGTCACAGTACAACGATCAAGAATTGTGTTCTTGGATCGTTCCCTCTTCCTGGGAAAACTCCAAATACTAATCAAGTTCGAGATTTGTCAAGAATGTCCTATAAGCTCGTTACCCTTTGGCCAATGTTTAAATCAAATTTTAATTTTAAGTGAGGCTTGGGATCGGCAATGTTGTTACCTAAATTGGCAAGAGACCGGTGATGAAATCCGACTCCTATCTTGTAATGGGTTAATGCCCTTACTAATATGATAATTAAACTAACAGTTCGACAATCAATTAGGCAAGCAAAAACATCACAAGTACCCACTTACAGGAGATTCGTGGGTGATCTAGAAGTTACCTCCCGTTCAAGACGGGCGACGACCTTTGTAGACGACCCGGGCCACTCTTCCCGCAAGTGTGCGAACCCGAGGCTTCTTAATTTCGGTTACAAAATTAAATGCCCTCCAATTTAGGGTCAAAACAATAAAGGCCTTATTACAAAACAAACAAATAAAAGAAATGCAAAAAAGTTATAACACTCTCTCACCAAAATAAAAATAAAGTACTAAAATAACTAAAAAGGTCTTCTTTGATGTCCTCCTTCTTGATGTTCCCTCCCTTTAGCTCCTTTGTGAATCTACACAAGGAAAGGAAAAGCAAGTCAAAGTAATCAAAATAGACAAAAATAAAAATAAAAACCAATTCAAGATTGAAAATAAAATTAAACTTATCCCCGGCAGCGGCGCCAAAAACTTGATAGGCCTAAAATTAGGTCTTTCCCCAAGTGTAGGGGTCAAGTTATAGTATTTAAAATAAGATCGAGTATCGTTCCAAAGGACAAGCTATTTTACCTAAATCTCGAATTAAAAACCCCCTTTCAAAAATTTGATTTGATTTGGAAACTACTTAAAGAAAGAAAACAATACTAAAAGACTAATAAGAATGAAATCAAAGTGAGAAAAAGAATCTAGGGATTTCGATTTCACCACATAAATGGACTACTTAAGACAAACATTCAATCAACAAATCACTTTTTGTTTATAACTCAAAACCTAGCTTAATGAACTAATTAGGTTTCGGATAATATTCTTTAATAACACAATTCAAAATCAAGATTATTTGATTGACTATCATATAAAACTAAATTCCTACACTATCATTCATTATCTAAAAGGCATATCTCATCTAATAATTCAATAAAAGCATGAAATATCTAATTATAATGCATGAATGATAATAAGGTTATAGAATCAACATGAAATGACAATCAATAGGCATTGAAGCTCAATATAAGGATTCATTGATTTATAACATATCTCAAAATAAGTCCAAATATGGGTTTCCTCTACACCCTAGATACAAATTTAGCTACTCATGGAATCTAAAGTAATATTCATTGAATTTATAAAATAAATGGAATTACAAAAGATAAATGGAAAGAAATTACCAAGAATGTTCAAACTCCATATTCCCATGTATCTCCATTTTGATGTCCAAAACTAGCTCCAAATGTCTCAAGAATATTACCCAAACTCCAAATAATAGCTTATTAGAAGATAAAAGAAGAGAAATTTAGAAGAGAGATAGAAGAAGAAGAGATTTTAGAGAAGAAAGTATGGAGAAATTAGAAGGTTAGAAGAATAAATTAGAAGTGGAAAGAAAATGTAGAGAAGAGATGAAGGTGGTAGAGAAAGTAGAAGAAAAGAATGGGGGGCTAGATTTTTTAGTTTAGAAGAGGTAGAGAGAAAAGGAGGCTAAAAGAGGAGAAAATGGTTTAGGGTTTTACTACTACAAGGAGGAGGAAAGAGAGGCTAAGAGGGGAGAGTTTGGTTGGTCTTCTAAAAGTCTTTATATAGAGTTAGGGTTGAGTTGGGGTTAAAATTGTAAATGATGGGAAGTTGAGGGCTAAAAGGGCAAATAGAAAGGTTAAAAAGGATAAAACCCTAGTTAGGCTGGCGGCTAGGGTTTTATGTTGGAAATTCGGCTGATTTGGTGTAGCCGGGTATAAGTTAACAAGTCGCGGTAGGGACAGCAGCCGTCTGATCTTGGCGCGCTCGGATCTGGACGGACAGGAGACAGCCACGTGGCTGGAAGCACGATATCTAAACTGTTTCTGGCGCACGGGATAAGTGATAAAGGGTTGGAAGTACAACATCCGTTAGATCTTGAAAACACGGAGAGTAACGGCCAAGATTAGAACGTGGGAGTGGGGCTACCGGGTTAAGTTGCGACGCGCTACACTGGATCAATCTCTTTGGGCCATTTCGCTGCTTAGCGCTAACACGGGAATCGCATATACCGGCCTCCGCCCATAGACACGTGTCCGTAAGCATACCGCGGGCCAGAAACTTGCCCGACATTGTACCGAATGCTGACCAAATGTTGACCTGACTTTGACTTTGATTTATTCCTTCGTCCGGACTCCGATTTGACTTCCGTTTTCTCCTATGGACTCGTCTCGACCTCTAGTTTTCAACCACGCACTGACCTTGGCCAAATTACCAGAATGTCCTTGACTCCAAATGACCAAAATACCCTTCATGCATCTTTTTTCCCATTTTTAACCATTTTCACACCTAACTCTGCAAAACACACTTAATCAAGAAAACCAACTATTTATTATAATAAAGACTCGAAACGAACTAACTCGACTAATTTAAACAACTCCGATGGGACATTTTCATGACCCATCAAGGATATATACATTCGGTCTGAATGAGATGTCCTTCCGAAGGAGTGTCCTTCGACCAAGATGGCAATACGATCAATTTGTCAGCTAGGATAACGATGAACTCATCCTGAAGATCATCCAGCCCGGTCTAATTAGGGGTCGTAATACTTTGCTAGAAGCCGCTTACGATCGTCGGATCACTTCGGTGATTCGCGGCTAACATAGACCGGATCCTACAACGGGTTACACATAAGAGTGGTAACTTGATCGGAGAGATTTTACTAGACCGAAACGAACTAAACATGGATTAGATCCAACTTAAAAGAAAAAAAGGGTTCGAATGGCGATTCGGAACAAGATAGAAAGAACCGGGCTTAAAAGGAGTGTCTGGAGCAATGCTCTAAGGGTCGGCCAAATGATAGTAAAAGCGACCGCCGGTGATGTATTCTCCGATAGTCGACGTAGCGGAAGCGAAAACTTTTAAATAACCTGCACTGATGCCATGTTGAATAGAGCAAGATTGGTTTTGAATGATGTTTTATTCATCTCATATGTGTTACATGGTAAACAAGAATAAAGTAGAGATTAGGTTTATGTTACAATTTCCTAACACTGGTAACTATATATTTACAGGTAATAGTATTTCCTATATAATAATATTATTTCCTATTGATAATATTGAGTGATATACGTTTCCATGATTCACGCCAACACTTATATTATGTGAAGAGGTATAAACCTCTTTAGATAATTGGGAGAAGTTGAATTCGGGTGAAGCCGAAGAGAGAGAGGTGAACTCAGTGAAGCCGAGGGAGAGGGGGAGAGAGAAAGAGATGAATGATGGGCCTAGAAAGTTTACTTAAATAGGTCTACACCCGCAAGTGTACGGGTATCAAGTTGTAATATTTCCGGAAAGACTGGTTCGTTCTTCAGAGACTAGTTAAACTTATTCTAAAACTTGAAAGTAACATGGTTTTGTTTGAAAATTAGGTTTTGGTGATAAAATAAAATGAATAAAATATTAAAACAAATAAAAAGATGAACTCAAATGGGGAGATGATTTAAGGGTTCAGAATCTATCCACGGAACAACTCTAAAGGTGAACTTATGAGTCAACAAGTTATTTTTATTACTCGGGCTTTAAACACATGAATGGTCTAAAGTCCGGAAGATGTCTTCATGAAAACCAATAAAAACTTAAAATATATAATTATTCGATCTAGGAATTTGTTGACTCACATACAAAACATACCGATATTATAGTTATCATGGAATTCAAGATTGAATCAATGAAAATAAAGGAAGAGATAAAGAGGGAAGAAAACATAACTTTTTTCTCTCGCTTGAAATGGTTTCCTTCTGAGTTTCCCGTGTGGCAGCCAAACGCACCCTAAGGAGCAGTTTTCCTTCTGTTTTTACTGTTTTCCAGACAAACAGACTCTTAAGGAAATTAATTTTCTCGTCTTCTCGGAAACGATTTCTTTGTGAGAAAATAAGTTTCCCACGGATTTTCTCGTCTTCCTACTGTTTTCTCTCTCTCTCTCTCTCTCTCTACTGGTATTTCAAAACAAAATCCTTCACCTTGATTAACACAACATTCTATTCACTCCCTTTGTCTCTCACAAAGAAATGAAATAAATGAAGAAACTTTTAACAAAGATGATGAATTGATTATACAAGCAAAGATGAAAATACAATAGCTCTTTCTCTCTCTCTCTTTGAGTCTCTCTCTATACTGTTTTTCTCTCTCTCACAAAAAGAATAACAAAGAAAAGAGAACAAAAGAAGAAGATGAAGATGATAATGGTTTCTAACTCTCTGTTTCTCTTTGTTCGGTTATATTCCAAGCTCACTCTCTCTCTCTCTAATATTTCTGTTAATTGAGCTAAGAGAGGAGATGATCCCCCAAAGCCGAGATACTTTCCTCTGTGTTTCTGTTCCTCTATGTAGCCGAAAATACCAGTCTCTCTTTCTAAAGATCAGAAGCTAAGAGATCTCTGAAATCTCTATCTTTTATCTTCAATATGATTCTCTCTCTAGATTTTTCAATATATCCAGCTCTATCTCTTTGTTATTACCCTTTTGGTTCGAAGATGAGAAAAAAAAACGTTAGGTGTCCATAATCGGATCTGTCTCTGATCTTCCAGTCGAATTCTCCTTTCCTTTAAACTTAAAATCTCACTTGATCTCTCTCTGTTAGTTTCCCATTTTTTCTCTTTCTTCCTTTCTTTGTTTGAAAATTAAATAAACTAAAGTAAGAAAGAATACCCAGCGTTACGGAAGCCAGTCAACGTTGTTGGAGGTTATCACTAAGGACGAGTTGCAGAGCATAGAAATATGCTAAAACGCACTTGAAATAAGATGCCATGTGCACGGGAAGAGCTGAGACCGTTAGATGCTTGTTGGTGTACGGTTTTATACTGCTTCAGGTCACACGGAATCAAATACCTTAGAAATCCCATGATTAGTAGCTGGCTGTTAGGGTGATGGGACTTTGTTGTTGAGTAGGGTCCATCGAGAATATATACAGTCCACTTCCATCTGTTCAATTTCCGCACACTTGTGTTGATCCGTCAGATTGTCTCGTCTTACATTAATAAATCAATAAGTCTAGGGGAACCGCTTGGTGGGACTGCCTAGTAAACCGTCCATGACACGTGGAAGAAAAAGACAAGATAATCAACCAAAAGTCACCTGTCATTTTTTTGTTAAAAAGTAGGAGAGAGAAAAGATAAAAAAAAATCACCTTTCTCTCTCCCACATCTGACCAAACCTGACGTCGTTTGTCTCGTTGACTAGGATGGTTCATCCTTTCAATCTCAGCCCTTTAATTATTAAGGGCTGAGATTGAAACCCCAATTAAAGTATTAACATGAATTGAATGCCCTATTCTTTCAAGCAACAAAGCAACTTGTCTTCTTCAGCACTGTAAGTTGCCCTAGAGTTTTTTTTATTCTCCATCATTATTTCTACTCATCTGGAGAATCATCTGGAGATTGTACCAAGCCCTAGTTTCTTCATCACTAAATCCTCCATTTTTGTTGCTTAACACTTGATATGGAAGCTTGATGTCTAATTTTCTATATCTCTCCAAATTTGAGTATAAGGTAACTTTTAGATCAATTTTTTTTTCTTTTTGTATGTTTATAACTTTATATCATGGTATAGCATCTTTTTAGGATTTTTATATTTCACATTGTCTTCATATCTTTTAGGGTTTTTATATTGTACATTGTCTTCATGCTGCATGTGTTCATTATCAGCTTTGTTTTTTAATCCGACTCCACATCTCTTTAGTTATATATGGAAGGAACATCAATAGACTGTAGTGTAGATTCTGAGGAGGATATTGATTATGAGAACTTCGGTGAAAAAGATGATAGTGGACCCGAAGAAGAATGTGTTGAAACTGAAAAAGATTTTGATTGTTCGAGATATAGTAAATTACAACTGTTGGAATTACTAAAGATTGGAACAATACACGATGATCGTGATTTTGTGTTTGAACTTTTCAAAAAATACGCATATTTGTCTGGATTTCCTGCAAAAAAAAGAACTAGTAAAAGAGATTGTAATGGTTTGCTTCGATGGGTTACTTTTTCGTGTGGTAGAGAAGGAAAACCTAGAAGTAAATCTTCCAATTGCTTAAATCCGAAACCCTCATCCAAGACAGGTTGTTTAGTTAAAATCAGAATTACACTTGAAGGAGATGAGAAATGGAAAATAACGTCGTCATTTCTTGACCATAATCATCCTCTCAGTCCTAGCAAGTCCAGATACTATAAATGCAATAGAAATATCAAGCCATCCGTAAAAAGGGCTTTAGAATTGAATGATAGAGCAGGGATTCGAGTATGTAAGAATTTTGGAACGATTGTTGAAGATGCACATGGTTATGACAATTTAACTGCGACAAAAAAAGATTGTCAGAATTACCTAGCAAAAGTTAGGCAATTACGCCTTGGTGAAGGTGATGTAGTTGCAGTTCAACGTTATTTCTTGAAGATGCAATCGCAAAATACAGATTTTTTCTATTGTATGGACCATGATGGCGAAGGTAGACTAAAAAATATATTTTGGGCTGATGGAAAGAGTAGAAAATCTTACAAAGAATTTGGAGATGTGGTTGCATTTGACACAACTTACTTGACTAACAAATACGAAATGCCATTTGCTCCATTTGTCGGAGTAAATC
>BEHA01000156.1:389490-411148 GCA_002897215.1 Eschscholzia californica subsp. californica
TCGACTGAGGCCGAGTATCGAGCCGTGGCTCACACGGCTGCTGACATCATTTGGCTACGAAATTTGTTGGGTGAATTGGGTTATGTGTCTTCTAGTTCACCTATTATTCATTGCGATAACTTAAGCACCACATACTTGCCGGTAAATCCTATATTACATTCAAAAACTCGTCACTCGGCTATTGATTTTCACTTTGTACGTGAACAAGTAAATAATGGCAAATTACGTGTGCAATATCTTCCAAGTGAGTCTCAACTAGCGGATATCTTTACTAAGGGCCTTTCAACATCAAGATTTATGTTTCAAGCTTTCACTCGGTACCCGTGGTTCGGCTTGAGGGGGGGGTGTAAACATACATTTTATACTTGTAATTATCTTCTTTCTCAATGTCTAGTATTGTAATTATGTACATGAGACCTCTCTATAAATACAAATGATTTGCCCTCATTAGGGCATCTTGCCTTCAACATTTTCATAAAATACATAAGGTTGCTTAAGGTTAAACTAAAAAGTCCCCGCCACTGAGAAGATGCTAGGCGAACCCTCGGCCTAATTGACTTCACATAATTATATGCAGCTTCAGGGGTCATCTGCTTGTGCTGAACCTGGATAAAAAAGTGATTACGAACTCATCAGCTTTTCAATTTGATGTATTCAGTAGGTAACAATATCGATTTAGTCAGGCATAGAAATAGACCAGATAACATAGGACAATGGTTGTACTTCGACCACGACCAGCTTTACAGTGGACATATGTAGTCCTTCCACTTGATGCATTCTCACAATAGGAAAATGAGAAATCTTATTAGAGCTAAAATCCACGAGAAATATAAAAAAAAAAAAAAAAAAAAAATCTTATGCCACTTTCTTGTAATTAGCCAAAGCACCATATGAGGAACTACTTTATACTTGGGGAAATAGATGTTGAAATGGCACAATTTAAAGATGTAAGCTTAAAGATGTCTCCTGTTGTAAAAACGTGAGGCAAGAAGTAATTCTACTAACATGAGGTTTATCTGACGTAGTCAGTTTTGGAGAGAAGAAAGTAGGAGCTAGGTGTTGGAACCTCCTAATCTACCAGCCAAAAAAAAGCTCATGTACCAGTTCTTAGTGAATGTCATAAAGAGAAAATATGATGGAAATAGGAAATAGATTAATTGCAAGTGGAGGCAGTTATTACTCACTATAAATGAATTCCACCGCTTGACATGTATTTGAATGCGATGGAGCAAAAAGGTAATCTCTGGTGGCAAGCACCAAATGCTCGATATCATAAGCCTGACAGTAAATAGATGACGATGAAAAGATTACTTAAAAGAATACATTAGTAGTGACGGGGACCCAAAAACACATAATTAAGAAACTAACTGAAAAATAAATAAATAAATTCAACAAGTATATATGATTCAAGAACCAAACTGAAACAAATGAAGTCAAGCAACAGTCGAAGTACTCACATGATACAGAGACGTGGGAACCAAAGTTTCATATGGCTCATTCAATGTGATCACTCCATAAACACCGAGTTGTTTCAAGCAAGGCAAATCAGTGGGAAACGGAACTGCACCTAACAATATAAACTGAAGAGGGATGTCAGTATTTAACTCTAAAAATGTCCAAAGAGAATTTTCTCTTGTTCAAAGAAAATGAGACAACTAAATATAAGAGCATCCACTCTCATTGACCAAAAAAGTCTCTTCATCCTAGAGCAAACTCGAGACTCAAATTTGTGTATGTGGTTAACTAGTGGAGTAAATGAAAGAGACTTGAAACCTCCATTACGGGCTGGAGAAGTAACCCAATCCTTCCTTCGTTTACATGAGGTGTACGAATAAGACGTCTTTAATTACTTCCACTAGAATACGTGTATGTACTACTAATTGCCCTTTTCTCTCTCCCTCTCTAGCCCCCTTATAAATAGAGATTCCATTCTGGAGAGACAGAGAGAGACAGACAGAGACAGAGAGAGAGAGAGAGAGAGAGAGAGAGAGAGAGAGAGAGAGGGAGCAGGAGCCTTCAAACCAAAACCAATGTGAGTAGTTTTTTTTGTTGAACTGTTCCTCTCACCATAGTATTTCCGTTTGTATACACCCCAACCCACTAATTTCAATAGGTGATTGATCATTAGCAACAATCAAGACTCCTGGGCACCATGGTATTTCCGTCTGTATACACCCCAACCCACTAATTTCAGTCAATACTCACCCTTACCTCTCTCTCTCTCTCTATCTTCAACTTCTTCTGTTTCATTACTTCAATAATTCCATAAACAATCAAGATTTACTGGACCAGCAGAAGTAGAAGGATAACTATCATCTTTGAAAGACTGTATTCCATTATGATTTGAAACTAATGAAGAGATTTCATTGTTCATATGAGTAGTAGTTAACCCTGTTTCATGGGAGATACTGACAATTTTATCTCTCTCTGTTTTAAGTCTTTGTTGTTTGAATTTTGATCCATCACTTTGTAATAGAGCCCTAAAAAGGGTTTGATCTTGCATTAAACCAGATATTGGGCATTGATAATTTGTCGAATTCGATGGATAATGAGTTGAGTAAAATGGGGTTTACTTATAAGAGTATTTGGAGAAAATAAATGAAGGGTTTTGTGACATCAAATCAGAATTAGGGTTTACAGACTGATTAGATGGAGACTTGTAATAGTCAAGAATTTCTTCCTTGTTCTTCTGAACTTCCATTGAATTGGAGAAGCAAACACACCTATCTCTGTAAAACTCAAAGCTCCTACTTCAATCTCTCTTTGGTTTTACGGTTTTCGATTTCGAAGTTGATTTACAGAGAGAGATGCGGGAGAGAAAAAGAGGTGAGAAAGTCTTGATTGTTGCTTATGATCAATCACCCATTGAAACTGAGAGATTGAGAAGGACAGGGACGAGAGAAAGAGAGAGACGGGAGAGAGAGTCTGTCGGACTGGGGAGGGATCTAATTGGGAAATGATAGAGTGCCCAGCAATTTTGCCCATTAAATTGCCCAACTTTCCTTATTTAGAAATAAAAGCGGTCCCCACCGTAATCAAACTTTGAAAAACCCTTGTCTTTTAGTGATTCCACATCAGCTGGGCAATTTAATGGGCTAAAAACTGGGCACTCTAGCATCTCCCGATCTAATTTTGGGGTGTTAGATTTTTTTTTTTCAGATCTCGGTCAAATTTTCAACGGTGCCACATCAGGAGGGTGGGGTGGGAAAAAACCCGCGAGCCCGAATCCGCCCACGCCCGAGACCGACGAAGTCCGTGTCTGAGGCGGACACTGTCCGACCGACCGACTAAAACCAACGGACGGACACAGACACAACGCCTTGTCCGACATCCGTTTGAGTCCGACCGTTTAATTGTCCGTTCGGCCACCCGTTTATATAATCTATGCATATATACATATTATTTGTATACATAGATGTATATATAAGATGTCTACCAATATATATGTACATATATATATATATATATATATATATTAATGTGTTGTTTGTGTTTGTAATATATGTGTGGGATCATAACAAAAAAAGAGTGAGAATTTTTAACAAAAAAATGGAAGAGGGAGATACAACAAGAAACAGTAGGTATGGAAGAGGTTTAGGCGAAGGAAATTAGGGACTAGGGCATTGGGGCCGTGGAGGTTTGGGGGGAGGTGTAGGCTAAAGAAATTGGGGAGGATTGATTAGTCTCACACTGGACAACAAAAACTTTTGTGAATGTTTAATAAATTTATAAAATTGGCCAAACTTCATTCCCATGCATTACTCCACACTCCACGTATTAAGCTTGGGCCAAATTTAAAAGGCACCGGAGTTATGGGCACCTTTATTAGGGTTGTGGACCTGTTTTGCCCGACGCACGGTTGTCCGAAATCTGTAATGTCTGATCTAATTGGCGGGCTCGGACGGGCAATGGACACTCAGATTTTGTGAAGTGTCCGTCCGGGTCCGCCCGGTTACCACTGCGGTCAAGAGGGTGTGGTGTCCGAACCGTCCGGTCCGAAAGGGGAAGTGTCCGTGGACAGCCCGTCCGGTCCGATTCTCATCCCTAGACTGGACTGGACATCCTCTAAGTCGCCCTCTTGGGCACCGTAGCATTTCCATTAAAACTCAGGTTGTATTGGTTTTTCTTTTTCACAATTTTGGAAAAAGTTTTCTTTTCTGATAACTTATTCTTTTTGTTTCTATATTTTATGCAGCATTAGCATCGAAAATGGTTTTTTCCGACCCTGCAGCGAGACTTTACCCACACGTCGAGCAGGGGAAACAACAACTTATATGGATTGCAGCGATATTCGCTATTGCAATAACCTTGACCACAATCTATTGTGGTATAAGGTATTGCTTGAAAAGAAGCAAGAACAAGGACCATAAGGTCCATAATGTGGATATAAATTCTGAAATAGAATTAGTGTAATGAATACATAAATGTAATTACGAATAATAAAAATAAAGGATACTTTTTTTTATTTGAAATGGAATATGGAAATTCAATGTCATTGAGCATCCTGATGTTGTATATCTCATTCGATATGGATAATTGGAATGTTATGAACTATGCAAACCAAATACATTATGGTTTCATGGATCATTTTCGACCTTACACATACAGTAGCATAGGATTACCAAACATGAGAAATATTTTTGAAATAGCCAACCCAATACAACTGCCGGCCATGAGAAGACTTTCTACCCCCTTAGTATCCCTATTTTCCACATGTGAATATCCATAGAAGATCAACAACCTCCATAGGTAGGATGATTTCAGAATAAAGGTAAACAAATATATCATCAAAGTCTTCTTTTTTCTTCGGTTAGATTCTGGAAATCTGAAATAAGGCATGAGAGCTATCTTGTGGAACATCTTCGTTTCAATATATCAGACACGGTTCATCTATGCTATCAATGATCGCACAGTTGAAGTACTAAATGTCTAAATTTATTAGCATTGCACCACTTTGGGTTGTTTAAAACTTTCACCGTGATAAAAGTACATTACTTTGTGAGAGAGATGAAGGGTTTATGTTTTCTATTTCTTTCTTTTTATTGTTAGCTCATAAGATTTTAGGTCAACTATCAGGGGATATAGTGTTGACTATTTTCAAATATTTAAATTCAAATTGGTGGGACGTGTTAGTGAATGGATTTATGATTATGAATGAATGGGTGTAATTCTTCACCAGCAGTAGACTTGAATTAATGGGCACATCCCACTAGGGGTGGGAATCGGGCGGGTACGAACACCCACGGGTAATGAAAGGTCGGGCTCAGGCGGGTCGGGCAGATTTCTTTTATGGCTATTAGGGTATCGGGCAGACTCGGGCGGGCTTTTTATAAATTTTCACTGCCCAAAGCCCGCCCAAGCCCGAAAAAGGGGTCGGGACAGTCGGGTTCCGGGCCCCTCGGGCAGCGGGTAACATGTTAAAAATATTTTATAAAAATAGAAAAAGATAAAAAGTTATATTTCAGTCAGCTTTTTCAGATCTAGAATTTCTTATTCTCTAAAATAGATTTCTAAATAAGTAGATCATACAAGTTAAGGTTTTTTTCTATAGATTTATAGACTCCGTTAAAAATCGAATCACATATTTGTAACTCCTTAACCATTTCTTCAAATTCCTATCTCCAGACTCCAATTACAAACATAACAACATATTCAAACACACAGAGCATATCAATTTCTTGCAAATTTCTTTCTTCAGCTTGATGTTCCTATTACATCTATTTGCTTATCTCAGATCTCCTTCATACCACAATGCCATATTATATTACATACAAAAATTTCTATGAAGCAGAAGACTATACATGATAAAGAAAACAACAATATTTTGTTACTAAAAAGAATTAAACAAAGGGAAAAGAGGAAAATAACAACACATCTCTACTTCTGGTTCTTTTAATCCCTTCTGAAGATGAAGATAACGAAAAAGAATAAGAAGAAGAGAAATAAATGTCAGATCAGATGTAGTTGTCCCTCGCTCTCATCTCTCCCGATCTTGGCTCTTCCACATACTTATTTTTTTTCTCTCTCTCTAGGGTACTGAAGTCTCCAAGTGATAATGGGAGCCTTAACTCAATGTGTAATTTATATATCTTTCCATCTTAGAGGAAACCCTAACTGAATAGAAGCCCTAAAAGGGTGAAAATCTATAGGCACCCTTCGGGTGAATATGTCGGGCTCGGGTGTGGGCGGGGTGGCGGGCAGAGCTTTTCACCCGAGCCCGCCCATAAAAAGTCATGGGGTTGGGCGGGTACCCGTCTTCGGGTAGTACCCGTCTTCGGGTACGGGCGCCCACGGGCTCTATCGGACCCGGGTAATCGTGACGAGTATCGGGCACTCGGGCGTAATTCCCAACCCTACATCCCACCGTAAGAATGAATCAATTCAAGTGGCACCTTTTCAAGATTATAAATAATCATCACCCTACCTATTTGATACACACAAGCATCCAACCAATTTCCAGTCTCTTTCTCTCTGTCTCGTTTTCTTCCACATGTGAAGAAGTTCTTTTGGGTGTTTCATTATACAAGTTATTTAGTGAGTTTGAAGTCGGTTTATTGGCATTATCAGTTTACATTTCAGAGTGTTCTCGATCTTAGTCAAAGCGTACATACTTTGAACTAAGATAGTTGTTAAGACTTCATCGTATCCTGAAGGCATAGTTCCATACCCGTTGTGTACCTGTGGTTTTACCAGAAGGGAGCGAATTACTGTCTAAAAGGATCGATATAATCGAGCTTTGAAGTTTTCGTGTACAACATCATATATTTCTGGTTTTCCATTTCAAATTATTAGTAACAAATTTACAACATATAGTACATTGGATTTGGAAGCTTGAATGAACGGCTGGATATAGAACTCCCGAGTAGATCACTCCATTGATCCCCAGAGTTCCCAAGAACCCTATAACCTCCTTTCACCATGTCATCTCTTTTCTCTGACTTGTATAAAGTTGCAGTTTTTCCATGGTCCTCTTTAGCTCTGCACCAGTTGGGAGATTCAAATTAGGACATGAAAACATTCGAAATGAATTCAAAAATGTAATCTTAAACAAATCTAGAAAGGAGAAAGAGTTCGCATTATTAGGTAGACTTGAGGAATAGACTAGTACTCATTGTTCATGCTTCGTGAGATAAGAACAAACAAAATAGACTACCAAGGTGGGAGGCCACCTACTCCTCATCAACCCATTAGACAAAGACTCACCATATCTCAAAACCAGTGATTGTAAACAACCTGTATATTTTCTAAAGGAGTTTTTTTAATGTTAGTTTTACTCTTCGGACTTAGCGAAATAGCTGGTTTTTGTACATAATAAACTCAATGTTTTTCTTGATGAAATGAACATCATATACGAACTGTCGAATATTTAAAGAGGGTACAACTGACAAATGAACAATAGGAAGTTCTTGATTTCTTTTGTTTTCTTCACCAATCAACACATTTAGGAACAAAATAAAATGATGTAGAGGAATTGGCCGAGAAATACATAGATGAAATAGAAGCGGCCAAATTCAAAGGTGACAGACTAAAACGGCCAAAACCGAAGCTACGGGTGTCGGAATTGGACGAGATTTTGAGGGATGGTGCGAAATAGCGTTCCGGTCATTCGTTGTCGCTTTGCCACATCGGACCCACTTTGAGGGGCAAATTCCACCGTTTAGGACCTCAAAATGGACTTTTACTAGTTTTTTTTCTATTTTTGGAATTGTTATCAGTTTAGGATTACTCGTATTCTAGTATTTTATTTTAATAGAAGTTGCTATTGGAGTTTGACCAAGATTAGGAAACCCTAGGTCCATATAAAGAGAGCTTAGAAGTTGTTTCAGTCATTCATTCAATCAATGAAATTTAATATTTTAGTATTCTTGTTATCAATTTCGGTTCTATGGTCTTTAGACGTAGATCTAAGACTCTTTTATTAGTTTTCCGCTGCGTCAGTTGGCATCAAGAGCGAGGTTTCTCCTGGCTTAATGGCAGAAGACGATGCAAGAAACACTAACCTCGACGAAGAAAAAGAGGTATTGATGTTGTTTGGGTAGCCATTGACGGTTTGAATCATCGACTAGACCAATTGGTGGAGATGATTAACAACCTTAATGTCAATGCACACCCTAGGCAACCTATTAACAGAGAACGTGTTGAGGGATTCGCCCACAACCAAGTTGTTAATAGACACGAAGGAAGAGCACCACCAATCCATCAATATGCTAATAACCAAGGAGACGAAGGCAACAATTATCGAAACCACATATGCCCACGTAGAGACTATAATGAATATAAAATCAAGGCAGAAATACCAATCTTTAATGGCTATTTACCGATCGAAGATTTCCTTGATTGGTTACATGAGGTTGAACGACAAGTCGATATTTCTTTTACTGTTCCTAGCGAGCAGATGGTGAAGATTATTGTATGTAGACTCAAGGGTAGTGCTGCTGTTTGGTGGGATCAGTTGCAACGTCAAAGAGTGGGACAAGGAATGACTCCTGTCCATAACTGCCCGTCCATGAAAAAATCCTGAGAGAGATTTTCTTACCCCTGATTATCAACAACACTTGTTTAGGACCTACCAGAATTGTAGACAAGGGTTGCGTTCGGTAGGTGAGTACTACAAAAAGTTTTCAAGATTGGCCTAGAGAAATAGCATGGAAAACGTGACAGAATCAGATAATGTGCTAGTAGATCGTTTTCTGAACGGACTAAAATTTAGTCTGAGAGAAAAGATTGGAATAGTTACTGTTTGGACTATTCAGGATGCATACAACCTAGCACTGAAGGCTGAAGCTTGGGAGAAAGATCGTTGGAATTCTGGTTTTCGTAGAGAAGAACAACCCCGACGAAATACTGAACGAGGCAAAGGAACTCTCGGGGAAAACACTGAAATCCAAAGAAGTGCACCAAAGGCCAATCCCAGTAATACTAATCAGAGACCCTCGACGAACACAGGAACCAACCCAAATCCGTATGCAAAATTCCGTGGAACTAAGTGTTACTCTTGTCAAGAAATTAGTCACACATCCAGCAATTGCCCTCAAGGACAGAATAGGAGGACAGTGAATGTCATAGATGAGAATGGGGAAGAAAAGGTAGCTGAAAAAAACGGAGAGAGTGGTGAAAAATACGACGGTTATGAGTATGCCGAAGAAGAAGGTGAACGAGTAGCTTGCATGATTCATCCTGTTTTATAGGGCTGGGAAAACGGTCCGGAAACCCGCGATCCGGCCCGTTCGGCCCGAACCGTGAGAGACCGATGACCGAAGCAGCCCCGAGCCGGGCTAGCCCGGCCCGATATAACGGGCTAATAGGGTCGGGCCTCGGACAGGTTCTCAATTCCGAGTCCCGGCCCGTTAAGCCCGTCCGAATCCCGGCCCGATGCATAGCCCGACTACAAGCCCGACGACAGAGCCCGACTACGAAGCCCGAAAGATAGCCCGACAGTGTACCCGTGAGTATCCGCATGTCATTTTAAATCCAACGGCTGAGATAGGGCGCCCCTTCAAATCACATCTCAGCCGTTGGATTAAGACGAAGCGTCTATAAAAACCCTCAGCCGAACCCTAACTCCTCTCTCCTTCTCCGCCTCTCTCTCTCTCTCTCCTACCACCATCAGCCGAACCCTAACCCTCACAGCCGAAACCTAAAGCCATTTAGTCTTCATCTCACCATCCTCTCTCTCTTTACCAGTAACCCTAGTAGCAATTTTAGTCTTCATCTCACCTTCATCATCCAACAGATCCGAGTGTTCAACAAAAATGGTTAGTATTTTGTAACTACTTTAAGTCTTCTAGTCTTTCTACTTCTGCATGCGGATACGTGATTGGGTTTCGAGTTTGGACTTCGGAGAAATGGCCATCAACTTCTGAGTTCTGATGATGTTCGGTTAATGGTATACGCCGATGATCTTTCAGATCAAATGAAGCGGTTAAGCCTTCGAACTCATCTTAGATAGGTTTTTTATTTTTATTTTGTGTTTTTAATTTGTTATTTGTTTTTGATTTGAGAAAAGTAATGTAATGTTGTTATTAGATCTTACATAGGTTATTTATTATTAAGATGTTAACAGATCTCTGTTTGATCAGACAGATCAAAGTTATAAACCTTTGATCTGTCTGATCAAAAGGGTATGTTTCCTTTTCTGTAATTTTTTTTTTTTTGTGGTTGATGAATGATGACATGAAGTCGGATGGAAGATGTTAACAGATCTCTGTTTGATCAGACAGATCAAAGTTCTAAACCTTTGATCTGTCTGATCAAAAGGGTCTGTTTCCTTTTCTGTAATTTTTTTTTTTTGTGGTTGATGACTTGAAGTCGATGTAAGATGTGGCGACACAAAAATTAGTGGAAATGTTTATTTTTTTTTGTTTGTTCTGAAACAGAACACTCATTTGATTAAACAGATCAAACTCAAATGAGTGTTCTGTTTCAGAACCGGTAGATAATATTGATAGATGATAGATCATAGTCTCATAGATAATAAATTTTTTTTAGTTCTGAAACAGAACACAAACATTGAGTTTGATCTGTTTAATCAGACAGATCTGAGTCATCTGACTATCGATCTGTCTGATTAAACAGATCCGAGTGTTCTGTTTTAGAACCATTAGGTAATTAATAATATTTATACACAGATCTCTTTTTTTAAACAACTTAGTCTGACTTGATCATAGATTAAAGTATTTTTTTTTTCAAACAACTCAATCAGACTTGATCACAGATCTGAGCCAACATGATGATTTAGTCTTCATTTCAGGACAACTTTTAAACTATTCTCTTTTTCTTCTTTTTTTAAAACTATTCTCTTTTTCTTTTCTTTTTTAACAACTTTTTTTCTAAAACTTCTCTTCTCTCTGTTTTTCCAAAACAGTTCTTTTTATAAAAAAATTCCTTTTTTTTTTAACAACTTTGTTTCTTAAACTACTTCTCTTCTCTCTATTTTTCCAAAACAATTCTTTTTATAAAATAATTACTTAATTTTCTTTTCTCTCTGTTTAACACTACTTCTGTTCTATTTTTCTTCTTTTTTTTAAAACTATTCTCTTTTTCTTTTTTTTTTAACAACTTTTTTTCTTAAACTACTTCTCTTCTCTCTGTTTTTCCAAAACAATTCTTTTTATAAAATAATTTTCTCTTCTCTCTGTTTAAAACTACTTCTATTCTCTTTTTCTTCTTTTTTTTAAACTATTCTCTTTTTCTTTTTTTTTGTAACAACTTTTTTCTTAAACTACTTCTCTTCTCTCTTTTTCTGTTTTTAAAACAACAATCTTTTGTTTTTCTAAACTTCTCTTTTTTTAAAACTTCTATTCTCTTCTCTTCTATCTTTTTCTTTTTTTCTAAGTTCTTAAACTTGTCTGTTTTTGAACTTGTCTATTTCTAACTTCTATATTTCTTACCTTCTATGTAGGACTCATGATTTCAGACTGGATCACTTATCATTCCAGTTTTGGATGCGTTGTTTAAACACTTAGAAGGACCGAATTGATGAAGAACCTAAATGGTTCTCCCAATTGTGGACACTTCTTTGTTGTTAGAACATTGTAACCAAAATGGGTGATTCAAGGAAGCTGGTTAGAAATTGAATGTACGAATATTGATGTTCCCACAAACCGATGATGAATTTCGTTATCTTAGATCTCTCACGAACTCAGCTTAGTAGAATGACTTTCTATGTTGGCTGTGGTTCTACTTAAGTTGATTTGACGGAGAGTCAGAGTGGTGCTCATGGAGAAATATCTCCTGCTGGTACTGCTGATCCTCCTGTTCCTGGTGTGTCTGCTCCTGCTGGTTCTCCCGCAGGCGAAGTAGATGTGCTGACTGGAACGTCAACCTGTACGAGAGGCAGAACTTCTAAGGTTTGGGACTTTTATTCCTTTCATGATGCTCCTGATCCTAAAAATGGAGGCAAGATCATTAAAATGGCCAAATGTAACTTTTGTGGTGTTTCTCGAAATTCGAAATCTTCTAACGGGACAACACATTTCAAGAGACACACATTTAAGTGTGCTAAAGCACTAAAAATCGACTTGACTCAATCAAAGTTGGTACATGATCCAAACAGTGGAAATATGGGTTCATTTCAGTTTAGTCAAGCGAGAGCTCGCAAAAACACGATCAAGCTTTTAATCCTTCGCGAGTTGCCGATGCAATTTGTGGAGGACCCCTTCTTTCAATTTTATATTACTGATTCCTTCCATCCTGGGTTCAAGTCATTTTCTAGGAGCACTGTTAGAAATGATATCCTTAAATACTTTAAGGAAGAAAAAGATGCACTCAAAAATGTTTTACTTAGTGCTCCTGGTCGAATTGCTCTTACTTCTGATATCTGGTCTTCGAACCAGAGGCTTAGTTACATGTGCATAACAGCGCATTACATTGATGAAATTTGGTGTGTCCAAAAGAGAATCATCTCTTACATTCTGTTGGACAAGTCTCATACTGGGGAACACATTGCCAATGTTTTGTATGATAAGCTAACTAATGATTGGATGATATCTGGCAAAGTGTTTTCCTTGTCAATGGATAATGCTAGTGCAAATACTGTGTCTGATTCTCGTTTAATCGAGTTAATGCCTCACTTACCATTGAGAGGCGAATTATTTCACGTTCGATGTTGCTGTCATATCTTGAACTTGGTTGTTCAGGATGGTTTTAAAGTTCCCCAGTTTAAAGAAATGCTTACACGGCTGAAAGGTTATCCTGAATATATCTCTGCATCGGAGACTCGAAATGCACAATTTCGAACACATTGTGAATCAAAGAACTATTCTCATAAAAAATTGCAGTTGGATGTAAAACATCATTGGAATTCAACCTATCTTATGTTGAGAAGTGCCCTTCCGTTTAAGGATCCGATTGACTCGTTCTTATCTGATCGATCTTCGCCTTTTGTCTTATCGAGTAGTGATCGGCAGCACGCCAATTTGTTGTACAAGTTGTTGAAACCTTTTTATGAGGCAACCAACTTCTTTTCTGGTGTTGATTATGTGACTTCTAACTCCGTCTTGGAGTATTTGGTTGATATTGGGATGGTATTTTTAGATAATCGACATGATCCTATGTTTGCGGGCATTATTCATTTCATGGAGGCTAAATTTTGCTAGTATTGGGGTGAAACTCCCGTATTGTTTGGTGTTGCATGTATTTTAGATCCAAGGATCAAAATGAAAGTTGATATGCTCTTAACCGAACTTGAGAATTGTTTCGATACTTCGGCTCATGTTATCAAGTGTTCTACTGAGAAATCTGCCACCATGATCGGCAAGTTACGTGAATTATTTAAAGAGTATACGGCTGATTTGAGTGTGCCTACATCCGTTTCTTCGTCGTCTACTGTTGATCAACCCCAGAGTGAGCCCGATGGACCGTCTAGGCGTGGTGCTTTTTGGAGAGGTATTAAGAGAGTCCGAAAGGACCCTATAGCTACCGCTTCCGAAGAAATATCTAGATATGAGTCTGAGCCAGATCCTGCGGTCGATAATATTGAAAAGTTCGATGTTTTGGGTTGGTGGAGTGAGAACGAGAAGAGGTATCCGATTTTGTCCCGAATAGCACGTGATGTTCTTGCTGTCTCGGTTTCGACTGTTGCTTCCGAGTCGGCTTTCTCTTTAGATAAAAGCATTTTGGGGGACTATCTGAGTAGCCTAACTCCGGAAATGTTGGAGTGTTGTGTTTGTCTTAAGGATTGGTGTAAACATGAGCTTAATGTTACTTTGAAGGAGTTTGATCCGTTAAACGACGGGTTTCCCGAACCAACTCCTAGTCCTAGCATTTCTCAAGTTCAATTGCTCGATTAATGAATGAAGGAGAGAAATGTAACTTTTTGTTTATATTTTGGACTTTTTGTTATTAAAATGTTGGAGGGAGGGAAATGTACTTTTTGTTATTAAAATGGGTGATTATGTAATTTTGTTTATGATATAATCTGATAATCATATATATAATGGTTGGTATTTTAATTAATTATTGTTTTTTTATTAAATTATTGTTTTATTATTAAATTATTATTTATTTTTATTTTTTTTAATAATTCATTAAAACCCGAGCCCGTTGAAACCCGTTCGGGTAGTCGGGCTCGAACGGGCTACGGGCACTTCAAGTCTTTGATTCGCCCGGCCCGATCCGCCCGGCTCACTACCTCGGGCTCGGCTTATCCGAGCCCGATCCGCCCGAGCCTAGCACTTGGTAGCCCGAGCCCGCCCGATTCCCACCCCTAACTCACGCCAATGAAGGAAGATCGTAGTCAACGGAGAAAGATCTTCTGACCTGAATGTACCATCAAAGGGAAGGTGTGTTCGTTAATTATTGACTCCGCAAGTTTCGAGAATTTTATTTCGAGAAAACTTGTTGAGTATCTACAGTTACCCGTAGAGGACAACCCATCACCATATAACATTGGTTGGATAGAGCCCGGACATGTTAAGAAAATAGTCAAATCGTGTCGAGTTCCTATCTCTATCGGAAAATACTACAAACAAGAAGTCGTATGTGATGTAACAGATATGGATGCTAGTCATATCCTCCTCGGACAACCATGACAATGGGATACCGATTGTACATTCAGAGGGCAAGCCAACACTTATACATTCGACTGGCAAGGACATAAAATTCTCATGATGCCCCACGAAAGTAAGGGTAAAAGTATTTCACCTACCCCCCCACCTAAAGAAACTTTTCTTACTTTTAGCAGGTCAGAGGACGAAGTCTTTGCTGATGTAAAGGAGGCGCAAGGAGTCTATGCCATAGTCGTTAAAGCAGCAGTAGAAGAAGGAGCCCCTAAACCGCCAATCCAAATTCCAGAACCAGCAAAGAAAATATTAGGAGAGTTTCAGGAAATCATTGCTGAAGATTTACCTGAAAAGTTACCACCTCTTAGAAACGTTCAACATCATACCGATTTCATCCCGGGAGCAAGCTTACCTAACATGCGCCATTACTGTATGAGTCCCAAGGAAGATGAGATTTTAAAAGAGAAGATTGAAGAGTTACTCAGCAAAGGGTTCATCCGTCCAAGCATGAGTCCTTGTGTTGTCCCCGCTTTGTTGATTCCATAAAAAGATGGAAGTTGGAGAATGTGTGTGGACAGTCGAGCTATCAACAAAATAACTATCAAGTCAGTCGAGCTATCAACAAAATAACTATCAAGTACCATTTTCCAATCCCGAGACTAGATGATATGTTGGATAAATTAGAAGGGTCCCAAATATTTTCTAAAATTGATTTGAGGAGTGGATATCATCAAATCAGAATCCGACCAGGAGATGAATGGAAGACGGCGTTCAAAAGTAAAGATCGGCTATATGAATGGTTGGTCATGCCCTTCGGCCTTAGCAATGCTCCCAGAGCCTTTATGCGTGTAATGAACCAGGTACTAGAACCTTGTATTACCAGAATATTCGTTGTTGTTTATTTCGATGATATCCTTATTTTCAGTAAAATTGAGGAGGAACACCTAGTCCACCTTCGAAAGGTATTGATAGTTCTGCAGGAGAATGAATTACACCTGAATCTGAAGAAGTGTACCTTCCTCACATCTAGTCTCATGTTTCTGGGCTTTGTAATAAGTTCAAAAGGAATTCATGTAGACAACGAGAAGGTACAAGCTATCCAGGAGTGGACGACTCCTAAAACAGTCACTGAAGTTCGCAGTTTTCATTGCTTAGCCACTTTTTATCGACGATTTATTCGGGATTTCAGCACTATCATGGCACCCATCACTGAGTGCATGAAGAAAGGAAAGTTTGAATGGGGGATTGCAGCTGACAAAGCCTTTTCCATTATTAAGCAGAAATTATGCAATGCACCGGTCTTAGCTTTACCCAACTTTGATAAACCATTTGAAGTTGAGTGTGATGCTAGTGGAGTGGGAATTGGAGCAGTTTTATCCCAAGAAAAGCGACCTGTAGCATTCTTTCGTGAGAAATTGAATGAAGACCGACAAAAGTGGAGTACTTATGATCAAGAGTTTTATGCAGTAGTTCGAGCATTACAACGTTGGGAGGTATATCTGTACCAAAACGAGTTTGTCTTGTACTCAGACCATCAGACCCTAAAGTTCATCAACAGTCAGAAGCAAGTAGACAAGATGCACATCAGATGGGCCACTTTTATTCAAAAATTCAACTTTGTTATTAGGCACAAATCTGGAGCAACGAATAGAGTCGTTGGCGCCCTTAGTAGGCGTGCCACATGATGAGACATGAAAATGTCCCATTTGAGTCTCTTGAATTGGATGAGTTAGTCCATCTAGGGCAAGTTACTCTCATGAATTACCTTTTTTTCTACTCAGGTACCTTTTTCAGAGTTATGTGTGCAAAACGGATAAAAGTCGGAGAAATGCAAACTAGGGGTATTTTGGTCATTTGTTGATTCTGAATTCAAGGTCAAGATTAGTGCTCGGATGGAAAGTAGAGTTCAAGACGAATCCGTAGGCGAAAACGGAAGTCAAATCGGAGTCCGGATGAATGAAATAGAGCAAGTCAAAGTTCGGGTCAAATTTGATATACTAAAAGTCAAGAGGGACACGTGGCATGCATCTGGCAAGAAATCGAATGGACCAGGGAATGCGTGGGCTACTTTCGGTTTATCCAGCGGTACACGGAGCAATTACAGTGACCCGGAATATGAAACCCGACCCGGATGACGTCAGATGACGTCATCATCTTCTTCTTCTTTCCTTATGACCGAGAGCTGGTTTCTCCACCAAGATTCGATTTTCCGACCAACTAAGAGAAGAAATAGAAAGAAGGACAGAAAAGGAAAGTGAGGATTTCGAATTCACAAAGAAATGGAAAGAAGAAGATAGATGGAAAGAGAGAAAGACTTATAGAAAGTTTATTAAAAAAACGGAAGGAAACCGAGAGAAGTAGGAAAGAAATCGAGGGAGAGAGGTGGAGGTCGATTTCTCTCTACATATAGAAAAGAAGAGAACAGAGAGAGGGGCATCCAGAGACGACCATTAACAGAAAACCGAAAGGTTTAGAGAGAGAGAGAAGCTGCTCGGCCATTGTTAGAGCCGAGAGCTAGAGAGAGAGAAGGAGAGTTTGAATTTTCTTCTGTCTTTGTTTCTTTTTCGCATTTTAATTCTTCTGATTCCTATCTTAGTGAGAAAGAGAGAGAATTGGGTTAAGAGAGTTGAGAGAGAGAGAGAGATATTGTAGAGAGAGAAAGATTGAATAAAAATTATAAATCCCCATTATCATCTTCTTCTTCTTCTTTCTTCATCATACTCGGTTATAACTATTAGAGAGTGTTCATAACTTCATTAGAGAGAGAAAGAGAGAAGTTTGGAAAGAAAAATAAGAGAAAACAGAGAAGGAAGAAGAAGAACCAGGGAAGGAAAATTATTTTCTCACCTGGAAATCGTTTCCGGGAAGATGAGAAAATAATTTTCCCTAAGGTTCTGTTTGGCTGCGCAGAAGGAAAAAAAAGCGAAAAAAGGTGTTTTCTTCTCCGAATCTTTTTCTTTCTTTAATGTTATTAATTTTTATCTCTCCCACCATGAATATGATCTCTTTAGTTATGAGTAACTAATTTATCTAATCTAGGGTTTCGATGAAATTATGATTTTGTGTAAATTTTCACTTAATATCTTAGTACTTTGATAAGCAACTCATGCATTGATTTTCCATAAATTCTCATGAATTCTTCTTCATTTATGTTTCCGAGTTGATTAGTCATATTTAGATAATCTCTTTAATGGCCAATACTCCTTAGTTAATAGGTGAATGTTGAAAACGTGTGTAAATCTTTCATTGTCTATGCTTCATAAGTCTTGATTCGTCATATTTAGGTTAAGTCCTTTAATGAAGAATACTTGATAGTTGATAGGCAATAGTTAGAGTCGTAGAAAATCAATCATAGTGAGCCATACACGATATAAGATTTAGGTCGATATTTATGCCTAGTTATAATGGATTCAAACCCTAGACTTCCATCTCACTGATTTACTCTCATCGCTATTAATTGCCTTCGTTATTTTAGTATTTTAAGTATTTTATCACAAAGAAAAAAAAACCAATTTCAAGGAAAACCTTATTAGTCATAGGATTTAGAATAGATTAACTTAGTCTCTGAGGAACGAACCGGACTTACCGGAATTATCACTTGACGCCCGTATACTTGCGGGTGGTGACCTATTTAGGGTAACCTTTTAGGCCCATCACCACACTGTTGGTAACGTTAACACAAGAAGTTGTGGGTTTTGAAGTACTAAAAGAATTGTACGAAGACGATGACGACTTCAAAGAAATCTGGGCAAAGTGTAAGGAGGGTCAACCAGTGTCAGATTGTCTTATTTCAGAGGGATATCTATTTAAGGGCAGCAGCTTATGTATTCCCAAAACATCCTTACGAGAAAGTTTGATCCGCGAGTTACAAGCTAGTGGATTAGACGCACATCTCGGAAGAGATAAACCGTTCTTAGTTTATCCAGTCGATATTTTTGGCCAAAGTTGAAGAGAGATGTGGGGAATTACGTTCAAAAGTGCTATGTCTGTCAAGTTTCAAAGGGACAGGCGCAAAATACGGGTCTTTACATGCCCCTCCCCCATTCCAGCAACTATTTGGGAGGATTTATCCATGGACTTTGTGTTAGGACTTCCTCGAACACAAAGGGGAGTAGACTCAGTTTTTGTGGTTGTTGACAGGTTTTCGAAGATGGTTCACTTTATTCCTTGTAGGAAGACTTCGGATGCTACCCATATAGCAAAATTATTTTTTCGTGAAGTAGTCAAGCTACATGGAGTACCTAAATCGATTACTTCTGATCGGGATTCAAAGTTTCTTAGCCATTTTTGGGTCACTTTATGGAAGATGTTTGGCACTTCTTTAAATAGAAGTACTACAGCTCATCCCCAAACAGATGGACAAACGGAGGTGACAAATCGAACTTTAGGTAACATGATTCGATGTATCTGTGGAGATAAACCCAAGCAATGGGATCATGCATTGCCTCAAGCAGAATTTGCCTACAACAACACAGTGCATAGTGCTACTGGAAGAACTCCATTTTCTGTCGTTTACATGAAAGCTCCTAATCACGCTGTGGATGTAGCGAGGTTACCTAAAGGAATAGGAGTTAGTATAGCAGCAGAAAACATGGCAGAACAAATTCAAACAATGCACGACGAAGTGAGACTTCGTCTCGAGGAGACTAATGCCAAGAACAAAGCAGCTGCCGATAAACATCGTCGGAAGAAGGTTGATATGGCGTGAAAATGCCACATTTAGGTCACTTAACTTTGATGAGTTAGTTCGTTTCGAGTTTTATTTCTAATTATTTATGTGTTTTCATTGCTAGGTAGTTTATTTGGGGTTTGGCGTGTAATTCGGAATAAAGAGAGCGAATTATCACATTTTCATCTTATGCGGCAAAAGGGAAGAAAAGAGCACCAGGGGTATTTTGGTCATTTTGGTCAATATCAGAAGTCAAACAACAAGTGAGGTCAATGACGAGTCCGACGGTGAAAACGGAAGTCGATTCGGAGTTCGGACGGAAAAGTTGTGAATGAAAGAAGCCGAGGTTCGGTCTTAAAACAAGGATTCTATGAAGGCACTCCCTTGCTTTAGAAAGAAGCCAACCCAAGAGCCCAAAGAGGAAGAGAACAATAGAGATTCTATGGGCACCCTTTTTGGTCCAAGTCAAAAGTCTTTAATGATGGACAAAGTCAAGGGTTTTAAGTAGTCTAAAGACTTAGTCAACTTGACTAAGTCTAGGGTTTTTATTCAAGTTACACTATTCATCATCTTCAACCTGGGAAAAGAGGCAAGAAGGAAGAGAGAGAAAAGGGGGCTACAACTTAGGGTTTTAGGGTTCTTGAGTTTGGTTGGGTTGAGGGCTAGAAAGAGAGAAGGAAGGAGGAGGATCCGGCCAAAGCATAGGCCGGCCAGCACACTAGGCCGGCCTAGCTTTGGCCGGCCGAGCTACTGCTCGGGCAGCAACACAAGCAGCAGCTCGGGAGAAACACGGGAGCATGCAGCTACACGGGAGCATGCAGCTACACGGGAGCGGCCGAGCAGCAGCTATTGGAGCAACTCGGGAGTGTTCCTAGCACGGGCAGCAGCACGGGACGCCTCCGGCCATGCACGAGATGCCTAAGCACGGCTCGGGTGGAAGCTTCCTAGCTTGGGATGGATGCCTTTGGCCCGGATCTAAGTCTTCATGGCCAGATTCCATGTTTTGGCCGGATTTCATCAACTCTTTGGCCGGACTTTTCATAGTTTCCGGTCACTTTCTTGATCCGAAACTTTAGGGCTTTTACTCCCCCATCATCTTGGTTTGCTTCCTACATGGTTTGATTTGGTTTTGGTTGAAGATTTCTAGAGAGAGAAAGCTAGGGTTTAGCTTTAATGGAGGTTGTGTTCTAAATGGAGAAGATGATGGTGGTCGCTATGGGGAATCCAGAATTTTGCTAAGGGGAGATCGGCTGCACCTTAAAGACTCATATTTTCCGACGATCTTAGCCTCGAACCACATCGAAAAAGGGGGATTCTTTCATCATTTCCTTTCCATTTCTTATTCAATTACCATGTTGAGCTTACTTTAGTGTGTCGATTATCGGATGAAATGTGATGAATTTTATGACTATGTTTGTGATGATTTAATGGTTTGATAATAAATTGATGTTCTCTTATTTTGATTACTTGTTTCAATCGGTTTTCATGTGTCTTATCAAGTACTTCGCATAGTTAATCGATTAGGCAAAGTGATCGATATCGATCGTAGTCTAGATTCAAATTTCATGTGTCTTGTCATGCACTTCACATAGTTAGGCGGCTAGACGACATTTTTGATTATTTGGTTTTAATCGTTTAGGAAGTTTGTTTGACTAAGTATTATCTCCGGACATACGTAGTGCTTATGAACATCCACCGTAGGAATCGAGACTAGGTTTGTATCAATACATTCGATTAGACCGTAAATAGTTGTAGGTTCACCACAACGGAATCCCGGACCTTGACACTTCTCTCACTTATTTGTTGCCTCCCTACTCTTGTTCCTTCAACTCCTCTCTCGAATCTCTCTCGCCTGTTTACATTGATAATCTAGTTTGTTTTACTTGTTTTCTTCTTTTGTTACTTATTCGATTATAAAACTCCTCATTTACCTTTGTTTCCCTTTTCGTCTTAGTCTAAGTTAGCTAGTAATACTTAAACCGACGAATAAGACCCTTCGATATCTAAACTACCTTCCTATCCTTGGATCGATCCCGGCTTTGCCGGATTACTACTTGATACCTCCGCTTGGGTGTGCAACCTTTTCGGGTGCATCAAAGGTATATGAAGAGGGTGAGGAAGTGATGATCTTCCAACGAAAAGAACGTGTTCCCGCAGGCACGTATAATAAGTTGAAACCTATGAAGTATGGTCCATTCAAGATTCTGAAGAAAATCAATGACAATGCTTATGTGGTGGATCTTTCTGAAGACATGGGAATTTCAAATACCTTAATGTTGTTGATATCTATACCTTCTACCCAGATGTACCACTTTATCGTAACCATAACTCGAGGTCGAGTTCTTTTCAAGTGGAGGAGACTGATGTAGAGGAATTGGCCGAGAAATACATAGATGAAATAGAAGTGGCCAAATTCAAAGGTGACAGACTAAAACGGCCAAAACCGAAGCTACGGGGGTTGGACGAAATTTTGAGGGATGGTGCAAAA
>BEHA01000156.1:412350-447176 GCA_002897215.1 Eschscholzia californica subsp. californica
GTCGATCATTTTAAGGGGTTTAAAATGAGAGAGATAGAGAGGACGAGCTAAAGGGAGAGGATGAGAAAAGGAGATGAAGATTTAGGGGCAGAAATCAAAAGAACTCTTTTTTGGACTGAAAATTAATGTCTTTATTCCCCCGAGAATTTTCTTTATTCCCCAAAGTCGCGGCCTTTTTTTTTTATATAGCACAAATACAATCAACCAAAACAAAATACAACACACACAACTCTATTCTTGCAATCAACTTTTCATTTCATACTTACTTTTGACATTCTTCATTCTTTCTTCTCATGTCTTCATTCTTGGGATATAAGATGATGGATGGTGATGGAGTATCCGCCTCCCTCCAGTTGGCATTCTCATCGGGTTTTATAGACTACAAGGGCAAGGTTAATTCGCTATCATAATGTCACTCCTAGTGGCTAAGAAAGTTGAGCACACGAGATCAAATGAGCTCTTTTAATAATTACGAGGTTGAGTAGCTCTTCATTCTACTCGAAGTTAGCGCGGAAGAGTACACTCGAAGGACAATTTAGGCTTTGAGCTCTCGCATGGATTAAGTCTCCACTAATGACTACTATAGGTCTCTTAGAGATGTTTCTTCTTTACTATGATGTCACTCCTATGGTACAACACAAAGACTCGACTTTCGTGCAAAGATCACTCGCAATCACAGAACTCATCAACTAGACACATATGCATCAACATTCTTAAAACCATCACTACAATCACATGCAAATCTACTCAAAATGTTCAAAATTTTCAAAATTTGGCTAATTTGAACCCTTTTGCCTTTGAAACCCATGGTCATGCATTGGTTATGGTCATATCCCGCATCCCCAAACTTAAAACTAACATTGTCCTCAATCTTCTAAGCATACACTCACCAAAAGATAAAGAGGCACATCAATTTAAAGAGAAGAGTGGAGAGATATTACCATAACCGAAGGAGATAAAAGATGATACTACCAAGACTCATGTATAATGAGATTCCAAGTTGATGCCAAGCTCACGCCATCCCCAAACTTGAAACAAACCACGCCTTAGAAGTAAAACAAGTAAGAAATGCTCCTATAGTATCAACAAATATCATGAGAATAAAGCACATAAAAGACATGACCACATAAAAGGACCACTCACGCGGGTAGGGGTGGGATAAAAGCCCACGGACGCGAAACCCGAACAGGGTACCCGTTGCCCGCAAGGTTAAACGGCGCCCGATACCCGGTACGGGTAGAACCCGCCCGGACCGAATGATAAAAATGGGCGGTCACGGGTAGCAAGCTCTGACCGCCGGACTGCCTGAGACCGGACCATTTCATACCCGCTCGTACACCCGAACAAATACCTGCCCGTACAAAAATCCTCCTGACCCAACCTGAACTATTGACCTAGACCGTCGGATGACTTGATCTCATCCGTTCGATTTAGGGTCAGCTACTTCTTATTCTCTGGCCATCCTTTCCCACTATCTCTCTTTACCAAATCTAATTTCAGACCGTCTTTCCCCCTATCTCTCTCTCTCTACCAAAACAAAGCCAAAGAAACCCTAGCGCCACCACCATCCACCACCAAGATCTGACGCTCACGGTCTCACGGTCTTCCACAGAAACCCTTTAATCTTTAGTCACCTACTCACCTTTAACCTAAGTTTTCTCCAATCCTTTGTTTGTTTAGTTATAAATTTATTATCTTCTCCAAATAGAAGTAATATCTACAACAGTGCAAGTCACAAGTGATATCATGTCTCCACGAAAGTTTCTTCAAGCAAGTTTGGGTAATGACTACTTTGTCAAACTCTGTTATATTTTTCTTTTGATTTATTATAATGTATGATGTATTTTCTCTATCATGTTTTATAATATGATATGTAACTCAGTTATTTTTTATCTTGATCTACTATGATATATGATAAATCTTGCTTTAACATGTTTTATGATCTAATTTGTATACTTTATGTAACTCTGTTATTTTATCTTTTGATCTAATATGGTATGTGATAAATTTTGGAATATCATGTTTTATGATTTGATTTATGTACTCTTATGTAACTCTATTATATTTTTCTTTTGATCTATTACGGTATATGATAAATCTTAATCTATCATGTTTTATGATCTTATTTGTTATGATAAATGATAAATCTTGGTCTATGTAAGTCTGTTATATCATGTTCTCTGTAACTCTATTATATCATGCTCTGTGTAACTTTGTTCAACTTCAAAGATCTTCATGAGGGTGGACCCTTGGATCGGCAACTTGAATGATCATCATTAACGTTGACCCTTTACCCTTAGATCGACTACTTGTATCGATCTTAAAGATGGTGGACCATTGAATCAGCAACTTGTGATGACGGTAGACCAAATGATGGTTAAATTGCTAGAAAAAAGATCTCACTTTGTATGTCTTTCAGTTTGTATATATATATATATATATGATATTGTTTGAATAGAAAAAATGATGGTTAAGCATATTGTTGGACATGGTTTATTATTGTAGGTCAGATGGATCAAGTCGAAGAAGGTGAATTGGTTATTCACAAAAGGAAGAGGACTGCCAAAATCTGAAAAATGTGGGACATAGTTGAAGTATCGGATCCTGATAATGCTGAGAGAACAATTGAAGTTGCGCACTGTAAAATTTATGGTGAAAGAAAGATACGCAATTATAAGAATGGTACATACCATTTCTTTAAGCACACTCAAATTTGTTTGGAAAAGCATAAGGTGGATTTTGGAACAATCTAACGGTGTTTGTTGACATTCATTCAATGATGTTAGAATAGTGATTTTCTTATGAATCTGATATATTGGTGAAGTCGATGCCATTAAGCTGCTCACTTAATTTTTAGTTCTATCTTTTGTCAGCTTTGTAATCTTAAACTCATGATTTGACTGAGATCGTTTAGGTACGTTTTAAAATTGTTAGAATAGTGAATTTCTTTTTTGTTGGAGTTTGGATGTCTGTTTTATGAATTCAGTAGGTGTTATTATGTTTAATATTATTATATCTGAAATTCGAAAAAATGGAACTTATCTATCAATTCGGGCTACCCGGCCGTTGGCTCGAGTTACCCGACTCTTTTGCTGGGCTCAGGCGGGTAATGGCGGTCTGAAATTTACATTTTGCCCGCGCCGCCCCGCTCGAATACCCTAATGGTCAGCAGACTTAGTTGCCCGTACCTGCCCGGACCGTCCACTGTTCTACCCGCGGGCAACCTGCCCGGACCGATTCCCACCCTTATCGGGAACAGACGAACAGGTGCAAAGAGCTGGAGCAAGGAGCAGGAGGAACAGGATCCAGGAGCTGGAACAAAGAGAAGCATAGCTGAAATCAAGAACACAGAGTTAATCAATCCCCAACATAACAGAGGATTCGAACACTACGGAGGCTGTCGTGCATCAACTTCCTATTTTATGCTGATCTAACGGAAAACCATTTTTTGACATCAGCATCCACGTTGTTCAATGAAAACCGTCCCCGATTTGAACAATGCGATTCCAATACCCCATTTCTTCGAAGTTAAGCGTACTAGGGCAGTGCCCTTAACTCCATCGTCCTGGCTGAGTAACTCTTTACTGGTCATACTCCTATGACTCTTGGTTGATGAACAACATGTTTATGTGTTGAGGTCATCCTCTTGCCTCGAAATCCAGAACCTTTTGCGTACTAGGGCAGTGCCCTTAACTCTCAATTAACTTCTTGTCTCTCCTCTATTCGCATGGATCTCCATCCTGTAACCTCAATTGATTGCTCTCACTCGAACCACGATTTCATCCTTCGGTTCTTCAATAGACTACTAGACCCTAGACTCTAATTACAAGACTTAACGATTCAAATATCGTATAAACTGAAATTAAAGAATTATTACATCGGGCACACATTTGTGCTTAGAACAAGAATAGAAAAACTCTTATATGGCCATAATAGTTTCTGCATTTACATTCATATATACATAAGATATGACATTCATAAAATAACATGGTATGTATGAGATTCGCTTCTAAGGTCGAATCTAGGTTTGCTATTCTCTAAATAGCTATTCGGGAGGATCTATTGACATCTCTTTCTCATACGTGCCCTAAGTTTGATTTTCGTAAAATTTAACTAATGGCGCGTATTTGTTTTATCCTAGATGGTTTCTTAAATTATTTTAGGCAAAACTCCGTTTGGGCTTTCAGATGGCCTGGGTTAATGTCAGAAAAAATATGTGTGGAGTCGGGAAAAAATCGGGGAAAACTCGAAAGACCCAAGTCAAACCCTTGGTCAAGGCCCATTAACAAGTCTCGGGCAAGCCCAAGTCAAGTCTCGGGTTGGGCCAAAACAGAGGATGGCATGGGGACAACATGTTCCAATCGTGTCATGTCTCATAGCCAGACGCGTCCAGCGGTGCTGGACGCTTCCTCCTGTTCCTGACGCGTCCTAGGACGTGACTAGCCAAGGACGCGTCTTTCAGTCATCTCAGACTCTAAGTCTGAGATGCTAGAGACATGCCCAGACACGTCTGGAGTCATCAGCAACACATGTGCCCAGGTGCGTCCTAGACGCGTCAGGTAGCACTAGCACCAGATGTGCCCAGACGCGTCCTAGACGCGTCTGGTAACAACCGTAAGAGATATGCCCAGACGCGTCTGGTAGCTATCTCGTCGCGCACGTCTCGGATTACCAAGTCCGAGATGGTTCAGACAACTCTGGTAGCGTCCTAGACGCGACCGAGAATATCGGTCAGGGATCTGGTCGCATCCAAGACGCGACCGAGAATCCCAGACGCGGATTTCTCGGGACCAGGACGCGTCCAGAGCGCGTCCGCGACTGGCCAGACGAGCCCAAGGACGCGTCCTGATCAGCCACCCGAATAACAGTTGCTATTTTCTTGTTGTTTTGTGTTTCTTCTTCCCTTAAACTCGATTCCAGCTGCTGTTTAGATGTTGAAACCATAAAAAACAGTGGATTTTGAAACTTTTAATAAAAAAATCAAAACCCTAAAATCTTTGTTTTCGAAAACTACTTTCGAAAAACCGAAACACTAAAGTTTTTATGCATTGAAACTATTTCAAAACTCCTATTTGATGAGGTCTAAATCTAATTCAAACTAATCAAAACGTGTTTGAATCTCTATTCAAACTAATCTATCTAATAAATCATGTTTGAATCTAATTTATCTAGTCAAAATTAGTTACGTACAAGAGGCTCTGACGCCACTGTAGGGTTTTGTATGTCTCTAAGATTAGTTAATCACCCAACTAATGTTTTAATAAAAAAAATCAAAACCCTAAAATCTTTGTTTTCGAAAAGTACTTTCGAAAAACCGAAACACTAAAGTTTTTATGCATTGAAACTATTTCAAAACTCCTATTTGATGACGTCTAAACCTAATTCAAACTAATCAAAACGTGTTTGAATCTCTATTCAAACTAATCTATCTAATAAATCATGTCTGAATCTAATTCATCTAGCCAAAATTAGTTACGTGCTAGAGGCTCTGACGCCACTGTAGGGTTTTGTATGTCTCTAAGATTAGTTAATCACCTAACTAATGTTGTAAGCGGAATCTTAAACATCATATGTTTAACACTAGTTTACCAGGATCGCATGCAAGAACTAATAATGAACTAGAAACATAAAGAGAATGCCTGGATTCACTTTCCCGGATAAGATTCCAACTCCTTTATCCCGAAGATGAGAGCTCCAATTTTCGCTCCTCTACTTGAAATACCCGAGCAAGTGACTTTATCTCCCTTCTTTGATGTCACTTAGGACACCATTGAAGATTGAGAAGAAGAACCATTATTCTTTTGACTCCATGAATAGATCGGGAGCTTTTTCTCAAAATTCTCTCTCTCCACTTAGCTGTATAATGAGAGAGAGAGAGAGAGAGACTACTTTTTCCTTAGACAAAAATCCACACCTTTTTTGTTCTATAATGGACCTTATATAGAGAAACGGTAATTAGAGTTTGAGTCCCATTAGGTTTCCATAAGAGTCCTGGTCTTGATCTGGTCGCCCCAAAAGTGGGTTTTCCACTTTTTCGGGCTTTTCTTTTGATCCCGATTCTTTCTATCTTTTGGCATTATCAGACAGGATGATATCCATCTATAGGCAAGCTCCCACTAGTCAACTCTTTCTGATCAATCTACCACTCTTTGGTGTAACCCGTTGTAGGATCCGGTTTATGTTAGTTGTGGATCACCGAAGTGACCCGATGATCGTAAGTGGCTTCTAGCTAAGCATTACGATCCTTAATTGGACCGGACTAGATGATCTTCTGGATAAAGTCATTGTAATCCTAACCGAGAAATTGAGCGTATTTCCATCTTGGTCGAAGGACATCTCCTTCAAACCGAGCGAATATATCCTTCAACTTGTTCTATAGCTTCTCCTTCTCCCAGTAGAGCTGAAAACTTTATCACTTCTCCTTATTATGTTAATGAAGTAAGTTGGATATATTGATTTTTGTCTTTGTCATTGGTTGACCAAATGTTACTGAAGTATCTTGATTTTATTCAAGTCAAGAGGAAAGATAAGGTTCTTAGTAGATTTGTGTTTTTATTTACAAGATTAAGATAAGGGTTATTTTCCAAATGGCCCCATACTTTGTGACCAGCTTCCCGCATAGCCACTTTATGTAAAATACTTAGATGGCTCTCTTTTACCGTTATCGGCTATTTGACTATTGACCTCTTTTTGAATTTTCTAGAAATACCCTCTCTCTTCTTCATCTTCCCTCAAAACAAGAACCCTAAATCATAAAAATTAATCACAAAAACAAAATCCCTAATAACCTAGAAGATGAAAACTTTTTCTCTAAACTTTTTTTCATCGATTCCCAAGGACCCATTCTCAATTTCACTTAACTCTCACATTCAATCACTCTGCAAACGAATTCAACCGAACATAGACCATTTCTTTCTCTCACTACTTTCTCTCTCTAGAAAATATGCACTTCATTCAAGAATCAACCCGAACAAAAGGTATTCGGGAACTAACCCTTAAGATAATGTATCCAAAACAATTTTCCCTTTTACTGTCTCGTTTTGGTGTTTTATCTTTAGTGTGTGAACTTCCTATATGCGTATTAGCTTTTATGTTACATCTTTAACAGATTACTAACTTAATTCAACAACACATTTGTGTTGTAGGGGATAAAGATGAAGCGATGTCCATGTATGTGCCAAAATCCGTCATAAAGAGCGTCCCTAAAAATCCAAAATTAATGGGTCTACGGGTGACCAAGCCCATGAACTAAATGGCAAATGGGCCCAACCCATCCGTCTTCGGACACCCGAAGTAACAATGCAATACGCAAGAACATCCAACCTTGGATAAGGAGACCAGTCCTCATCTCCTCAGATTTGGTTTTCTTATTGCGCTCTCTAATTTTTTCGAAAAAAATGCAATACGTAAGCAGTAATGCAACAATTAATAATAAAATTTGTTGAAAGTTATTATAATTCGATCATCTATCTCTTATTAAAGAAGTTTTAGTAACAATAATTAGACTTGTAAATGAGGTATAACATTCCTAACGAGTAGCAAAAATAATTAAGTAACACGTCTTAAAGAGACCCGGTAGATACCCGATACCCGACGAGTACCCGTAATTTTTAATAGGTTCATGTTCTGGGTAGTGAGATATACAAACCAGAACTGAGCGGTTGACACCCATATACCAAAGAGGTAGAGCAGGGAAGTCAACAAAGGTCAACTCGACAACAAACGGTAAAAATAGTACGTCTAAACATTGAGATCAGAATTTTAAAAATTAGAAATGAAGGACAATGTAAAGAATTCTGATTATTTTACAAAAGTAAATTCCATTGTTAGTCATATGACATCTAATAATGAAGAAATTTTGGAAAATGAAAGAATTGTTGAAAACATTCTTCTCGGTTAACTACAAAAATTGATTATATAGTTGGGTCTATTGAAAAATCAGGAGAACTCTCTTTACTTTCTTTAGAAGATTTTACAAGGAACTCTAAAGACACATGAGTTAGATTTAACCAAAGAAACACTACCCTTCTCGATCAAGCTCTTAAATCCCAAGTTACAGGCGCGGGAGATCATGGTTCTTATTTTTCGTGGTAAAAAATTTTGTGGAAGAGGTTTTTCATGTCTTATTCAAATAAAATTGATGGTAAAGAAGCTACCAAAAATCACAATTTTCATAGAGATAGAGGTCGTGGTTATCAAAGAGGAAGATGTAAAGGGCATTTTGAATGTTATAATAGTCATAAACCTAGTCATACAACTAAAGAATGTTCGAATAAAGAACAAGATTAGAATGACGAATCTGGTTTTATGCATAAAAATGATGATGATACAAATAGAAAAATACCCTCTAGAAACTTCGCTACTCGCACGTTACCATATATACTGTTGTAATTGATGTTTGATATTTAGACAGTGGGGCAACAAGCATATGATAGGTAACAAGAATTATTCTCAAAATAAATTGAGTCTGACAGTGGACATGTGAAACTTGGAGATGCCAGAGCTACTGGTGAAACTTGAAGATGCCAGAGCTATGGGTGAAACCTTTTCACTCAAAATCCAGCAATACTAAAAAATATCGGAAGTTCAGTATATCCCTGACTTGGAAAATAATTTTCTTAGTATAAGTCATTTTGTTGAGGAAAATATATGATATTCATTTTTATGAAGATACTGCCTTCTTATAAAAAAAAACCAACTTGTAAAAATTAGAGTAATATCAAATAATATGTTTCCCTTTATCTCCACATTACTAACAACTCTTATTTTTCAGTTGTTCATGAGAACTAAATTTTTAAGTTGTGGCATGATAGGTGATGATGCATAAAATGTCCAGACGTTGAAGAGTCAAGATCGGACCTGAAGTCCATCGGGTCAACCCGGCTTAAGGTAGCAGGTCACCTGAACCCTTGACGATCCGTCACGTCCTCCCTTAAATGGGAGGTCGGCTAGAGGAAACCAGTCCTGTAACGCCCTTGGCATGAACGGATCAGCCCTGGGGCTTCTAAAGGAATGAGGGGGGTACACGTAGGTTCGGTCGATGCCTTACGCCCAGAACTGGAAAGGCAAAACGCACAAGCAATCTACCTGCTTAATCCCAGAATCTCTACAGAGATCTCAGTTGACTACAGATCTCTAAGTGTTTAAGCTAGTTTGGACTTGATGCGTCCAAATGAGGAAACTTCTCCCCAAAGATCTATCACGTCGGCAGGATATCTAAGAAAGATCCTTGAACTTAGGAACTTTCATCTATCCTGGATGCGAGATAAACACAAAGGGAAAACTTCCCTCCACGGCAATTATCGTCGCCTCTTAAGCCTATAAAAGGCCCCCAAATCGCCCTTCAATGGACATGATCTCAAAACCCTTGAAGATCACAAAAACTCTGAGTTCTCACAACTCGTCCCAAAAGGATCGATCAATATTCATTCTTTTACTGCAAAGAACACCTTGACTGTCTTGAGCGTCGGAGCAGTTTTCGAACCCTTTGCAGGTTTTTCTCCCTTTAGGAACAGAAGAACAGGAGCAAGGAGCAAGGAGTAAGGAGCGTGAGCAAGGAGCTAGGAACAAGAGCAAGGAGCAAGGAGTAGGATCAAAGACACAGCGAACCAAAACGGGAGGCAGAAACAATCGATGGAATCTAACCTGACTTAACAGAACATTCAACTTAACGGAGACTGTCATCCATCAACTCCCTGTTTCATGCTGATATAACGGAAGTCCATTTTTTGACATCAGCAATAGGTATGAAGACTTAAATTATGGAAGCTTGAAATTACTAAAAGTGAAGCATATGCATTGTTGACGGATTGTATCTGATTAATGAAACAAAACTAGTTTGTAAGGAATGCAACTCGGTAAGCAACATAGAGAACCATATATATAAAAAAAAACTTAGACAACGAAATGGCCATTGGAATTGGTACAACCATATTTATGTGATCTCTTTCATGAGTCTAATGGAGGGAATAAATATTAAATTACATTTTCTTGATTATTATTCAAGAAAGAATTGGTTATATTTAATTCAAAGAAAAAGCTGAACTCATTTTAAGCTTTACCGAGTTTATAGTGGAAATAGAAAAAAAATTTGTTCGGAAAAATCTCTAGAAGTGATAGGAGACTTGAATATCTTCCCGTTAAAAAATATTGCAAAGAATATAGTATAAGGAATGAGTTTCCAGTACGATAAAAAAAATGGCATAAGTGAAGAAAACAAATCGTACAATCGTGAAAATGGTAAGCTAAATGCTTAAGAAAAAACATTTACGATAAGGTTTATGGGTTGAACCAGTTTTTTGTGTGGGTTATTTGATTAGCAAGTCCCCTAAAAAAACTTAAAAAAATTGCACACCTCATGAAGTATGGTGTGGTTCGACGTCAAATGTGGGTCATTTGAAAACCTTTGGTTGTGTTGGTTATGCACACATTCCAGAAACATTAAGAAAAAGAATTAGACAATAAATCATAAAAATGTATTTTGCGGGCTATAGTAAGGGAAGCAAACCTTATAAATTGTACAATCTAGAAACAAAAAATAGTGACCAGTCGATATGTTCGATTTGAGGCAAGAGATTCATTTTAAGTAAAAAAGTTGGAGTTCTAATTGGTCCATAATTGAATATAAGAAAATGGTATTCAAATCCCTCAATCTGCCATCAATCTAATGACGACTCACCGCAAAGTACACCTACAAGGAAGACAAGAAGCTTGAGGAAATTTTATGACTCAGTTAATCCTATTAATCCAAATAATGGTATATTTTTTTGCTTTCTTTGCAGATGAAGATCCAATTTCTTATTATGATGCTTCAAAGAAGAAAAGTGGAAAATGTCATGGATGAAGAAATAAAATCAATTGAATAAAATGAAACATAAGAGCTTACTGATTTGCCTCCAAACAAGAACGCGATGGATCTATAAAACCAAAATTAATCTAAATAGATCTATCAACAAGTATAAGGCTAGGCTTATAGCAACAAGTTATACGGAAAACGAATTAGATTATTATACTGAGGTATTTTCTTATGTCTCTAAAGTTGATACGGTTCGTCTAATTATATCTCTTGCAACTCAGATTAATTGTGGCATCTTTCAAATAGACGTAAAATCTACATTTTTAAAAGGTGTGCCTATTGAAGATGTTGATGTTTGCTAACCACTTAGGGCAAATCCAACGTTTGGGGGTTGGGCTCCCAAAATTTGAATTTTGGGAGCCCAGCCCCCAGCCCTTGCGTTCCAACCCGGGAGCCCCGGGGCCGGGCTCCCGGTGGGGCTGGGAGCCCCATGCTTCCGGGCTCCCATCCCCAAAATCAGACAGTTGGGAGTCCCCAACGGTTGTATTGGGGTGGATCCCCTATTAAAGGGGATCCGCCCAATAGGGGATCCGCCCTAATACTCATTTCACCTCTCTCTCTCTCAATTTTTCCTCTTTCTCTTTAAATTTCTTGCAAGTTCTCTCAATTTCTTGCAATCTCTCTCTTCCTCAATTCATTTTTCTTTATTCAACGGATAGTCTCAATTTCAATAATTTAGGCTATGTAGAAATGTTAAACTCCAATTTCATTTATGATGAAGGTAATTTATCGAACGATGTGGGCAAAGAAAATTTTGATTGTAAAGAAACGCCAACGTCGTCGGTTTTCGCTAAGATTTATACTAATGTAGATGATAATGTGCTCGTTAATGCTTATTTATATATTGCCACAGATGCGATTATTGACAATGATCAAAGAGCGGGTACTTTTTGGAACAAGATTACCGAACACTTCAATGATCGTACAAATCAAAATCGTGTACCAAAGGGTCTTAAATGTCGTTAGAGCGAAATTAACAAGCAATGCGCGAAGTTTTGTGGGTATTTGTCATTGTTGCAAACGAACCCAAAAAGCGGAGAAAATGCTGATGATCGGGTAATTATTCTTATTACATTTTGACAACATTATGATTAATTTTTTACACATATTTGAAATTAAAAATTTTATTTTTGCAGTTGAAATCCGCAAAAGAATTGTTTAAACAAAACAATGACAACAAAGATTTTAAGTTCGAACATTGTTATAAAATTTTGAAAGACCATCCCAAATGGTCATCAAACTTATCTCAATCTTCGTCAAGCAAAAGAAAAACTTCTTTGGACCGAGACGAAGGATCTCCCTCTACAACCCAACAAAGACCACTTGGAAGAAAAGCAATCAAGGAGGCTAGAGATAAATCCAGAAGTAGTGAAAGTTCTGCAGCGATTAAGTTTTGGAAAGAGAGAAATGTGAATCAGGAGATTAGAGATAAACTTCTCAATGATGGCATGAATGCGGAAAAAGAAAGTCGACTACTTCAAGGCAAACAAATAGATGCCAAACACAAAGAATTGGAATGATAGCAAAAAAATTAGTCATGAAAGAAAAACAATTAGACGTTCAACTGATGCAAATGGGGATAGACTTGGTGAGCAAAGATACTTCGAACATGACTCCCGGACAACTTGTTATTCATAGGATATTGGTCTCAAATTGGGTAAAGGCGAATGGGGGTACATTTTAGTTGTTTTAATTAGATCTTTTTAATTATGTATGAATTTTAGTCAAGTATGAATTTTAATTACTTATTAAATTTTAATGAATTTTAATTATCATAATTGAATATTTTGGATTTGGGAGCCCTGATTGGGAGCCCAACGTTAGAATTGAGACAAAGTCCTGGGGCTCCCAAAAATTGGGAGTCCGAGCCCCACGTTGGACTTGCCCTTAGTTTGTAAAGAAAGGGAAAGAAGAGATAGTGTACAAGTAGAAAAAGGCTCTCTATGAGTTAAAGTAGTCACCAAAAGCTGGTCGAATCAATTCTTCTTATGAAAAATATGGATTTCAAAAATGTCCATACAAGCACACTCTATAAATCAAGGAGTGATTGTAGAATTTCATCATGGTATGTCTTGATGTGGATGATCTAACTTTTACTGAAAATAACTAGAAGATGTTAGATGATTATAAGTTCTCTGTGTTAAATGAGTTTGAGATGACAAATTTCAGGAAAATGCATCACGTTCTTGGTATAGAAGTTCATCAATCTCAGAAAGGAATTTTTTCACAAGAAAATGTATGCAAAAAGTGATATTAAAAAGTTTATGATGGAAGATGCAAATCCAGTTTCAAGTTCGTATATTACAGACTTGAAGTTAAGCATAAATGGCGAAAGAAAGACTGTTAATTCTACGACGTTTCGAAGTTTGGTTATAAATTTGATGTATTTCAAAACTACAAGACCTAATATCATATTCGCAGTAAGTTTGGTAAGTTGATTTACGGAGAACCATGTTCTACTCATTGGGAGGCAACAAAGAAAATTTTATGATATGTGAAAGCTACAACTGACTATGGAATTTTTTATGAAGCAAGTATTCTAGCTAATCTTCTTGGCTATACAGATAGGGATTTGGCAGCGAGTTGGCTATACAGATAGTGATTTGGCAGCGAGTTTGAATAATAGAAAAAATACTTCAAGTAATGTTTTTAGTCTTTCTAGCGGACCAACATGGTGTTCAAAGAAACAACATGTTGTTCATATATGGTTGTTGCTTTGGTTGGATGCCAAATTGTTTAGTCACGAGGCTTTTGGAAAGTCTAAAGCATGAACGAGTTAGTCCAACGACATTATTTTGTTATAACGATTCAGCTATTGCCCTCACTAAGGATCCAATATGTCATGGAAGAACGAAGCATATCCGCATCAGCTATCATTTCTTACGGGAGCTTGTAAACGATAAAATTGTTCGGGTTAAGTATTGCATGATGAACGATCAATTAGCACATGTGTTCAAAAAGCCATTAAATGGAGAAACATTCAAGATAAATACTGCAAACTTGGGAATTAGAAGAAATTTTGGTTTTGGAGAGGCATTGTTGGACATTAAACCAAACTAAATTGGTATAACATACAAGTTACAATTGGTTGAAGATGAAATTTTTTTATATTCTTTATAAAAGGTAATTGAGTTTAATCTCCTCATCAATTGATAATCTAGTGACCCCCTGGACTTACTATTTTATGGTAAATACTAGTGTCATGTTTGGCTAAAATGAATTTCAATCATAAATTAAATAATCTACGAATCAAATAAATCATTACGAATCATATTCAAGACGAAGTCTAACACTAATGTAAAATATTAGAATTACTAAATCACATTATCGATCATTATGGTTGGTAGTCATATTCTTATTCCAACATTATCTCCAACTTCTTACACTATTGTAAGTTGTAACACCACCTTCATCATACTCATGCTAACTTTCTAGCTGACTCAATATGATCTGAATCAGCTTGGTCTGAGGTAATTCTCTTTTTGTTCTTGTTGAAAATTTGAATAGAAGATTATACCCTAACAACAAATTCAATTCTCTGCAATTCCAATATTATTTTCGTCTCGACTTAAATACATAAGCAAAGAGCAAATTAACTTAAACTACTTAAAACTTCAAAATCCATACAAATAAACTTCAAATATCCCCACAGAAATTGAAATTATCACAAGGAATGATAGATGAATTGCACTGGGTATTTTGTTGATCACTAACAAATGGATTAATCACCCCAACTGGATTCACATTCAAGAATGGCACCATCATTGATGAAGAAGATGAAGAAGCTCCATTCATAATATTATTAACTCTCTCATGAACTTTCTTCTTAAGTTCTTCCATGGCAGTTCTCATTTGCTCTAGTTCATTTAGATTCAGATCTTCAATGGGTGTTTCCCACCAAAACTTATCATTACCCACATCTGAATTGTAGTTTCTAAACTTCTTGATTGCTTCTCCTCTCTTCTTCTCGAACTCCAATTGAGTAAGAACTTCTTTGTAATGTTGTTGTTGCTTTTGGTAAACTTGGTTATTGTTTTGGGGAATATTGAAAACTTCATGTTTGTTTAAAAATCGATCTAAAATGGATTCGATACTTGGGTGGGCTAAAGTGAAAACTTTTCCGGCCGGAGAAAAAACTATTAATGCAATTTCCGCATTACATAAAATGCAAAGCTCGCTTGCTTTTTTGAAGAGACCGGCTCGACGTTTCGAGAAAGTAACTTGTCTGTTTGCTTTTATCTCTATTTTTTGTATTGGTATCTTTTTACGACCCATACTTGGTTTCCTTTCTTTCTTCATTTTCATCATTTTGAAAAGTTTGAAGAATAATTAAAATTTCAAAGAGAGAGGGAAGGAGATATAGAGAAGGAGTTGGTGTGGGTTAAAGGAGATGATTGTCTTTATATAGTTAATGAATTTCCATATATTTATCTCAATTTAATCCAAAGATTTCTTTGTTTTTGGTAATAATATCAATTACAATATCAGAAGTTTTAATTTTACCAAAATTTAGTTAGATCTGGGTTGAACTTTCCTTTCTTAAACAATAACAAATAAATCATAAAAATCAATTACAATATTACAAGTTTTGAGTTTAGGACATATATCCCAACGTTCATGTACTACCTCTAAAGGGTTTAAATTGATTTTTATTATTACTATCATTGTACCATCTCCGATTCTCCAATATGTACTTGTTCTTATGGTACTGATTTTTCAAAAAAAGATATTAGTATCATATCTACTGACAAAACTTTCGGTTGTAACATTACTATTGAACTCTATAACCGTTTACGCTTTCTTTATAATTAGAGAGAACACCTTAATAGGTAAAACCGATTGCCTAATGTAAAATAAATGGTCATGCCCATTTCGAGGCCCAAAATGAGCCAACTATCTACACTGGGAAAAAGAAAAATGAGTCGGGCGTCTTTTTGTTGTAAAAACTTGATTTTACCCTTTTCTCCATAACGTATTATGAATATATGTTTTTGAAAAAATTGTTGATAATAGATAATGACTTTCATACGCTATTATTTTTGAAAACATTGTGTTGAGTTTCATAGTAACATGATTCGTGAACGACCAAAAATCATATTATTTATTACTAACATTAATAAAACCAAATATTAAAATTATACTTCGATCATATTACATATGAAAATACATATTACAGTATGTAAAATCACATTACAGTGTTTAAATCACATTTCATTATGTCACGTCCTATTAAAATGACTTATTATACAATATGTAAACTCTTCTTGCCAGTGACGGAACCATAATTTTTGTTAGAAGGGGGCCGAACTCTTCTATTCATAAATTAATTTGAGAAATTTATATAGCAATTCTACTATAAATGGCCACCTAAATATCAATTACGTCATAAGGTTAAGGAACACAAAGAAAAAAAATAACAAGGGACTACTACGGCGAATAGTTTTTTTTTCTGTAATACATCAAAATTGAACTCGTCGCTCCTTCAAATCTCTAGATCAAGTATGTTATTTCGTTCATCTTTTTGCTCAGATCTGATAAAACGGGTCAAAATCAACACTTGAATGTAGTTCCAACACTTGAAAGGAGTTACTTATAGATTTAAAGTACGATAATTGGTTTTATCAGAAGAAGAATTTTTCGACCAAAAAGAAGAAGAACAATCGAAGAAGAATGGAAGAAGACTGAAAACCCTAAAAATTTCAGATGTTTTGAGAGTCTAAAAGGTGGAATTGGAATTGAATTTTAATGTGGAAAGGTATTTTGGAAACCAAAAAGATAGAACATGACCTAATTGCTGATTACCAATATTATTGTAAACACCATGTATCATTACCTATAATATTTTGACAACTTTTAGCTAAAGGAAAAAGATACTGTCTTTTGTCTTTGTTATATTATGAATAATTCTTTTGACCCAAACAACCATTTTCTATAAATTTTATTTGCATCCGACATCTAATTAGAGTTAAATAGATTTAAAATTCAAAATAAAATAAAAGAATTAGTTATATAAATGTTATTTTTTGTTCTTTCCGTAACTTGAGGTTCTCCTAAATTCAGAGATACATGATTTGGATGGCGTATAGAATTTGATGCGGCAAAGAGTTTATACAAATCTAATTTAAAGATATTTTTAATTAATTTTAGGATACAAATTATTTATGGTCTTTACTTAGCTATTTTGACAATTATTTCCGTTTTATGTTAAACTAGGTATAACCTGTGCCTTCGGGTCACGAGTAATTATTTAAAGCACGTTAGGCAAGGTTATGAACAAGGAATTAATAGAGCAAACATGTTTAATGGTCAAATTGATTATACGAAGAAAATGAACTGTAAAATGTGTGTGAAATAACACAATTTTTAAAAAGTTTGTTCACGAAAAAATAACGAGGACACATCCTGAAATGAAGTCACTAAACTAAAACTAATTGAAGCCCAATGTGTACGGATAAACAAAATAACATGCACAAGATCTTCATACCCTTATTAACTGAAAGAACAAAATACTATGTTCGACCCACACCAAAGAGTTAAATAAGAAGATACATGAATGAACTAACCTGAAAACAGATAGAATAAGAATAGAAAATTCAATCCTTGAGCGATTATTTTGTTCCTCGGTACAACCAAACCTAGTTTTAGCCTCATCTTCTTTTCCCGACGAAACTTATTATGGTGATTTCAGATTTCATGAAGAAAATACTTTTTTGTTATAAGTATTGTTGAGAGAAAAAAGAATAGGAGGTGATGGGTCATGAAAATGTCCCATCGGAAACTGTTGGCATCAGACACTTTTATCTCGGTAGGTAATATTTTTTTGGTTGAAATTATATTATATAATAAATTGTTTTGTAAATATGAACTTGAGGTAATCTATTATATAAAACACAAAATTTTGTGTTGACTAGGACAAACCAAAAGACAAATCCAGCCGTTCGTTCTCTTTGTTCTTAAGTTTTGACCGTTTGATCTCTTATCTACCTAGAAATATCATAATTCGTTCACCCACTCACTAAATATATTATACAAATGTAAATCATGGTCATCCGTTTTATATATCTCTAAATCTTGACAGTCTAATTCATTATCTTCAAATCTCAACCCTAACATATCTTACCCTCACAAATCACTCATCAAACCTCCTTTAAATGTCCTCCACCAAATGGTCATTATCTATTATATAAAATAGGATGGTGAGTGCTGACTAGGACAAACTCAAAGACAAACTCTGAGACAAACTCAGAAATAAATCTAGTCGTCCGTCTCAAATCAACCTTAATAACGTTGAAAAACTCACCGTTAATAACCCACTATCTTTCGTTAAATCTCACCGTTAAAAATCTTCTCACATCAAATGTTGGTCGTCCATATCTAGCAGCGAAAAATCAACCTTATTCTTAGCAAATCGTTTATCACCATCTTCAGTTTCAGCAAATCATGGGTAATCTCATCAACTCTCTCTTCCAATTCCTATCGCAAATCTCTCTCAATGATTCCTAACGAGCAAAGATAACATTTTTCCCTTGATTTCATCCTTTAAGATGAATATAAAACTATGTTTGAGAAACTCAATAATCACACCTATAGATCATCCTGTAGTTTATTTAAATTGGTAAGTTCCTTATATTCTTATTTTGATTATTGAAATTGTTTTTCTTTAGTTGCACTACTGAGTTTCTGTAGAGAGAGGGTATTTATTAAGTTCTTGTTGAGTTATCTGTAGTTCATTTTAGTAATGGTTTATAATTATTGAGTTTTTATACAGTTTCTATTTGGTTTCTATAGAGTTTTGTGATCATTCACATTTTTTAGTTTAATACCATTATATGTTGACAAATATATAGACAAGTTTTTCTGAATAGCCCATATGATTTTAGTAGTCGGCCAAGAATCTGACCACCTGGCTAAATCAGAGTTTATTCATTGTTTAGCTTACTTTAACACATTTGTTATGTCGTTTCTCTCTTCTTTTTGTTGATGCTGATATTAGCATAGGGATAACTTAGTATTCGGCAACATATATATAGCGAGTTAAACCTAATCATAGCGGCATAAGTCTTTGTTCTTATAGTAAGTTGAACTTAATTTCCAAAATGGTTATGACTTTGGTATATAATAATAGATGTTAATATAAGATGTCAATAGTATTAGGTAAGAATTGCGGTTGAACTTCATAACAACACCTTTCACCAAACACTTTTGTGCTTCATTTTCGTTATGGTTTCGGTAGACACATCTATAGTTCTTTGATTATGTGATCCATGTATGTATTTTCTTATTTGGTTTCAGTGGACACTTTTTTAGTTCTAAAAGACAATTACAAGTTTAGGTAACATTAATTTTTGAAGTACACAGATAGCTTGAAGACATAGATGATCTCTTACATAGTTCATCATTCAAAGTCGGCAAAGGTTGAAGATAGCTTCACCGAAGGGTCAACTGCATACCAAGTCAAAATCTTCAATTATTTTTTAATCAAGTGAAACACTTTTTATATTATAACTTAAATGCAACAAGTATTGAACTGTAGAAAAAGAATCGATGGTTTCAATCGTTAAGACGATTCGAAGGAATGATTGACCTGAACCTGAACATAGTTTTTGGGTGGTTTACGAGCTAGCTTTCGAAAGTAAATACTCCCTCCATTGGAGCACATGTTGTATGGGGATAGAGTGAAAGTAAATATCTATTAGGATATATTGACGTTGTATATATAGGTTGTATCAATATCTTTTCTCACGGTACAATAGCGAATTATTGATGTATCATTCATGATTATGACATGATCTGTGTGTCAAACATATATGAGATGCTTCCTTCATGACTGTGACTGTTTGACATATAATAAACCTATTCATCCTGAAATCGAAACTCATATAATAATCTTAATGTATGAATTTATCATAGTTATTCACTATGTTACATAGAACCCCTTTTCGTTCAGCAATGGATAAAAATACTACATATACCAATGTCCAATGACATCACGATATAATACCCAACGGTGCAACGCTAGCCTGTATTATGACCATTTTACTCCACAAATTAGTTCTTTAGTGCAAAACCATTATTTACTTTACATTGTAACTAATATATTATTCATATTGTCTTTCTGGACGGAACATAAACTAGACTTTAACAGTAGTGTTAGAGATTGTTGTTGGAACTTTAATCATTTTATGGCTACATCATGTCACTTCCATCCAAAGTTTACACTTTTAATAACTTTTGTTTCTTTGATGTGTTTCAGGAAATATGCGTTTTCAGTCTAACGGATTCGTATTTTCACCACTTCACTTTTTGATTGTCTTGTTGTAGCTTTCTTGTCTTTCTTAACTACAAATGAATGATTATTATCATCTACTAATTTTGAGTACTTCTCTACACTTCTAATTCAATAAGATAGAGACAATGTTTCCATTCAATTTTTTCTTCATCGATAGTTGCCATCCATCTAGGACTGCTTAGGTTATTTTTTTTTTCAATTGTTTTGGAAAATAGATACTTTAAAATAAATAACAAATAGATGCTACATTCTTTTTTGCAAGTACAAGTAAATCATAATACAATAAGTTTATCATTGTGAAATATATTAGTTACGAGTCTCATTATATCTCAAAACATAATAAAGCATACAATTTTAATGTACTAAAGTCGTAAGGCCAATCGGTCACAAATGGCGGTATAGCCTTCAGTTTTCAATATTTAGTCACGGTCATGGACGTGTACTTATATCTAGATGTACTTATAGCAAGAGAGTGCATATACCATTGCCTGAACAATCTCATTTCTTTATGACAACTACAATAATGAAGTTTATTGTTGTTATTTCAACACATTTCTTTTTGTGACTTCTCAAATCTTTTAGTTTTTATATCAAAATCTCTGGCATTATTATTATTATTATTATGTAACCTAAAATCAAATTAATACTTCAACTAATGAAGGGCAATTGTTGAATAGATTTCGTAAGATATTTATGTCAAAATTAGTTTAAATAATATCTTAATCATCCATATCCAAGTGCGTTCAATTAGACATTCTGTGTCGAAGGCACTAGTCATACCTAGTATATAATAAATCGCATTAAAAAAATTATATAACTTCTCCTCTCTCTAAACAAATACTGAAAATTCATAAAGGAACATGAGAAATTGGATCAAACATTTGGATAATGGTGATTTATTATATCCTTTACACTCTCTAAAAAAGACTGAAAGCGTATATTACTCCACATTATGGAGGGGTTTCAGGTATTCTATCTCTCTCTACAAACCACCAAGTCGATCTCTTTCTCCATCATCTCGATCTTTGCGATCTTTGTTATTTTAGTATCTGATTAATTTTATGGTTATTCACCTAGCAAATTCTCAAGAGAGAGTAAAATGAATGGTTCTTTCAGTTTTAGTTTTTTTTTATATATATCTTACAATTTGTTTGAAGCTCTTTCAGTCATCTCGCTTTTACGCCTTCATTTTTCTCCATTTCCCCTACCTTTTTATTACACAGATTATAACCAACCATTGACATTTTTTTCTTCATCGAAAAGACTCATTTCAACAAGTTTACAGTTTGTATTTTGATATTATGATATTCATCACAAATGGTCTAATGAGACAACTTAAAGGAATTTCAAGTCCCTCTCTAGGCAAAAGTTTAGCAGCAATATGGTCCAGAAGTTTTTAATTGAAATGAAATAACAAGAATCTTTAGAAGTTATAAGGGAACTTCTCAATTATAATGTGCTAATGATTATTCAAGAACAATTTGAAACTGTGTTGCTCAATCTGTTCTTGTTGTAGCAAAAGGTCTTGGAGAACAATCTTTGTTACTTCATTAACTTGATCTGTTAATAGACTTTATGAATTAGTAGACAACTACTTAACATTTTTCTTTATCTTGTTTATGAATAAACATGTATAACGATATGTCATCGTTCTAAATTGGTGATTTGATAAATTATGTTATTTACATCCATTGGTTATATGTTGTTGTCTTAATAGTATTAAGCTGATATAGATCGATTAGTTTGATGAGAGACAATTTTTTACATTTATGATTTGAATTAGGAAACATTATTAGGAGTTTAATTTTTATTTTGGTCATGTGGAATTAAACTTTTCTATTCATCTTTCCCGACATAAAGATTGCCACTCTACTCCTTAGGCTTCTAACCTCCCTCCTGATAGGCCTAAAAATAGGTCTATTCCCGCAAGTATACAGGGTCAAGTTATAGTAAGTTAGTAAATTCGTGAATCGTCCCAAGGAACAGGTAGGTAACTTCGGATATTGAATGCGGGTTTAACCCAATAATCAAGATGTCAATAACTAACTTAGACAAAAAAAACACACCCACCCCACTCATAAATTTGATAATTGATTTGCAAGAAATAAGAAAACAAATAAAACTAACTAAACTATCTAAGTGAGAGGTAAGAGGATATCTAAGGTTATAAAATCCACCGCATAATTTCACTTTATAAACAAGCACTTAATTACTTAAATCTCTTTTGTATTTACTCGGGATCCAATATAATGAACTATTTGGATTCCGGATGATGTTCTAGATAAAACAATTTTATAATTAATACGGAGTAATTCTAATTGTCTTCCTTATAGAGACTCGGATCACTTAACTATTATTCATCATCTAAAAAAGCATACTCCATCTAACAACTTAACGAAAGTATGAAATATCTAATTATGAGGCATGAGTAATGGAAAGAAAATCCAATCCATATAGATAAACAATCAATAGACATTAAAGCACATCAAGGGATTTAATTAATCAAGAACAAGTATTACAAAGATCCAAAATGGGTTTCATTCACAACCTTAGATTGCTAAATTAACTATACATGAAATCTAGAGTAACATTCATTGACATTATAGAATAAATGAAAATACTAAGAAAGTAATGGAAAGAAATCACCAAGAATGTTCAATGCCCATATTCCCATGTATCTCCCTTTTATCCAAGATTTGCTCCATTTGTGCTCAAGAATTTTACTCCAAGAAATCCAAGTAATAGCTATTTTATTGCCACACAAATAAGAAAAAGAAAGAGAAGGAAGAAATTAGATGTAGAAAGAAGTTGGAAAGAAGAGATGAAAGGGGATAAAGATGATAGAAGAATATGGAAGGATGAAGGAGAAGACTATTAATGGAAGAAAGAATAGTGGTAGAGAAGAAGTAGTAGTAGTATTAGAGAAAGATGGAAAAAGAATGGAAAAGATGGATTTAGTAGTAGAGAAGAGAGAGGAGAAATAGGTAAAAGGGGAGGTAAGAGGAGGTTGAGAGGGTTTTCAAGTCTAAGGTGCTGTTTGTTTTTCATTTTTTTCAGATCTGAAATCTGAATTGGAACACATTTTGAATTTAGGAAAATCTGAAAGTTTGGCTGAATTTAGTCAAAGTCTGAATTGACTGAAAAAAACCTCAAATATTTCAGACTTCAAAACAAGTCTGAAAAAGTGGAATCATTTCTGAAATATGCAAAATCACGTTTGTGCCCTTCTTTTTTAATTTTTTTTGTCTCAACCCACCAAAAGCCTCCACCGTCAGAGGACACCACCACCAGTAATACCACCGGCACCACCAACACCTACAACATCATCACCACCAACAAATACAACATCATCACCAACACCATAGATCATATCACCACCACCACCATAGAGTACCATCACCACCACCAACCGAACCACATCAGAGTACATCCGGCGAAGGTTTGCAAGATCTGCTAGACAGATAGATTGACAAAGAGAGATTTGACTAGGGTTTTTGTCGATTTATTAGTGAGAGAGGACTGAGAGAGATTCGGCTAGGGTTTTTGTCGATCTGTTATGGAGAGAGAGAGAGGGCGATCTATTGAAGGTTTTTGGAGAAGGGTTTATGGAGAAAGAGAGATAATGAAAGATCGGCTGAGAGAGAGATCTAGGGTTTTTGCCTCTCTGTTACAGAGAGAAAGAGAGGGCTGCGAGAGAGAGAAGGAGAGAAAGATAAGAAGAGAGACATAAAGAGAGAGAGAGATTAACCTCGCCAGACATCCATCACCGGAATTCATTCGCCGGATCTTGTTAGAGGGAGACTTTGTTAGAAAGAGCAAAAAAATAGAGAGAGAGAAAAAGGGGATTAGGGTTTCAATTATTTAGACAAGAGAGGAGGATGAGAAATAGAGGTTAGGGTTTGTTTGTCAAACATATCAAATAGGGATATAAGTGTCAAAATTCTAACTCAGACTTAGTAATTCAGATTTAAAAAACAAACATCCAGTTTGCAAAATAATGAAGTAAATTCAAATTCAACAAATTCAGATTTAGCAAATTCAGATTCAGCAAATTCAGATTCAGACGTGTAAAAAAAACAAACAGCACCTAAGTTTTAATGGAGGAGCAAGTGCTATTAAATAGAGTTAGGGTTTTTGTTGAAGTTAAAACGGTAGAAAAGAATAAAAGGAGGGTTACTTTTGGAATTTTTAGGGGTTTAAAATATAAAACCCTAAAAATACACAAGTGTAGTGGCGGCTAGGGTTTCTGGTTGGGATTTCCGATGCTAGGGTGTAGCTGGTTATAAGATAATAAGGCGAGACGACTCAGCAACCGTTAGATTTTGAAGTGAGCGGATCTGGAAGGACAGGAGAGGGCCACGTGGGCTGGAGCATGAGATCTAAGCAGCTTCGGGTTTCATGGGATAATCAATAAAGGACCAGATGCACAGGAGTCGTTGGATTTTGAAGACGCGGAGAGTAACGGCCACGATTAAAACGTGGGAGTGGGAGTACAGAAGCAAGTTACAGCGCGCCATACTAGATCAGGCTTATAAGGGCCATTTCGATGTTGAGCGGAAACATGGGAATTAGATATACCGTCCTCCAAAGGGCGACACGTGTCCCGCGGAATCAAGCACGTCCGAATGTCTACCGAATGTGTCCCACCTGGTCAACAGCCTTTGACTCAACTTTGACCTTGATTTATTCCTTCGTCCGGACTCCGATTTGACTTCCGTTTTCTCCTACGGACTAGTATCGACCTCTACTTTTCAACCACGCACTGACCGTGGCCAAATTACCAGAATTTCCTTCACTCCAAATGACCAAAATACCCTTCATGCACCTTTTCCTCGTTTTTAACCGTTTTTCACACCTAACTCTGCAAAAGACACCTAATCAAGAAAACCAACCATTTTATTACAATAAAGACTCGAAACAGACTAACTCGGCTAATTTAAACGACTATTGTATCTTTTCAAATCTTGATTGGTTAGACCTAAGTTAAGTGAAAAACAGTAGAGGATACCTTCCGAAATGGAAGGTAATTTTGTGTAATCGACCTAAGTCGTAATTGGTTTAGCTCGTGTTGAATTAAAAACACGATTGATTTATGAGGGTGACTATTTGGTTCTTATAGAAGGATAATGAATAGACCAGATACAATCGCATGACTCGTAAGAGCAACTCCAACCCGGTGGAGCTTAGGATCAAATATTGGGCTTAAGCCCCAACGGTCCAACCTCAGCCACTAGGGGCTGAGCCTCAGCTCCGCCCCAAGTTGGCCTTTAGGCGACTCTTAAACAAGAGTCGACTGAAGGCTTCCTCACATGCCCGATGAGGTTGTAACAGTCATGAGGAGAACCCCTTATGGTCGTTGCATCACATCCAACGACCAAAATAGGGTCATAGGGAACCAACCTATAATTTCGCCCAAAAATAAATTTGGATTAAAAAAATTGAATTTCAAAAAGAAAACTAAAAATTGTTTAGACACGTGTTTCGCACATACACATATATGGACCAATAGCTCAGTGGTTAGAACTCGACACTTTTTGTTTGGCTCATTTTGTTCTTGGGGAAGTGTTAAAGACGCTCCCTATAACTGTAAAAGGCGCCTCCATTAAGTCAAAGATTGTGAAAGAAATAGGTGTCTTTAAAGTTTTTTGGGGGCGTCTTTTACGACTACCCTTCTTGAGAACTAATTCTCGTTTGGCGTTGTAATATGATTAACTCACAAAAATGGCCTCCAAATTTCACCAGCTTCTACAGTAGACCCTAAAAATCGTGGTTCCGCCCCTAATAGGAGATGCTCCAAGTCGTGATTGGTTTAACTTTGTTTGGTCTGGGTTTAGCCAAGAACGATGGGCCAAACCCAAACAGATCAAGTAAGCAGCCACGCATGAGTCCCTACAAGGGTAATATCGTATAGTCAGGGAAAAGGGCAAAATTGTCTAAAGCTTTTAGCTGAAATAGCTAATAAGATCGCCTAGGGTTTTTATACTTGGAGAGAGAGAGAGAGAGGCAGTACTACAGACTACAGGGGACTCACAGGCGGAAGGAGAAGGCGGGGAGTTTTCAAGCGAAGAAGAATAACTCAATCATGGTTTGTAATCTTTCTTAAACAAAATGGCTGTGAATCAGTTTTTTATCTTACGATCATTAACGTAGTTATTCATTTTAATGTTCTTATTATCGATCAAATGTTTGAATAGAGATTTCGATTTAAATGTTTTTCTATCATGGTCTTACAATTTCATAGATGATAATAAACGGGATCTGCTTATATTTGAATTGACATAGTAAATATAGGAGCTACCTTTGATGATCTCAACTTTAGCATATGTTTTTTAGTTTAAGGGTAATTTTAGAAGCCCCTAAGGATTGTGAAAAAGAATAATAGAAACAATGGTTATCACTTAATGAAGTAAGAAATTGTATGAATACTATTTTAAGTTGAAGTTGTCGAAAAAAAAGTTAGAATTTTACACAAATGTAAACCAACTTCAACACCATGATAAGAATGTTTGTTATACTAAGCTAGGAAATGATGAAGAAACAAAGACATTTGATTTTGGTAATTCGCTCTCAGACATATTGAAGTTTCAGATGTTGGGTAGGGAAAGTTCGATTCTTGTAGGCAAGATCAGTGATGGCGTTTGTGTTTTCTTTTGTTATCTAATTATTTCATCTCATTTCAGGCAAGAGGACTGAAGAAGCATTTGAAGAGGCTCAATGCCCCAAGCCACTGGATGCTCGACAAGCTTGGTGGTGCATTTGTATGTATAAAGGACTCACTCTGTTAATGCCTTTTCTATGTTCGTAACTGTTTAATGTGGGAAATTCTATTACGCAGGCTCCAAAACCATCCTCTGGACCCCACAAATCCAGGGAATGCCTCCCATTGATTCTTATCCTGCGAAATAGGTTGAAATATGCTCTTACATATAGGGAGGTTGTTGCTATTTTAATGCAACGACATATTTTGGTTGATGGAAAGGTGCGAACAGACCAGAGATATCCATCAGGCTTCATGGGTATGTGTATTTTCACATGAAACAATTCTAATTATTTTGTGAAATTGATACTCCAAATTGACTAGATTGGGTCATTGCTGTCTCCCTAAACTTGTTTAGTGAGATGTGTGTTTATCTATTCTTTCTCTACTGTTTACCTAGAACTAAATGTCCTTACTTATTTTTCACAATTTTACCAGATGTCGTGTCGATCCCGAAAACAAATGAGAACTTCCGTCTTCTCTATGATACCAAGGGTCGCTTCCGTCTCCATTCAATCAAGGATGAAGAGGCTAAGGTCAGTGAAACCATGTTGCGTAGATACCTCTTTGTCATTCTTGACAAGTTTTCTTTTTTTCCTTTTAGTTAAATGTAGGTATGCTAAGAAAAATGGTTTAGATGTGGGTTTTAGTCTTGGTAAGTCAGAATGGTTTCTAACCTAAAACATCTTTTTCTTTGTATTGCTTTTGCAGTTCAAGCTCTGCAAGGTCCGTAATGTGCAGTTTGGACAGAAGGGTATCCCTTACATTAACACCTATGATGGACGCACAATCCGGTACCCTGACCCACTTATCAAGGCTAACGACACCATCAAACTTGACCTCGAGAACAACAAAATCACCGATTTCATCAAATTTGACGTAGGAAATGTTGTCATGGTGACTGGTGGAAGAAACAGGGGACGAGTTGGTGTTATTAAGAACAGAGAAAAGCACAAAGGAAGCTTTGAGACAATCCATGTCCAGGATGCAACTGGTCATGAATTTGCAACTCGGTTGGGCAATGTGTTTACTATCGGCAAGGGAACCAAGCCATGGATTTCACTTCCCAAGGGCAAGGGTATCAAGTTATCAATCATCGAAGAAGCGAGAAAGAGGCTTGCTGCTCAAGGAGCTGCCACAGCTTAGCTTTACTGAAAGGTAATAGCCATCAGGTATAAGACTTCAAAGTTTTCTAGATGAATTTATTGTTCAAGAGTAGCTGAAGAAAAACAGTTGTTTTTAATTAGTGTATGAACAAAGTTTTGAAGTTGGTTCAAGTTTTATGTTGGAGAAACAATATGGTGGACTAGTATCACCGATTCAGATGTTCTTATATTGTCTTTACAACTAGTAGCAGTTTATGTTGCTCTTCTCTACATTTTTTTTCTCTCCGAGAACATGAGCTAGTCCCTCTTCCATGTTCTCTGCATGCTTTGGTGTTCTAGCTGTGATTAACGTTTGTTCTCTAGGGCGGCCTATACCGATGTTGCTGTTTATGTTTCGTTTGTGGTCGAGAAGCTATGGAGATCTGACCTGTGAAACCAAAGTAGAGTCATTCCAAAGGTTCAATAAAGAGTGAGGAAGGGTTAAAAGGGTACATTTGTCTTCAATCATCCCTTCGTGATGCAAGGCGGAAAAAATAAACGATAATCAAAGGTGTATTGGGTGTGTATTAGTTAGCCATTTGGAGATTGCGGTAGATAGATATATACATATATATATCTACATAATAAAACAGAAGGAAAAAAGTTGACCGGGAAAAACTTCTTTTTTAAATAAAAGACTAGGTGAAATTTTAAATTTAGAATAGAAAGTGGTGGTGGTGGTGGCAGGAGGAGATACGAGGATGACATGTATTTTTATTGTTAATTACGGGTATCGTTATTCGACAGAGCTATTGGCGAGGTATGTCCAAGAAGAAGAAAAATAGAGAGAGACTGCTCAAACGAAATAAGGGATCCAACTTAGAGCTAAAATGATTTGTTAGTCACAAATCAAAAATTAACTTTAGGTGGAGAAGAAGTGGGGAAAATAAGATGGAAGAGGATATATAGGAGAAAAAAGGATAAAGAAAAGGGTATTTCGGTACATGTAGAATGATACTAATTAATCTAACGGTGCGAGGAAAGCCGCGTTAAATTGCGCGGTGGATATAAACTGCTGTTAGAAGAGAATCAAAATGGCATTCGGTATTTCAAACCACACGATCAAGAAAATAAAAATGACCGTTAGAAGTTGAACTTGACAAGATTTAGAAATTGACAAGAAAATAGAAACTACAATTTTCACTTTATAAATATCGGTTCATTCCCACTGCCTAAGTCTCAGAAACAACAAACCCTAGAGAGAGAGAAAGAGGAAAAAAAAATAGAAATTTCTTGAAATAGTTTTCAAGGTGATTTAAGATTTCAGGTTCTATATACAAATAAACAGAGTGAGATATCAGAGTAAATCTATCAATTCTTTGCTGTATCAAGAACAATAATCTATCAATTCCTTTGCTGTATCAAGAACAATAATCTATCAATTCAAAAAAAAGAACAATAATCTAAAAGAGAAGAAGTAGAATCAAATTTTGAAGTATGGGTTCTGATTCAAATATGCTTTCTGATTCAAATGTGCTTTCTGATTCAATGATTGATGAAATTATTGCTTCTAGGGCTTTTCGTGAACAAGTCACAATAAGGAAAAAAACTAGACTGCCCCCACCACCACCACCACAACAACAACCACCAGTATCACCACCAGAAGAACAACCACCTGCTACAATCCAACCGATAATTGATGAACACAAGGGCAGTAAAACTCATAAACTTCATATCTGCTGCTTCAGATGATTACCTGCTGATTAGAGTGGTCCAAGCTCTGATTCTCAATCTAAGAGAGTATATATGTATATAGATCATCTAAGTTCTTCTTCTTTAACTTTTTAGGTCGATTAGAGTTTTATAGCTTACTAAAAAAAGGTTGATGTTTGAGTTGCTAATCATATTCATGTAAATCTTTCATATTGAACTTTTCTGAATGTTATTTTCTTAACCTAATTGAATAAAATCTCACCTCCAATTTCATTATTTTCATACTTTATTGCTTGGTTTTGTTTCCGAAAAGGGATATTATTTAGCCCATCCCTCTCTTGGCACTCCCCGTAGACCTCCGTCTACACAATCTGACGACCACGGTTTGGGGCAGTCTGGGGTCTCGGACTGGCCTGAGTCCGTGCTGCTCAAGCCCACTGCGGGCTAGGCCCAATCCAGGTGCCCTTGGACTGCCCTAGTCTGTAGGGGCGTAAAGAGCGGGACAAGAGCAATTTTGGGGAAATTCAGTATTGATAGAAAATAATAGTAACCCTGGGATAGATATTGTCTAAGAGTCCAAATGTAATCCCTTTGATGGTAAAGTGTAAACAATGCCAATGTGTGTCCAGTAGTATTACATTCTTTATAGCAATTAACAAATGTTAATGGAATCGTCGACGATTTCGAGTGTTTGTATCCAAGTCAATCGACTCTTTTTATGTTTGCTGGCCAATTTGTAAGTTTCAAGAGTAATAGTTGGAGTTGTAAGAGATTTAGCATATTTTCCGTATTCATGGTTCTTTTTGAATATGGACAAAAGAAACTCTGAAGATCTGCAAAAGGGGAAGAGCTAAGATTTTGAATTATAAAAATTTCATTTCCAGAATCAAGGTAGGCAAACTTAATACATAGAGAGAAAGAACGAAACTAGTTCGAAATTCATTAAGCAGGTCCTTTCCTACTACCAAGATCATCTCTATGTGTCTTCCACCAATTCCTTCCCTTCCAATACTTTGGAAAAGAAACCCCCTATGTGTTTAAATATAGAGACAAAAGCTGGCAGCTCCCAAGCTGGTTCGTTGAAACAGACTCTAACAGAGTTAGGATTTTGTGCTTCGCCGAGAGTTAGGGTTAACTCATAAGCACTAAGCAGTAACACTTCGATCTTCAGGGACTGCATCAATTGTAACATTCAGGAGTCCTTTATCTCCCCAACCTCCATATTGAAGAAGCTTACCTGAATTACTAACATACCGTGTTAACCCTTTTTTTTTATCTAAATCATTGTGTAATGCCCATCGAAACTATTGCTATCCGACGTTCGGCAAACAAGCATATCCACCCCACCAATTTTAGGTGATTCGCCCACTAAAAGGGTAACACCTTTGTTGGCTGTGTTGGTTTGCCAAGTGATTTGGCCAGTGATATTGACCAGGAGTAAGTTCCCATCCTTCCCAAAGTTGAAAGTGGCGTTATCGCAAACTGAGTTGTTTCTATTAGCATCACAAACCCAATGCATTACGTCTTTGTTTCTTGCCATACCAGCACGAATTCCGAACACAAAAGCATTAGGATCAGCGTATAAAAATATACCATAAACGGTTATGCAAAATTTGAACCATCCAGCGGGGCAGATATAAAACGGTAACTTGCATCACATTCATTTTTATATATTGTCTCTGAAATCGCCTCTATTTATGATTGAAAATGTGTTTCTTGCGGGAACTTGAGAGTGAACGGCGATAGAGACGAAGAGGAGGAGAAAATGAACAGTTATCCAAGTAATGTTCTTTAGTTTTAAATGCAGTTATTGGAAAGGAGAAGAGCATAAACCTACTCACATGTCAGATGTCGTAATTCTCGTTTAATAGTCATTTATTTTATTGTATTTTAACTCGTAGTTTCAAAGACGAGATGAAATACAAGTAATACAGATGCTGAATGTGTAATTCAATTAAAACCATAAAAAGTGTAAAATCCGTAAGTTGCATAGTAGATCTTATTCACATAGGAGTTTGTTTTTCTGCACATTAGATGGTCAGTGCATTTCTTGTATGGTTGCATTCTAGAGTTGATAGATTCGTGCTAGTTGTTCTCATACGTATTTTCTAAGTCGTCTTTACTATTTTCCTCCTTAAAAGAGACTTATTTTACGCAATGTTTGTTGCCCCTTTTATATTAACTAAAAGTCTAAAAGTATGATATATATAATTTTCAAAAAGAAAAGTATGGTAGAGTTAGATCTGCATTTTCAACTTTCAAAAGGTTGCGTTTTCCGTCAAAAGAAAATATCGGACTGAAGCTCATACCTAGCTTAAAAGTTTTTAGGCGATTTTTTGGTCGAAACAAATTAATATCTAAATGACTAACACTGGCTTTCACTAATTTATATGGTCGATTAAGCATTGTTGACTGACTTGATATCAAATAAGCAAAAGAAGTTATACGGTTCGCCCATTTTACCATGTTTATTCGTCTTTGTTTTGTTGTTTTTGTTAATAGTTAAATGTCTATCTGTAGCCTATAAATCATTTTAACATATGATTTATTTGGTTCATTTTTCAGGGTTCAAAAATGAGGGAGTACACAATGGAGCTATTAGGCAAATGAATTCATATTGAACTAATCCCTCCAACTTTAGTCTCCGACTCCTCCGGGATGACAAGGAACCGAAAAATACGATGTATACTACACGAAAGAAAAACATGTCGGATGCCAACAATTCAAAAAAAAAATATGTCGGTTGCCAACAACCCTTGGTTTTGGAGTGTTAATAGGTAACCTTCCACCTTAGAGGTCAAGGGTTCGAGGCACACGATGAACAATTCAAAATAAATAAATAAATATATATGTCAAATCCCCACCGAGCATGAGAAATATGTGTATAAGAAGAAGAAAAGGTTCGAGGAATCTATGGAGGAAGCTTGGAGCTCATTTTTATACGAGATCATTTCGAGTTCCTCATAGTACTTTGAAGGTCTTATAAGCACTCCGATGCCACTCTAGATAGCCTACCACGTCTTCATCCAACTCGGTTCAAATCAATCCAGAAGACAAATACATGTCGAACAAAACCAGTAACCGACGTTCTTAATGTTGATACTACTTTCGCATGAAAATTTTTGTTCACATTCCTGTAATATCTCTAATTTTTTGAGTGTTTCTTAAACTTTTTATTACCAGAATGTAATTCTACTTTCCTTTACTGTAGATTTTTGTTTTAACTGTATTATGATTCTTTAGATTTTATTATTTGAACAAACTGTATTTTTTTTTTGTTGAAATTGAATGATACTATAACTTTGAATTGCATAGCATTCTTCATCCTGTATCCTGCGAGGCTGACAGCTCATCTAGTGAATGATATGGAGATCGATCCTAGGAGTCCTCCTAGTTGATTGAAAGATAAAACTTGTACCTAACTTCCTGTAACATAGAAGATGAATTAAACAGACACCGAAAGTTCCAAAAAGAAACGAGGTGTCTGCAAGAAGGAACCAAAACGATTTATCTCGCCAGTACTCTCCAAACACAGAGACCATATCAACTCGAGTTCTAATGAATAGAAACAAGTCAGGTATCTGGTAATTGGGATCGCCTTCATAGCATGAGTATAAATACAAAGCTAATCCAACAAATGATCGCAAATGAACTTTTCGAGGAATCCTTCATCAGCGGTTGTGAATGACTGACTTTTTCAATCTTTTCGACCTTGGTTCCGTAGGAGCAAGTCAGAAAGATTGAGAAATAGAACCATCTGATTTGAAGTGAAAATGTTAAGGAATTTGGATAAAGAGTTAAATCTATAGTTCTCCTAGTCAAACTTAGCAGACATCATTTTATTTCTCCTTTTACCCGTACTTCAAAGGTACACCTCTTTCTGCCCTTTTTCTCTCGTTGACTCGCCAGAATGGGTTGTCGACCGACTTTTTGAGGACGGCCTCTAAAATTTTTTTGTCTTCTTCTATTCTTCCTGTATCATTCACCACCACCACCACCGTTTTCTTCTCTCTTTATCCCTCTCCATCTTTAGAAACCCCAGATCATGGGATTTCAGGATAAACCTCATTTTGGGCCTCAATATACTGAAACCCTAAGTTTCAGTTGAAAATCGTGACAAAAATCCTATGAGGTTGCGGTCGTTGAATCCCCATTCGGGATTTCTAGAAAGAGAAAAAAAAGTTGTTGATCGTAAAGTTTGGTTAATGAAGACATGGTTGTGGGGTGAAATTCGAACTCTTAACAATTATTGAGACCAAATCTTTTGGTTGGTCACAAATTAGAGTCATACTGAAAATAACTCATTATTTACCACATACCAGAAAGAGAAAGGACAGAGAGGAGAATCCTTTTAAACCAGGGTAAATTGGAAAATAAATTGTTTACTGTTAAGTTTACGTTTCTAATAAGGGTAAACGAGGTATTCAAGTCAAATATTTATACCCAAGAAATTCAAAGGAAATATTCTCATATATATCTCCAAGATATGAATTTATTTCCAACCATTGTAATTCTCTTTTATTATAAATAAATATGGAGGTATATGGTTTTCCTCACCCAAAACCTAAATAAAAAAAAGACTCTAATAAGTAGAGTTTCGATCCTATTTAGCTTTTGCTTAACCAGCGGCGGTAGCCGTTCTATGACTACCGTCCGCCGGAATCATAGTTATTTTTTTTCTCCTTTATTTTCTTTTCTAGTTTTTTAATTAGTTTCATTCGTACTTCTCAATAAATTTAGTCAAGGTTTACCGTCAAAATTTTTTGATATTTTTCAATAAGGTTACAGTGGATTGAAATAAATAACGTAGATATAGAAATAATCCTAATTCTAATATATTCATTTCTTGGAGATATATATGAGAATATTTCCTTTGAATTTCTTGGGTAGGAATATTTGACTTGAATACCTCTTTTACCCTTATTACCCTCCCGCAAATTGAACAGAGGATCAAACCAAAGGTTCAATTTGGGAAATAACTTCATGGGGAGAAACTTCATGATACGATTCTTCGACATATACTTCATTATAATGGATTGGTTGTTAAGAAGCTTTTGTTTGGTGTAGATAACACAAATAACCAAGTACTTTAGGACAGTGGTAACGAGCAAATATGACATAATCACA
>BEHA01000156.1:449928-468265 GCA_002897215.1 Eschscholzia californica subsp. californica
AAATCAATAATCAAGTTTCTCTCTTCAGAAATTTGGATTATATTTATGTGTTTGATCTAGAGGATCGTTAAATCTTCGCTTTTATCATTTTTTGAGATCTTTTAAGATCTATTTATATATTAATTAAATTTATACTTTTCGATAAACTTCGCCCTAATGGTATTTAGAATTTTATAGTCATGTATGGAATTTCATAAAAGTGTGTAGAAACTTCATAAGGAAATATACGACACTTTGTAGAATAAAATGGATGTGGACGTAAGAATGCTTGGCCATTCTCAAAGGCATAAGCAAACACATATCGACTTCACAAAAGTCCTTCTGGTGGGGAAAGTCCAAAGGTAAATGTATCAAAGCAGGATCAGACATTTGTCTCCCTAAAAAGTCAGGTGGCCTAGGTATTCATCACCCGCACCTAGACAACACAACTCCTCTCAGTAAATTGGCATGGAGGCTCAAAACGGAACCAGAGGCTATCTGGGTCAAATATCTCAAAGCCAAGTATTACCACCAGTCTAATACTCATGGTCCTGCAAAAACTCATTATTCTTGGAACTGAAAAGTAATCAGAAAACATTATGAACTAATTGAGAACCTAATTACTTGGAAAGTTCATAAGGGGGAGCAAATCGATATCTGGAAAGATAATTGGATTCCAAGAACTCAAGGCCGATTCTATAACATTATGAACTCGAATCTCGTAAAGGTCTCACAACTCATAAATAATAACAAGTGGTGTGAGGAGACCCTTAGCGTGAATTTCGACAATTCCGCCTGCAATTTGATTAAGGCTATTCCCATTCAGAATGAGGGCTCGGACCAAATGAAGTGGACTCTCACTCAAGCAGGAAATTTTTTGGTTAAATCTATGTATCAACATCTTAATCTTACCCAGAATCCCCACCCTCTCCCCTCCATCAACTGGATCTTCATTTGGTCTATTTCCATTATCCCTCGTGTACATCTTTTTCTTTAGAAATGTTGTCCGGGAGCCCTTCCGGTTCGTAAACGTATTGTTAGATTCATAGGAAATCTATACACATGTCTGAATTGTACTGAAATCGAGTCTATAGATCATGCATTACTTCACTGTCCTTTTGCTAAAAGTGTGTGGTTTCACTTTAATATTGTATCCACCAATATCCAATCGATATCAGAATGGATTTTTTCTGGCAGGACTCATCTCAAACCAATTACACCTCAAATTATATTCACTTTGTTACTATAATGTGGCATATATGGAAGGCTAGATGCGACCACTGTTCCCAACACACAATAAACACTACTAGCACAGTTATTAAACCCATAATGGCTTTTCCAAAAATTATTACTCAGAATAAACTATTGACCAAAATAATTGGAAAATGACAACTCCCTAATCTTCCTTTTATTAAAATTAATGTGGATGCGTCCTTTACATATATTAATACCAATATTGGAACCACTATGATAATCGATAACTCCCAATCAGAATTCATAGAAGCGAAAGTACATATGGCTAGAACAAAAAATAGTGAAGAAAGTAAGGCAATAGCAATTCTTCAGGGCATCTATTGGGCGGAGGATCATAATCACAAAAAAATCATCATCGAAAGTGACAATCTCAATCTGATACAGCATCTAAAAAACCCAAGACATAAAATCCATTGCAATGGATGGTTCACATACGGAAAGTTAAGGAGATCAAGAACAAGTTAAATTGTGTCAAGTTCAACTACATAAATCGCAATCAAAACACTCAAGTGGACAAGCTGGCAAAATGGGCAAGAAAGAAAAATAGGTCAAAGCTCTGGAAATATGTACCTCATTTTCTGTTGTAATGGTACTCTTGTGACTTAATGTAACGAATCTTTCAACAAAAAAAAATGGAGGTTCCTGAGGTTAGCTTGTGTTTTTCAAGTCCAAAATTTCGTAAAAAAGTATGGATCTTCACACCAAAAAAACAAGTATGAAGTTTCATAACATAAGATGATCAAAAAGAGTATGGTTGTCGTTCATATTTCTGCATGAAGTTTCATGAAATGGTAAGAAACTTTATAATGCGCTTTATATAGTCTTCCGAAGCTTTCATATATACAAACTTATAGTTGAAACTTCCGTAATTAATTACGAAATTCCGTATCTAAACTCGAGGATGCTTGATATTGATTAGAGTAAAATCTCATCAGAAAATATCACAAATTAATTTAAGCAATACATGAATAAATTTGATAGATCTCATAATTGCTTGGACTTAAAACATGATTGGAACATATTCAAACCTAACAAATCAAAACTTTTGTTGATAAAGATCGTTGGGGAAGAAATCCGTGGAGAAAGAGAACAAATTGAACATGTGTTGATGTTTAGTTTTCAAGGAAGGGAATAATGGCTGACCCATTAATTCATTAGGCGATAGATGTGTGAGAATAGTCTCACATGAGTGAATGATGATCTAGTAACCAAAAATATAATGTCTAGGTTCTTTCCGCGCATTGTCAACTAGTTTTGAATTGAATTACCATAAACTTACCTACATGAAGCTTTTGATTATTTCGCACAATAACTGGCGCACCTCGATATTCACCCAATAACCCACCTAAAGGTCTAAATCACATACGGTTATGTATTTGTAGTGCATGCAATGTAGAAATATTAAGGTCCTTGTAACTGAGCTGATTAATTATAAGTGACTTATGCAGTGTTTTTTCATAGTTAGTCCTGAAATCTGAAATGACTAGAGTAAGGTGTTGTTTGATTTTTTCGTTAACTCCAAATCTGAAATCTGAAATAAATAATGTGTAATTACTTACATAATTTGAGTATTTGCATGTGTTTACCTCTCTAAACAATTCAGACCTTGAAATAAAATCTTCTTTTCAAATTCCGACTTGTTTTAAAAGCTGAAAACATATGCATTGAATATGAACACTTGGTTTAACATCTTAATATAAAAGCATGCAAAACAACTAAAATTGCATACCTAATCATTTCAATTTCAGATTCAGATTTGTCTTATCATTGATGCTTGAGTGTATGAGTTGATATTCGGTCTATTTGTTGACGAGTCAAATGCGGACCAGGAAAAAAAACATCACCTTACTTATTGTTTGACAAACTGATTCAAATTAACAAACTTGATTAGTGTTTGGAATTATACCCATTTCTAAATTCTAATACATATGTGTGATGTGTCACTTGAATTTAATCAGAGTTCATAATTTACTAACATTGAATAATTAACAGATAGTATCTGATCACAATTAATCAATGGTTATCATATTGGAAGCATCAAACTATGGTTTTATACAAATTGTCTGATAAACATAATTTATTTATTTAAACTATTTTTAATGATAAACATTGGCTATAATACACCGGCAACGTTGAGAGTACCGTTCATTAATTAGAGAGAGAAGGTATAGAGAGAGAGAGGGTCACGTGAATGTCTGTCTACAAACATTCACGTCGAGCCCTTCTCTTCCTTCTTGGACCTGGGTTTAGGGTTACCTTATTAGTTAAAACATAAACTAAAACTCAAAATCAATCCCTCACTACTACTCTCTTTTATTAATCTCTCTTAATAAAATATATTGTTAAGTTTGTGTCCATCTAACTCAAGACCATTTGGTAATGAGTGGAGAGGACCTAAACTTTATATTCTTGGTTGCTAGTTACTCATTCTAGGACTATTCTCACACGCCCCCTCACGTGTGGCGTTCTTTGAACCTAACACGTGTATTTTTTTGTCTTTAAGGGTGACGTGGAGCACGTGTGGCTTTTAAGCCTATCACGTGTGGACCTAGCTCTGATACCATGTTAAGTTTGTGGTCATCCAACTCAAAATGAATTGGCAATGAGTGCAGAGGACCATACTTTATATTCTTGGTTGCTAGTTACTCATTCTGAGACTATTCTCACACGTATAAACTATATACTGGAAAACATGAATGATTAAAAAAAAGACTAAAAAGTAATCTAGTGCAATTTGATTGACTATTAATTAATTATGCAAGTTTGTTTACTTTTTTCTTTTCTTGTGTAAAGGTCATCCAAATTTGTATTTTAAATACTAATTATATATATAAGTTTGAAAGTAGATTTATTTAATTGCTAATATTTACTACTTCATCTACTTAAACTAGTTATGTTTACACCCCACCTTAAACTTGTATAAATATGTACCAACTCTCTCATTATCTTCAACTCATTACATGTGTGGAATTTATTAAGTCCTCTCTTTCTCTCTCTCTCTCTCTCTCCCTCTTTGTCTAGCTTGGTAGTTTCATCATCAAAATCAAACTCTCTTCCTTGAAAATATGGGAGGAAATTCTCCTTGTGCTTCCTGCAAGTTGTTAAGACGCCGATGTGCTAAAGATTGTATATTTGCTCCTTACTTCCCTTCCGACGATCCTCATAAATTCGCACTCGTTCATAAGGTCTTTGGTGCTAGCAATGTCAGCAAAATGTTACAGGTACAACTTCATTTTTATTTTGAGAAGGCAAAATAGTATCATTTCATTAAGAAAATGAAAGCCGCGATGGAAGCCAAGATGGCTAGCCAGCCCCTGCAACCAACAATACAAAACAAAGATCATTTACAAATGACTTAAAGCCTACAAATTCATTTCTTTCATATCTAGTCTAGCTTTAAATCTCCTACCTACCTAGCTAGCTAGTAATATTTATAAACTATGAAAGATGATTAATATAGATTTGTGAAACATAATGTTACAGGAGCTTCCGATTCCTCAGAGAGCCGATGCGGTTAACAGTCTAGTATACGAAGCAAACGCAAGAGTAAGAGACCCGGTTTATGGTTGTGTTGGAGCAATCTCTTACTTACAAAATGAAGTCTCAAACCTGCAAATGCAACTGGCAGTTGCTCAAGCTGAGATTCTATGTATTCAGATGCAACAAGAACCAGTGGCTTTGCCAACCCTAACTACTAATCAACAAAATGATCAGAATCAGAATATTATTGATCATTCTATTAATCCATCTCATTATGATCATGAGAAAGCCTTTTTTCACCTTCAAACTAGTACTAACTTTAATACCCTAAATCAGTATCTTAATTTTCCTTCTTCTAGTAATGTAATTCAAGACCCTCCCAAAAGAGAGTCTCTTTGGACATGAAATCATGTGTGTACTATCTTTTAATTATCTAATGGGAAGTCTAATGTTGATTAAATGAATGTCGTTACTAGTTTATTTCCTAATTAATGTTTGATTAACTCTAATTAATTTCTTAAAGTTATCATATGTTTGTGTAAAAAATAATACTTGGGTTTGTTCAAGTTTTCCTTTAAAGATTCATTCTGATTTGATTAGTTCCTGAGGGCAGGTTTCTAGGTCAACCAAGGCATGTGAAAGGATTATGTAAATTAGGGTTTTGATAAGGTAACTTGATTTACAAATAAAGCTTCTCTGTCTTCTAAACGCGTAAAGGAAACGGTGCTTTGCCTCTCTCTTTCTCTCTTTATGTCTAACCTGCACAACTCCTAGGTCAAAATTAGGTTCTCTCAGTACTCTGTATCTAGTTTTGAGTTTCATATTTTTGAAAATTAGGGACTTAATTATTTAATTAGCCTTCTTTTCTTTTTTTTAATCTGGGTTATCTGCAGTCATTAATAGGATCCTCTTCAGTTTGTCAAATATATCTTACTCCTATTAATATCAGTATATAAATCAGATGAATACTCATGTTTGCATGATACATGGGTCTTCCTCGAAAATATATACTAGCTAAGGAAAACCCTGATTTAATGATTCATATTTTTGGATTCAATCGTGATTATCTGTTCCAGTCATTAGCCCTGATCAGAATTCTAGCCGGACATTTGGTCGGTCATGATTTAGAGACAAAAAGTTACTCAGTTTATAATTCAGCCGAGATAATAACCCGACATAAACTCATTTTCCCTTTTGGAGTTTTATAAGAACAAAGAAGAAACTTGATTCTTTTATGAAAAGTTAGAAACTAGTGATGAAATTAGTAATAATTAAGTTTCACAAGATGAAGCTTCCTTGTTGGGATTAGTGATAGTTGTCGGTTTTGTTTGAACTTAAAGCTTAGTAGATGACAAAGTGAAAGGTTTTTTCCATGGAAAATGTATTTTCTAATTTGAGGTCTCGAGGCATAATACTTCCAAGTGAAAAAACTTCTTTTGTTTGGTTCAAATGTTTTTCATTTTTAGTAATTTAGACCAACTTACTTGCCTCTCCACTAATTTATGAAGAACTTATTGAACTAGTTATTGATGAATATCGAGATCGATCAAAAAGTTTTAAGCAAAATAAATTAAGTTTTGTGGAAATAAATTTCTCGAATGCAATAAGAAATTGTTTATTTTTGTTTATTTACTTTGGCTTTGTACTTGTAGGAAGCCATGTTTGAAAATTAGATATGTTTCAAAAATTCCAAATTTATTTGACTTTTAGAGATACTATCAAATCTAAATAAGATGTCGGCAAGGCTAATAGAATCCCCGTAACATCACAAGTATTGAAATGTGTATTCACATTCACCATCCAATGTTTTTTTTTTCTTCAATATGGCATGTGGGAGTGGACTTTTTTTTGTGAGAAAATGTCATGGAACTGTAATAAAATCTTGTAAGTAGAGAGAGAAAGTGGTGATTAAACTAATATTATGATTCTCTAAATCTTATACATGAATGAGTCCGGATTTGTATTCTTTTTATGCAAAACACTTAGTCCTATATATAACATTTATTTTTGTGTGACAAAATCTTTAATCAATCGAGTAACTAAAACATTAAATGGGTTCTCTATCAATAGACCCCAAATATTGTTACGATATCAAGAAAATGAGAAAAGATGCACTGATGAACTAGGAAAGAGTTAAGATTAAAGTACATTGTTAATTCGGTCCTGGGCTAAGGACCTAAGGTTAGACGAAAGGAAGGACATTTGGAAATGTGTTGCGCATGGAAGAAATATGGCATTTTGAGCTATACATTATAAGATGAACAACATAATATATGTTACTGTACAATTTTTTGTATAAGAGAACAAACAACTTCTTGATTGAACCTTTTTTTTTTGTTGAAATACAATAATAACATTAAGTAATTAGAGTATTATTACAATGCATATTAGATAGGATATTGGGGATGTACTTCCAGAATCTATTGTCGTTATTTCTTTTAGACCATTTCGCCAGTTTGTTTGCTGGAGTGTTTTGATCTCTTACAATATGAGCTAACCGGATATCATGGAATTTTGGTAGGAGCTTCTTTATAGATTGTATGTGATTCATTGATAGTCATCGAATAGAGTGCCTGGGACTTTGCAAATGTTGAATGCGACTAAGATTATCGCTCTCAATTATGATATACATGTAACTATGAGCCACCGCCCAGCGGATACTAGTCAAGATTGCATGAGCTTCACTTTCCTCACTCGTGCGAGCACACAACATTTCCACTTTAGCTTCAATAAATTTTGCCTAATGATCATGGATAACGAGGCTGATCCCGACGCAAATATTATTAAGCATCTACATTAATTTTTAAAAAAAAGAGAAGTAGGTGGTTGCATCGTGACGGAGTTTTATGTTTAGATTTTTTTCAGGTCGCCATTCATCAGAAAGAATGCCACAATTTGCTACTTGCGTGGGAGAGTTGATGGTATGCTGAAAGCAATGATCGCAAATGGCTTTCCAGATGTGCCATAAGATGGTGGCAAACGAAAATTCATAGACGTGTGAGTGATATATTAAGAGTCCTGCCAAGAGAAGATCCACAATCAGAGATGGAGGAAATGTTAGAAGATATCATGTTGAAATAAAACAATATACTTTTAGCAAAATGACAATGTAGTAAAGCATGTTCAGTGCAAGGAATGAAATTTTGGTTTCGGTGGAAATTTCGGTCGGTCCAAAAGTGGAAACGTTTCGTGGAAACGTTTCGGTCTGTGTGGAAATCTTGCAAATCTGTCGAAATTTTATTATCTTTATTAAAGTTTGTTTAGCATGAAAGGTTGGTATCTTGGAGGCCTAATATGCAATAAAATAGAAGTTAGAGGGCTAATATCACTTATTCACCCCTAATAACCCAGAAATGGTTAGTTTAGGGGGTAAATGTTCTTAAATTTTAACCATTCTGTTAATTAGAGGGGTTATATTCACATCAGAATTTTTTCAGGGGTTAAATAATAATTAGTATTAAATTTCTAAAGCACCCGTACAAAGTGTTACTGGCACCCTAATCTTTTTCTTCTTCAGCAGCCGTAACCCTTTCTTCTCCTTCTTCCCCATCTGAAACCCTAATCCAGTTTTCTTCTTCTTCACCTCTAAAATCACCTTAAAATATGAAATCATAGAAATCAAGAAGATAAGAAGAAGAAATCAAGAGCATACGATGAAGAAAACAAGAAAAAAACAATGAATTAACCAGGTTTTTCTTTAAGCTTTCAAAATCTCTGAACTATTTCGAAATTTCCATAGATTTCGGTCGGAATCTCGATTTTTTTTGGACGAAATTTCACACGAAAATCATGTATGTGTGTTTTTACTTCGGTTGGTTGAAAAACCGAAATATTTCGGTCATGTCAACCGAAATTTTTCGAAATTTCATTCCTTGGTTCAGTGCGATTTAGTTTGATTACACATATGCCACATAAATTGATTTCCTATATATCTACCAATTCTTTGGCGAACAGGGAGAGCTCCCGCTAGGGGTGGGAAAAAGATCCGAAAGACCGCTATCCGATCCGTTCGACCGAGATAAAAAGTGTCCATGGGCACCCGATGGTCATAACGGTCAGTGTCCGACCGGCTCGAAAGAATTGGCGGACGGTCATGGTCAAAATTCTATGTCGAAGAACCGACCGCTAACCGACCGGTACGAGTGACCGAATAGGTTGACCGACTAAACTGTCCTCATTTTTAAAAGTTGACCTTTGAATTTTATAGACATATGAATATATGATGATGGTTGGCTATAGTCATATAGTCCTCTGGAAGACCAATCATTAGTGCATGGCTTAATTATATCTTGTCAAATGATGATCAACTGCGTTTTTTCTTTTTTATATTTACTTTTGATTTCTTGACTAAACATCTTCATTTGTAAGTAATTTTGTTTGTTGTAATCAAAATAAAGTTCTGAATTAAGTAAATTTATTGGAAAGTCCGGACCGAGACCGTCCGGTGTCCGACTGGACCGGTAAAATAAACGGTCTTGGACGGTCAATGGACAAAGAATTCTTGAGAGTGACCGTCCGAGTCCGCCCGAGTAAATAGGTGGTCACTAACAGTTTATGTCCGAGTCGACCGGTTCGATGAAGTTAGAGTCCGGAACCGACCGGTCCGGACCGATTCCCACCCCTAGCTCCCGCCCATCATTTCCACAGAAACAGGTGGGAATGATCCTATATAGAATGTTTAGACATACAAAATTATAATTATTATATATCCTAGCTTTGATGTTAAGAACAACAAGCACCAGTGGTCTAGTGGTAGAATAGTACCCTGCCACGGTACAGACCCGGGTTCGATTCCCGGCTGGTGCATAATTTACTTTTTATACTTCATTATGTAAAGAGGTTCAAATTTTTTGTAAAAATCAAACCTCTTCTGATATTGTAAATTGAAAACATCAACTAATGAAAAAAAAATCACTTTTTTTGGGTTAAACTGAATGCACCTTTGACTTTGTTAACTAATGAAAAAAATTAAACCATGAAAAGTAATGATTAAGAAAAACATTGAGCACCCTGAATCGAAGCATGAATTAAGTGAGAAGACGAGTAAATAATAGAGATAGATATTTCATCAGACCAAACTAACAAAAGTCCCCCTCCTCTGCCATTAGAGGGGACTTGATAAAAGTTATTAAGACCGACATTATTAAAGTTAGATAGATTAGTTGTAGTAGTAAGTCTAGTTTCTGAAAGAAAAGTAATAGTAGGCCTAGTGGCCGATAGGAACTGATAGAGAGCTGTCTTTGTCGAGTCGTTCCTCAAACTCCGACAATCCCAGACTAAGTTACTAATTGTTCCATCGGCTTTGAGGTAGTCGTAATCTGTAGAGAGGATTGGTCAGCAATGATATGTCTGGCTGATCGTTTTAGTTGTCTTCGAATGCGTTCAGCCCCAGACGATGTTTGAATTTAATTGACTGCGTTTTCCGCTACTTGTATAGAAGACGGTGATTGCGAACCACTTCCCATCACAATCAGATCTGATGGTTGCTCGGACGTCAGAGGATTGTGGCCTAGCGTCTATGTGGCAAATTTAGTCCTTTTGGCATGTGTCAAAGAGGTTAGCAAGTCACCAAAATTCTTCAAAAATAGAAGGAGAAGTAAAATCTGAATCTATCACCGAGTTATGAGAAGCAGGGTTTTTCCCAAAATGCCATCTTTGAGATCACCTTCCAGACAATGAGTTCACTGTAAGATTTAGTTTAAGTAAATCCCCAAATTGGAGAATGATAGGATAAAAGTTGATTGTATAATCGATTCTCCCACATAAATGGTGAAACCTAGGAAGGTGTTCAAAACTAACTTCCACTGATATGAGTTTAGTGTTAGATAATTTTAAATGAACTCGACGGGGAAGAGGGCTGGCTATAGTAAATTCAATGCTGACTCGTCCAAAGACTGTCCACTTGAGAGATTCCTCATGGGAAGTGGAAGAAAGTTCCCAACAGAACCCGCCACCCTATTGACAATGTTACAATTCAAATGACCAATGGGAATCCCATGAAGTTGAACCCAGAACCATGCTTTGTCGAAGTCATGATCCCCAGTGGCTTTATTCATATCACATTCCTGAAGAACAATTAATTCATCAACAATGACCCATGGAGATCGGTTTAATGCCATACAAAGTTCTGTTGCCGTGGTAAACCGAGGAATATATTATCCTTGATATCAGTAAGCGTAAATTTGTTAGGCTTGAATTTGTGATAGTCTAGTCATTGCTTGTCCGATTTCGATGCGTTTGTCGCTGAAGAATTTCAGAACTCCATTCTTGTTAATGTCCGAATCTGTAGGCAGAAGACCGGAACCATTTACAGTAACACATGGTTGTTCTTCCGTTGTCAAAGCAGCAAATCGATGACGAAATTGTTCATTTGGGGACGCCATGGAGTAAAGGAGGTAATACAAAGATAGAGAGGGAGAGATAATGGATGAAAAGAGACTAGTCTCACTGATTGGACTTCTCCTGTATTGATTTTGTCTTTTTAGACCTATAAAACTATGAATAATGACACTACACACCAGTGTAAATTGAAAAGCCAAATAACATCATCAAGAACAATCACAAGCATATAGTTTAGAACAAACTAAATTCATGAAACAATCAATTACATATTGAGAGAGAAAACAATTCCTTCATATCACACTACTCCAATTCCATCATTCTCAAAACTTATCAACACCAATTCCATCTCTAAGAACTTCATAAGCTTCTCTACTCCTTGTTCCTTTCAATCCTGCACTAAAATGGATCTTCGATGACCCTTCCGTACAAATACACGACACTTTAACCCAAATCATCACCTTCGTTTTCATCCCCTCTATCTCAGATAACTTCCCTTTCTCCAAATACCCAGTCACCGTATCAGAAAATCGTAAAACGGACGAGTCCTTATACCCAACTTCACAAACATAAGGTATAAACACCGTTAACTTTTTCGTGTCTTCGTTGAACTCATAGTTGGTTGCATCTTTAGGGAAAATACCAATTGCCATATCATATTCCTTTAACAACTCTGTTAATGGCTTTTGCATTTTACCTATGGCACATTGAATTTATAGATGTTTAGCTAGAATAACAAAACATCAACGAACGAAAAAACACTTTTGTTTTTGGGTTAAACTGAATGCACCAATTTCATCAAAAAAAAAAAAAAAAAACTGAATGCACCTTTGACTTTGTTAACCAACCATTTTGCTCCTCCCTCTATGCTGTTTGATAACGACTATCAAAGAAAAAAGACACGGTGAATCGCTTAGAAGAACAAGATAAAACTTGTTGGTAGGAAGAGAATATGATCAAATAAAGGCATATAATCTCATAAGTGGCATGAGATTATATGGAATTGACCCAATGCAATCTTGTGTTTGTATTTTTTTTTATTTCTGCAACGATTAAAAGGAATTCCAATTCAAGAATCATTACATATCCATGATCACAAAAAATAATTGACAGTCCTTGAATCCACAAGACAAGATACCCATGGAAATTTTTTTTTGAAATTAAACCAGGAAAAGTATTGATTAAGAAAAAAAGCTTACATTAATTTCATTACCGACGGAATTAAGCTCCTTCCCTGCTTTGTTGCTAAACCAATAGCTTCCCACCTTCCCCATTATTTGATCCATCTCTCTCTCTCTCTATCTCTCTCTCTCTCCTTCTCCCTCTCCCTCTCTTCTTTACAATGGGGGAGGAGGAGATGAAAGAAGAAGAAGATACAGAACCCGGAAACAAGAAAAACCTTGGCATTGGACGTGACCCGCACTTCTGGGCCCCGCTAATTTCTCACGGGAAATATTAAAGGCGCTATCCGTAAGAGTTAAAGGCGCTTTGCTTCCTGCACAAATTTCACTAAAATTTGGCATAAGTGAGGCGCCTTTTATACCTTTAAGGGGCCTCTGAAAACTCCCATTCCTCACACGCTCAAACAGAAACCATCTATGTAATTTCAGCCGTTGGATTTTTCCGATTTACATTATCGGTTACGTAGGTTATCTTAACCGTCAGATGCTGTTGGGCCCACTAGAAGATCTCGATCGCATGGCCTCTTGATGGGGAAAATCTACTATAACTCTATGTTAGTTTACCGGATCTTTTTTTGTTGAAAGGTTTACCAGATCTTAGAGAGAGAAAGAAAGAAGAAAGAGAGAGAGAGATCAACTACGGCATGTCGCGAGCGAGACTGAAGAAAGGACCTTTGCCTCCATCCGAAGAGGTAAAATTTGAATTTTCAAAAAGAGTTGGAAACCCTAATTTTACAATTGGAGTTACTTCCAATTGAATAGATATAAAAATTTGTTAAATTTTTTCTGATTAATTTTGTTTTGTTCATCAATTCGCAGACAATTAAGAAATTGGAGAAAACTGCAGTTGAAGGTAATTATTATGGCGCCCAACAGATGTACAAATCAATTAGTGCAAGGTACTTTTTTTGCTTTGAAATCGTTTACCTAAAAATTAAAGAAGAAATTTTTAAAATTTAAGGTATTTTGGAACTGATTCTGCAATTTGTTACAGATATGTATCAGCTGAAAGATATATTGAAGCTTTAGATATCCTCAAATCAGGTGCTTGTGTCCAGCTGAAGCATGGGCAGGTTGTGCTACTCAAATTTTCATCCATTCTTAGTTCTTTAATTTAGAGAAGGAGGAAAAGAATCATCTTTAGGGTTTTATCTTACTTGTGTTTATTGGAATTATGAATGTTACTGTATGTTATAATGATCTTGTTGAAATACTTGGTTCAGTTCAATGTTGTGCAATCTGATTACAGTTCTTTCTTTCTTTTTAGTACTGCATCCCTTCTATTTGATTTTCTTGTATGTGATATTTGAGGACTTACTTTTAATGTTTTGTTACTTAATGGTGTGGTTACAGGTTACATGTGGAGGTGAACTTGCTTTAATATTTGTGGATACACTTGTTAAAGGAAAATTTCCGTACAACGACAAAACCCTTGGTTAGATTCTTTCTCTTCTTTTATAGTTGTGTATAATTTTGCATATATGGTTTAGGTCGGTACTTTTGCGGAGTGTGATAATATCCCCATGTAACGAGGAAGCTCCCGTGTAAACACATCTAAAATTTTTTAAGTTAGTGTGTCAACTTGCAACGAAGCTGTACATGATCCAGTTGCATCAATAGGAAAGCCACTTTTGATTTCGGAGAAAAACCATTCTGGTATAAGGTTTACATTTTGGAAAATTAAGTAAAGTCTGTGGCTTTTGATGTTGCATGTTCTACCATTTATAAGCAGTTTTCTTTTCAATAAGACTGTCAATAAACTTTTTATCTAGGTCATGTCAAGAAAATCTACGAGGAATTTCCTAGGATATCTTTGCCAGAACAATTTGCAGACGATGATGACGAGATGCAAAAGCTTTCCGAAGCCGTGGGAGCAGCAAAAACACGTGTTGAAAGTTGTTCATCATTCTTGAAGGCTGCAATTAGGTTTATCTTTCTTCACTTTTTGCTTGCCCTCCTCTCCGGCTTTACTGTTGGGGGAATTTAAGTTTCTACTGCAGATTGGTGTTCTAATTTTGCGGGTGTATCATGACATATCATATTCCTAAACCTCATTATGTTTGTCTTCTCATAGGTGGTCTGCGGAGTTTGGACCTTTCAAGCATGGATCTCCTCAACTACATTTGATGTTAGCTGAGTACATAAGCTCTGAGTCTCCTGAGTTGGTTAGTAATTTTACCTCAAAGGTGCCTTAGCTGTTTCCGGCTCATATTTTAGGATACTTGTAGTTAATCTGCTGCTTCTTTGCAGGACATGACGAGAGTGTCATCTTATTTTGTTCAAGGAAACTCTCCTGAGAAATTTGCTTCTGCAATTGTTAACTTCATGGGCAAGGTTAGCCTCTTAAATAATCTAGGCACAGAAAAGTATCTCTTAATATGATTCAGCCAGCTTTGCAAAATATGGATTTTATGTTTAGTCTAGTTAAGCTGTTTTGTGTACAAGCTTTACAAAAATGTCGTGCGTGGCTTTCAAAGGATTATGTTGTACATTCACTTAGAGGCTAGAGCAACTCCAACCCAAGAGGGGCTTAGGCCTCAAAAACCACTTTTTCTACCCAAAATTAAATCAAAGGCCTCAGTCTCAAAAAATCAACTCCAACCCAAAAGAGGCTTTAGGTCTAAAATTTGTGCATGAGTGAAACACGTGTGCGGGTTTTTTGTGGGTCTGCGAAAAAACGTGTGAGATCTTGTTTATGTGAGAAACACTTGTATGAACTATTTTTAGTTTTTTTTTCTGAAATTCGATTTTTTTTTTTTAATTCAAAGTTATTCTTTTGGGAATTATGGGTTGGTTCCCTATAAATAGGGAATCAACCCTATATTGGCCGTTCCCATCGGAGCAAATCCAACGACCAAGGGGACTCCCCACATGACCGTTGGAGCCCCAACGGTCATGGGGAAGTAGCCTTCAGTCGACTCTTGTTTAAGAGTCGGCTGAAGGTGGGCTTGGGCCTGAGCCTCAGCTCAGCCCCAAGTGGCAGATGTTGGAGGGATGGGGCTGAGGCCTAAAATTTGAATTTTAGGCCTCATTCCCATAGGGCTGGAGTTGCTCTTACGCTTTGCTTAATCTTTAGTTGAAGAAAGAAAATGGGGGTATATTAGACTCGGTAGTTAATCTGTTTAAAAATGTTGTTGGTATTACTCACATGAGTTTGATTAAGTTCTCTTTGTCTTTTTAGTGCTACCCAGGTGAAGATGATTTGGCAATTGCACGAGCTGTTCTAATGTAAGGCTGCACGAGCTGTACTATAAATACAGTGTTTTTCTAGAATTTTGTCATGCACTGAGGCAGTGATTGATGTTTCACTTTGCTAGTCCAATCAACTTAACTAAGCGCTTGGTAATTTACAAAGACATCTTTTCTGTTTTTTAGGTATTTATCAAACAAAAATCTTAGAGATGCTAACCTTCTGATGGATGAGATAAGAAAGCAAACGGAGTCAGAAGATATTGACTTCCCAAGCTCAGATTTGATCCAGTTCGTTATATATCTATTGCAGACGTAAGTGTTTTTTTTCCTTTTTCCTTCTCCTTTTTATGTTTGCTTATTGTTTCTTTCAGCGTTCTGTGTAAAAAAAAGTGTGTCTAGAGTTATGAATGCTCGAGCAGAATTTCAACGCATATTGTATTGTGCTGGTAAATGGTTTCCACAGCAGTCATATTGCTTGTTCCCTGCCCACACCCGACGTGGTTGTATACATAATGTCTCTTCCAAAGCACACAACTTCACATAGTCTGTGATTTCTAATAATGTTGTTATATGCCTGTTCAATTTAGAATAACTAACTTCACCTGAACGGATAGTTACTGGACGTATATCTGGTTTTTATACGGTCTTTCTTTAATGCAGTTTGGAGAGAGATGCTTTGCCGCTTTTTAGGATGTTGAGACAAAATTATAAGTCAAGTATAGCCAAGGAACCTATGCTTGATGAGGTATGTTTTTTTCGAAAAACCAATTTTTTATCAAATGAACCCAAGTATTTCCGTGCACATATGTTACAAAAGTTCAGTCAAATGGCTATTCATATGAAAATTCTAACTTCATGCTAATGGTTTAGTTGCTAGATGACATAGCAGAAAAGTTTTATGGAGTACAGCGTAAAAATAATTTGCAAGGGATGTTTGGGGATTTCTTTAAGGTGATTATGTCTTTCTGCTTTACTTATGTCTGTGATATTATTGCTATATATCTTTAGATAGTTGGGCCGGACACCAAATTTTCTGTTTATCTTGATTAAAATGACATGTCAATACTTTTGTTAAGTTTCAGCTTCCTCTAGAAACTTTGTACAAACCTGTCCAAACTAATGTGGAAACGTTTCATGCTACGAAAGAACTTGTGCAAACATTACAGGAGCTGATGCCTAAAAAAAATTATTGATCCATTTTAACAAAATAAAATCCGGCCTAGGGAGTTTTGGCTATTTTCCCAAGTTACTTATTATTAGCGGGGAATATTTTTCTTTTATGCTGAATTCTGCATTTCATAGCTCACACAACTTTTCGTAATGAATTAAACTTAATTCATACTTTTTTGGTGGAAAACTAGTAGAAGATACTTAAAGTACAGACATTTCTTTGTGATGCAGATGATGGGTGGTGGCGAAGCTGCATTTTAAGCATTGTTTCGGTCTCTCCGCTTTGATCATTTTCAGCAAGGAATGGGTTTTAAGGCAAAGACTTATTTATTTGGTTCTTCTTACTTTTGTCTATTCGTCAAACGAGAATTGTATCATTTCTTAGTGATAGTTGTGAATGCTAGTATTCATCTTCCAATTTACAAACAAGTTGATTGACGACATTACGCTCCAAACTCCAGCCATAGGAATAACAATAAATGTTGGCAATTCTATGAGTCTCGAAAGCTGGATGATGGAGGATGATACTTTGGTATCGACAGTACTGTTGTCAACTTGCAAAAGGCATAAAGTGTTAGGTTGTGGGTCTTGAAAGCTTAAACTTCTCAATCGTAATGTCACTGTTATATTTAGGGATGACATTCATGTGCACTTGTGTGGTTAGTTTCTCCTTTTTTTTTTTTCGTTTGTTTGTTTCACCAAAAGGAAAATACTAACCCTATCTGACTGTAAATTAGGTTGTCCTAATCATAGGAAAAGCAAATGAAGCATAAATCCTTAACCCACTAAACTTGGATCACTGAAAGCTCCTAACTTCGTTGAATTTTTGCACCACCATTAGACCCATCATCCTTGGATGCGAATGAAAAGGACGCCGATGAGACTAACTTTTAATAGATAGCTTCAACTTTTCTGTGAATAGACTAATCCAACAAACATAAAAGTCACTTATGCCATCTCAAGCACTCTTGAATAAAATCGAAAGGCCAACAAGAATAACAATGCATAAGTAATTAATTTCCTAGTGCAAGTTAACATCGAATCCCCTTGGGGTTTTTTAAACTGAAAATCTCAATTGTGTGACTAGTAGGGAACAATAATGTTACCTCGGGCAGTGGTTTTTTCTTTGCTAGATAATTTCTCGATAATTTCTCGGGGCACGGGTTATGCTTAGTACTTTAACTATTATGAAATTAGTATTTAATGTTTCGTGGTAAAATCATTTTTTTATTGGTTTGGAAGCATTAAACAAGACGTAAGAAAAAGAAAGATGTGGTTAGGATATTCAAAAGAAGCTTTGAAAATGTCTGTTTTGAATGAACCAAACATTTGCCCACTTGCTTCTGGATTCTATTCTGTACTTCTCTGGTCGTAGACGTAGTTGATAGGACTTGGTGGGACACTGGGACTGGGGACGCTGACCCTCGGAAATATAGTAAAATTTCATCTTTGGAATTGATCATCCTAACTGAACCGGGTAAAAGAATCCCCATTTTTTTTCTGAAAAAAGACGTGCAAATTACAGAAGTTTTCTTAACTCTGGCCGTCAATTTATGGCCACCACCACCTCCGACCACCACCGTGGTGGGAGGTTGTGGTGGTTGAAAATGAGAAAAAAAATCTACAGAAAAATATGTCCTCGATAATAAACGCTTGTGAACGACTATTGCGGGAGTGAAGGATGAATTGAGGTTTCATTTTTGTTAAAGCCGTGGCAATGAAATATTTATTATAATGGTTCC
>BEHA01000156.1:502872-515907 GCA_002897215.1 Eschscholzia californica subsp. californica
CGTTTACTTTTATCGTTTAATTAGTTTATTTCTTTTCTTATTACTTATTCAATCTAAAACCCCCATTTATCTTTGTTTCCTTTCCTATTTAGTCTAAGTTAGCATTTGATACATAGACCGGGGGATAAGACCCTTCGATATCCAAACTACCTTCCTATCCTTGGATCGATCCCGGCTTTGCCGGATTACTACTTGATACCTCCGCTTGGGTGTGCAACCTTTTCGGGTGCATCAATAAACGAAACTACGGAATGGACTTTTATTTGGAACTTAAACATGATACCCAGAATAAAGTTATTCTTATGGAAATGCTGCACAAACTGTCCACCCGTAAGAGACAAAATTGGCAAGTATATTGGAAACAACTACTCATGTATAAATTGTAATGACAATGAAACGATCGATCAGGTACTTATACATTGTTCTTACGATAAAGCGATTGGTTTTACTTTCAGGTTAGAATATATCAATTAACTACTGTTAGTCAATGGATACTACAATGGAAAAAGCTAGATGAGGAATTAACTAACCTATATGCTAAAATCTTATGGTTTATCTGGAAAGCAGGTGTGAAAACTATTTTTCTTCACAGAATCAATCACCGCAACAGATAATTACAAGAATCAATATGACGACGACCACCCCACTAAAAGTAGAATCCACAATTACTACAACAACAAAAGCACAACCAAAGCAACAACAATGGAGACCTCCATCGACACCATTCCGTAAAATGAATGTGGATGCTTCCTTCACTTCACTTTCAGAACCGGCTGGCATTGGATGTATTATTCAGGATCATGATGTAAATTTTTTTATAGCAATAGCAGACACGGTTAGAGGACAACATGCAGAAGAATGTGAATGTTTAGCAATCCGTTACGACATCCTATGGGCAATCTAACTTCACATACAACATCTCAACATAGAAAGTGATAATCAGAACATTATTAAGCACATTGAAGATCAAAGTCAAGCAATTCAATGGCAATCAAGAAAGATCATCATCGATATTCTCAATCTCAAGCATAACTTCACAGATATTCATTTCTCTTATGCTCCCAGGGAATGCAACACCAAAGCAGACGCTCTAGCTAAATGGGGTCGAAAAAATCTTCAAATGAAGCTCTGGAACTCTGCACCATCTTTTATTTCTGCACCTTCTTAATTTTGTGTTATTGGTTTTTTTTGTATTTCTTATATTTCAACAAAAACAAAGAGATTGTCGAATGCATGCTAAATATGTGTACAAAAAGAAGCTAAGGATTGAGGAATCTACTGGAGAAGCTTGGAACTCATTCTTATGTGAGATCATTTGGAGTTCTTCAAAGAATTATGAAGATATCATAATCATCCTAAATCCAGGCCCGTGCATGGGCCAGTGCGGGCAGGGCGCCCGCACTGGGACCCCCACTACAAGTGCCCGTTTCTTGTAACACACTAGAATTACCGTTATGTAGAACCCAATAGCAAGGAATAACACAATATACCTATCAGCCCGAGTGGGAGGCTTCTGAAGCTTCCACGGTGGAGACATGGGTTCGAATCCCTCTCTACTCAAATCTTTTGGTTTTTTTTTCAAACTTTGTAGGTTGAGGGTAAAAGTGTTAAATATACCTTTAATCCTACTCCATTATACTTTTTCTTCACTGTCTTGTTATTTTGGATGAATTTTCAATTTTTGAAGTGTTTTTAAAAATGAAAATTTAAGAAAATTCTATCAATATGCAAATATATATGCGAAAATTATTACACAAAAGACATCATATTAAAAAATTAATTAGATTTTAACTTGGTGTAAAGATAATTTTTTTTTTTTTTTGCCAACAACCCTTGTTGGAATGGTAAGAGGTATAATCTTCCACCTCAGAGGTCAAGGGTTGGACACACGCTGAATAATTAAAACACAGATAAATTATTATTTTTTCAATTATTTTAAACTAGCCATGCTCACTAAAAGTCTTTGTTCTGCTCCTGGTCATATTTGATAAGTAGCGAACAATCTATATTGTTTATATTAAGATCTAGCATTTCATAAAACCTTAATATTTCATTAGAAGAAACAAAAAAATGGGTTTAAGTTATCGTGGATTTTTAGACTAGATTTTTTTATAAAATAAAATTTTAAAACGGAAAAATTTTCTTACGACTGTTTTTGTCAAAATACATTTGGATTCATCTATACTATGCACTAACATATTACCTTGCATTTTTTCAATTTTTATTTGTAATTTTTTATTATACAAAAGGCCCACAAAAAAAATTCGCACAGGGCCCCTGAATTCTCAGGCACGGCCCTGCCTAAATCCACTCTAGATAGCTTATCATACTGTCGTATTATTCGTCCAACTCTGGTTAAATCCTTCCTAAAAGCAAATATGCCAAACAAAATAGATCCTCAGAGACGTTCTTAATGTAGATACTACTTTCATATGGAAATTTTTGTTCATGATCGTGTAAATTTCTCTAATTATTCACTTTGTCTTCGAATATATTTTTGTTGTCGAAAATTTCAATGAAAAATGAAACCGACTTAGTCATGATAATTCATGTCGGAGGCACGGGCTATATCCTAGTTTTATATAAAACCCAAACTTTCTGTGACAAACCCATTCAAACCCTGGATCCAATATTTCACATCTTTGTTTTTGTTCAATTAGGGTGCCAAAAAATTAGCAACAAGCCAACAACCCACGGTTAGTTGAGAGGCAGAGAGGATAACCTTAAAAAAAACAGGGGATTTGATTTTGTTCAAAATTTCTTTTTATCCCTTCCATAATTCGGCAAAATGAAACCCCATAATTATTTCAGAAAAAAGGAAATTATTGGGGATTAAGAGAAGCTTCTTGGGGCACAAGTTAAGCTTAGAGATAAACTGAAATATCCTTTTAAACCCTAATTGACCGGGCAAAAACTTGAACCCCAAGAAAAGGTTTTATCTATTTAAACCGATTTTGGAAGAACAAGAAACAAACAAAAAATAATGTCTTCTTCTTCGACTGTTCATAAACTCCTTGGCCCTCCTGAAATCCACCAATCACAAACCATTTCTCCACCACCGATTCAAAATGAATCGGCCGATTCATCCTCATCTTCTTCTTCCCCTTTCATTAATCTAATGGTTTCTAATTTCAATAAATTTGATGTTGAAATTGAAGGAAGAACAGAGAATGGGTCTGCCACTTATTATTCAACAGGAAACCCATTGGTTGATTTCTTCTTCCATATAGTACCTGACACACCACCGGAGGGTCTGACCCACCGGCTAAAATTGGCTTGGAATCATGACCCATTGACTGCTCTTAAGTTAATCTGTCATTTGAGAGGAGTCAGAGGTACTGGAAAATCTGATAAAGAAGGATTTTATGCTGCTGCTCTATGGCTCTTTCAAAACCACCCTAAAACCCTAGCTTTCAATGTCAAATCTTTTGCTAAGTTTGGTTATTTCAAAGACTTACCCGAGATTCTTTATAGAATTCTGGAAGGTCTTCAAATTCGAAAAATCCAAAAAAATGAAACATCAATCATAGGAAGAGCAATCAGACGAAGAGCAGTCAGACGAAGATCAATCATAGGAAAATCAATCATAGGAAGATCAATTAGGGGAAGATCAAACAGAGGAGGAAAAAGAAAATGTAGAATTTATTATGATGAAGATGGAAAAAGGCGTTTTATTAAACCAACTGAACCAAGAGAAGATCGAATCATGGCGGAAATGAAAAGAGTTGAGATTGTTAAAGAGGAAGCAAGAACTCTAAGAAAAGATAAAAAGATTTCGAAAGCAAAGAAAGCAAGAGATCGATATTTGAATGATCCACATTACAGGTATTTACATGATCAAATTGCTCAACTTTTCGCTGAGTTTTTGATTCATGATATCAATTCTTTGAATTCTGGTAAACTTAATAAGATTAGTTTAGCTTCAAAATGGTGTCCGTCGTTAGATTATTCTTTCGATCAATCTACTTTACTCTGTGAAGCGATTGCCAGAAGAATTTTCCCACGAAATTCTCATCCAGAGTATGAAGAACTCGAAGAAGCTCATTATGCTTATAGAATTCGTGATCGATTAAGGAAAGAAGTTCTTGTTCCTCTTCGAAAAACACTAGAATTACCAGAGGTTTTCATGAGTGCTAAGAAATGGGATACTCTGCCTTATAATCGTGTTGCCTCTGTCGCCATGAAAAACTACAAGAAGTTCTTTCTTGAACATGATACAGAACGATTCACGAATTATCTTGGTAGTGTGGAACGTGGAGAGAAGAAGATTGCTGCTGGAGCATTATTACCACATGAGATCATAGCATCATTAGACGATAATGATGATGATGATGAAGGAGGTTGTGAAGTTGCAGAACTTCAATGGCGAAGAATGGTAGATGATTTGTCGAAGACCGGAAAATTGAAAGACTGTATTGCTGTTTGTGATGTATCAGGGAGTATGTCAGGAACTCCAATGGATGTTTGTGTAGCTCTAGGGTTGCTAGTATCAGAAATGAGTGAAGATCCATGGAAAGGGAAGGTCATCACATTTAGTGATAATCCTCAACTGCACCTAATTAAAGGTGACAATCTTCGTTCCAAGACGAATTTCATTAGAAGGATGCATTGGGGAACCTCGACAGATTTTCAAAAGGTCTTCGATCGAATCTTGGATGTTGCTGTTAAGGGAAAACTGAAGAAAGAAGAGATGATAAAGACGGTTTTCGTGTTTAGTGATATGGAGTTCAATCAAGCTTCTAAGAATAACTGGAAAACAGACTACCAAGTCATACAGAAGAAATATCGAAACAAGGGTTTTACTTCTGTGCCGTATATAATATTCTGGAACCTTAGAGACTCTAAAGCAACTCCTGTGAAGAGTGACCAAAAAGGTGTGGCAATGGTTAGTGGGTTTTCGAAGAATCTGTTGAAATTGTTTTTACAGGGTGATATACAAGATATGAATCCTGAATTTGTAATGAAGATGGCAATCTCTGGGAAGGAATACAGTAAACTTGTAGTAGTTGATTGATGAATTTTTGAAATGCAAATCAATAAAAATGTTTTGAATCTTTTGCTAAACTTCTTCTATATTAATATTGCTATCATGTTTTTTGCACTTCTAACTGTCAAGAATAATAGTAATACAAAAATGATGCTATGCCCGGTGCCAATCCCGGCCCAAACCCAGGACGCCGACGTGGCACAGCCAACTGGGCATAGCATCTGATGGGATGCAAGAGGAGCTGAGATTTCCATATATGGTGGTTGAGAGAGAGGTTGAAGGAGAAGAGAGAGAAAGAAGAAGAAAAAGAACATTTAGGGCATTCTTCGACCTGTTTAGGTAGCATAATAAAATACATGAGACAACTCTTGCAACCAGCAACTTCCAAGACATTATCTTCATTGTTATAAACAACATTTTGATCCTGGTGGTAATGGAGATGAAGCAGAGGAGGATTCAGATGAAGATTCCTCACTATCATATAGTACTAAACTATCTTCTTCTTCTCTGTAATTATTATTATTATTATATTCAGTGTTAAGGATAAGTGATTATCCTCTAATCAGAATTATAATTTAATTAGATTAGAATAATCAAGTTAGTTAGTGTGTTAGTTGAGAATGGGTTGTTAGAGTTAGTTAAGAAAGCAAAGTTAGTTACTCAACAACTAACAAACTTTCTCTCTCTATATTTTCTGTTTTTCTCTCTCTCTACAAACTCTATTTAAACAAGAGTTTAATTTGTAAATGATATCATCCACATATATAAGAATATAGATAACAGAAGCAGATGAAATGCTATAAAACAAAGATGTATCAGTACAGATAGAGTATTCACAAATTTTCAGTTATGTCGTTGGTTGTGATTTCGATTCCATCCTCGCCCTTTCATTTTTTACCCACCCTAAAAATAATAAATTTAGTCACCCACTCAATCAAATAAGGTAAATAAAACTCCATCTGATATCACAAATCTTGTATCTTCGTTCGCGCTTTATTTCCTTCGAGCGTTATCACTCACCCAAATCTTGGTTCTCACGCTCTTGGGGCGTTACCCATTTGATTGCAGCAATCTCCTTCTTCAATCTACAACAACGTTACCCAATTGATTATATGAATAATGGCAGTAATCTCCTACAGCCGACAACAACGTTACCCAGTTGATGGCAACAATTGATTATATGAAGCAACAGTTGATCATATGAATAGATGGCAGTAATCTTCTTCTTGAATCTACAGCGGCCTCATCTCCTTCATCATTGGCAATGGCTCTCAAGTAAGTATTATTCCTTTGATCTTTTTGGTGTTTGTCTGGGTTTTAATCTTTTGGTGTCTGAATCTTTGTGTGTCTGGGTTATAAATCATGGATAATGGCAGAAGTTGATTACTTGTTTGATAATTTTTTGGGTTTTAATCTTTGTGGTGTTTGTGTGGGTTTTAATCTTTGTGGTGTCTGGGTTGTAAATCATGGATAATGGCAGAAGTTGATTATGCCCTAATTTTTTATGAGCTTCAGTCTTTCTGGGGTAAGGAGATCACCCTAATTTTCTAATCTATCTTCAATAGTTTTAATTTTCTTCATGGGTTGTTTATATTTGATGCATTCTTGGTTATTTCCTAATCTTTCTTCACAAATTTTGAGTTTTCTTCGTGGCATGTTGATATTAGAAGACACTAAAGTTATGGTCTATGTTGCAGAAAAGAAGATCAGTTTACAAGGCAAGGCAATGTTATCTATATGATATATGTAGTTTTTCTTATTGATCAGTATTAGATGTATGAGGGATTTTAAGGATAGGTATACCTAGGTAAGTCCATATAGTGATTTTGAAATTTAAGATTGCGACTTGATTTTGCTGCAGGAGACTATGTTGAAAATTGAAACTTGAGGGTTAAGACCAATCCGTCTCCTTTACGATCTTGAAACTTTCTTCATGATTTCTTTTAAGTTTCTCTTTGTTCGTTACTTTTTGACAATTTTGTAGGTTCCCTCTTGTAATACTATTGGAGATGTTTCAATGTAATGTAAAATGAGAAAGAACAAATTGGGTATGATGTTATTCATATTTTTTTTACCATAACTTCAAAGTTCGGAGCAAAAGAAGCTAGATGTGTTTTGTAAGCTCTGGACGAACAACAAGTATTTCAAAATAGACACAATTTTATATTAAATAGAAAATCACATTTGGTGGAATTAGGTAATATATATATAGTCCTTTAATTGCTAATATGAGTCTCTTACGGAGAATCAATTTGTTCCTAATAATGTAGATCTTCGTGGTTTATGATCCCCTGGACGGTTCTTCGAATATCAATTATGGTGTTTCAATCAGAACTGTAAGAATACCACTTTCTACCATTGCTTGTGAATTGTGACTTCAGGTGGTTATGTTTTGCTTTTCAACGAACCGTTGTGATAAATCTGCTGATAATCTGACTTCAACTATCTTTCAAGTAGTTCAGAGAAAAGTGAAATTCGAGTTTTTTTGTGGCAAAGCCTTCTCGCGTCTAAAGGGATCCAATAGGAACCTTCCACAGGTATTTCTGAGCTTCGTTAGTGACTGTCTTCATTTTGTATGAAGTTTAATAGCTGATATACTGTCACTACTTTCTGCAGGTCGTCAGGCTCTAAAGCCTTCTGCGTGGAGGGATTGGGGTGCATCATGCAGGTCTGCTTCCAAATGTTAAAGAAGTTGTTGAGATGCTCTTTTCTCGTGGCGTGATTAAGGTGACTCTGTGTACACATAACTTGCCTAAATCCCTATTTTTGTACCAATTAAGCTGCTAATGTTTCTTTTGTACTAGCTACTAGCCTCACTGGACTAAGAGGTCTTATCTAATTCTTGTTTTTCACAGGTACCTTCCACAGGTATTTCTTTTGTGCATCATGCAGGAACCTTCCACAGGTATTTCTGAGCTTCGTTAGTGACTGTCTTCATTTTGTATGAAGTTTAATAGGTGATATACTGTCACTACTTTCTGCAGGTCGTCAGGCTCTAAAGCCTTCTGCGTGGAGGGATTGGGGTGCATCATGCAGGTCTGCTTCCAAATGTTAAAGAAGTTGTTGAGATGCTCTTTTGTCGTGGCGTGATTAAGGTGACTCTGTGTACACATAACTTGCCTAAATCCCTATTTTTGTACCAATTAAGCTGTTAATGTTTCTTTTGTACTAGGCTACTAGCCTCACTGGAGTAAGGTGACTCTGCTAATATTTTTGTACCAATTAAGCTGCTAATGTTTCCTATTTACCCGAAAAACATAAATATATTTGGTACTTCTTTGAAACTCTGAAAGGCTGGTCTAAGAAATTGTTTCAGTATGGAATAAACTTGACAAAGTTCAGTCTCATTAGAATAAATCATGACCAAGTAAATTGTTTGGCTGTATTCCTCTGCACACACACAGTCACACGTACGAACATATACAAATTGGAGAAGCTGCGATCAGGAAGAAATACTAGAGTGCACCACATGCCTAATCTTCAGAGCGTTATATTTACTATTTTTGCTTCTGGTCAATAGCACTAACCTATTTTTCCTATTACATCTTATCAGTGCCATATGAGTTATTATAATGTACATTTACAAATCAGTGGGATGATTCACTTCAAAGGAATGTTGTGGCATGAACATTTGATTGAAGTTTTACTACAGCTACTAATGTGGACTAACTTTCTTTCTAGGCTTTTGGCTTTTGATTGACACCTTAGCATTTAGAGTTACATATTGATAATTGATGATCTTCAAAACTTAAATGATGAAACAATGAAGATGTAGCTTTCCAGTTATCTTTCGCCTGTCAGTAACTCTATATGTAGAAACAAAGTGTTTAATTTAGTTACTGCTCCCTTTCAGTTGTTCCCTTTTTCAGTATCTTGTTGTGGCATATTCATCAGATCTTATGAATACTCTCTGAATTTTGAATAGAATGAAGTCTTGTTACATTTTTCACTTCATTCTGCACATATATCTCTTATATTTATTGTTAGAGAACATATATCTCTTATATCTAATGGTACCACCTGATTCTCCTTCCTGATGGAAGTATGGAACTCTTCATAAGATCAACTACCCTTCTTCTATTGTTGTTGAGTTCTCTAATTGAACCAAGATTTCTGCTCAAGTTGTGAAGGATTTTGAATTCATAGTTTTGATTAATTTTGGCTATTAACCTATTTTATTTTGAAATGTTTGTGCGACTCCAAATACCAAACCTCAGTATGAGATACCTCGAGCATGAAGTGTCAAATAGTTGGTAGGAGAAATATTATAAGTTTTCTTTTAGATCCACATCTCAATAGACTTTTGTCTAAAAATGAAGATGTTGAAGAGAAATTTACCAAGAAGAATTATTAAGGTCAGTTAGATATATCGGACTCTGGATCCCTTCGCTTCATTTGTATCATTTAAGTCTTTGATTTTTTTTCCTATATAGTTTTGTCCTTGACTGCTAGGATCTCAACTCTGTATTAAGGTGCTTCACCTGATATAAAACTAGGCGACTCAAAGAACCTGGAGTCGCATCTCTGTTCAAGAAAATTCATTTTCACCTATCAAACCCCATTGTAATTTTAGTTTTGAAATATTTTTCATCGATGTAAATTTTATCTCACTCTTACCTACTTTCGTTTATAAGTTATTTCACCCTTATTGTTAATTTCATTTATAAGATGTTTTATTAAATTATTTTCCTACGCAACTTCTAGATCTTTCTCTTCTTTTTATAATACTAATTTAAAGGGTCACCTTGGATCGTAAAAAATTCAAATTTAATTGAGGGAAATGTGTAGATATGATGATCGATCTTTTTAAATTAGTTATTGAGGTTAAGTATCGTTCGGGAAAAGATGAATACATCTAAAAATGTGGAGAAAATGAGAGACATTTAAAGAGTCATAAGAGAACATTTGAGAACTATCTCCACGTAAGTTGAGAAGAGTTTAATGACATTTGTAATGTTTTATTTGAGAGGGTTATAGAGGTTGGTTACCTTCTATCATGATTGCCTTCATTTATACGAAAGAAGTGACAAGTGCGGTCCACTAGATATAAAAAAATTTGCGGTTGTGTTTTATTTGAGAAGATTGGTAGTTCCGTACGTCTAAAATTCTTATTAAAATTTTAATTTCACAACAATTATCAAGTTTTTATTTTCTTTTCAGAGACATCTTATTTTAAATCTTTTAATTGAATTTCTAATGCTTACTTTCCCAAATATACTATTATTAAAAGAATTAGTGTGATCTCCTTTGATGAGGTAAACACACATGCCCGTGCCCACGGGCACAGGCTATATCTAGTCTATTATATAAAACCCAATGTTTTGTGCTGACTAAGACAAACCAAAAAATAAATCCAACCGTTCGTTCCCTTTGTTGTTAAATTTTGACCGTTTGATCTCTTACCTACCTAGAAATATCATAATTCGTTCATCCACTCACTAAATCTATTATACAAACCCACGCTAAATTTTGACCGTCCAATTTCAATAGTCAAATCTCAACCCTTAAATTTTATCTCATATTATAACCGCTATCATAAAATTAGTGACAAATTAATTTTATACTACTGACCATCTATATAACCATTCACAATTTATTATCTCCATAACTTTTTAAATATTATTTGTGTTTTAGGTTATGAAATCGTAACCCTTAGATCTTAATCCCTAATATCTCCTTAAATCATAACCCTTGATATCTCTCTCAAAACCTCTCTATCTCCACAATTTCCCAAAAAGTAATTGTCCTTCGGTTATAAAAGAAGAAGATTTATGGATCATATTCCTCACTCCTCTTTCTATATATATTTTCCTCCTAGAATCCTTCTTTCTTATTTTTTTTTTCTCTCTCTCTCTCTCTCTCTCCTTCTTACTACATTTCTCATTTGTTAGTAGAAGAAATTCCTGTCGACAACAAAATATTTTGAAATTAGTTTTTCTTAGTTGATTTAGTATTAGTTTTCTTAATTTAGTATTAGTTTTTCTTAATTTTGTTAATATTTATTAGTTATTTTGTGTATTCTCCATAAGTTCAATGAAATGTTTAATTGTAAATACACTTGGTGATAAATTATAAATCTCTATCTCTATCTACTTATATCTGTTTCTCTATCAATCTATGTTATTTTTGTTTTTTATGTGAATCTTTCGCAAGTAAAGAAAACATTTATTTTTGAAGTTTAGACTGTATAATTAATACATAAAATTCAGTATATATAACCTTTTATTGATATGGTGCATTTTCCATAAGTTTACTGAAATGTTTAATTGTAAATATAATCTAATGATAAATCTCTCATTCTCTTTCTACAAGTATCTCTTTCTCTATCGATCTATGATATTTTTGTTTTCTATGTTAATCTTTCGCAAGTGTATCATTTATTTGAATTTTTGTTTCAATCTTTATGTATCGTTTCTTCTACATTTGAAAAGCATCATTTTTGAAGAGTTAATTGTTATACTTTTCCCGATTTTACGATTTGAATTTATTATTTTTACTTCTCAATTTTTTTTGAGATGAGTAAGTAGCTGGTAGTGTTATGATCTTTTAACTAGACTTTACAAATTTTTTAAACCGGAAGGTACACATTTATCTTTATAGTGATTCTTTAATGGGATTTTCTTTGTTATAAATTTTCACTTGATTTTATTCTTTAAATTTCATTAAAATATATATTTTCATCGATTCTTTGAACAATTCGAATTACCTCTTGTAAAAGCAAAATTATTTTTTACCTCCACTGAATGACTTGAAAACTTCTATGAAATTTGAGTGTTGTTTTTAACACCAATAATCGATTTCAGACCTTTTTGATTTAAAAACTATTAACTTATATTAAATCTTTTGTTTTAGATATTCGTGTTCATTAATGTTTTTTTATTTCTTATTGTTTGTAAATGTAACATACTTCGTTTTCGTGTTCATCGGCCCGAAACTATTAAGTTTTTGTTATTTGTCAAACATAAACGTCCGTGCCCTAGGGACACGGGTTATAACTAGTATATATATAACAAAACAGAACTTGTTTTGCTGACTGGTTCAAAATGAATGCTTGATGATTAGGACAAAATAAATGTGTACATCTCATCTTTCCCTCACTTGTTCTCTCTCCAAATAAACCTTTCATCTTTCCCATCTTCAAAATAAAGGACCCTATCTTTAAAAATTGAGGTTCACTTCATTTGAGATAATCTTAATATAATCCAACGATTTAGAATGAGAATAGCAAGAGTAATGAGACAAAACAAATCTTTCGTTATTAAAAAAAAGATTAGTGGTTTATTTGTAATGAGACAAAACAAATTATTACCTATTAAACAATTGCAATTCAACTTTGGAATATTAAATATTTAGGTTCACTCGATTTGAATTGTAATAGAATGGCTTAGAATGAGAGTAATAACCCTCTTAAAATAAAGGGTCCGTGGGTATATAGCCCAAAATAATGTTCAAAAAGGGTTTAGGGTCCAATCTTCCCAAAACATGGATTTTTAGTCCTTTTACTCTTTGGTCAAAAAACCCTTACCATCTCTATTTTATTTCCAGTTATGTCCCAACTCTATTTACACGGGATTTCTAAATGTAGGGCCGAGCAAATCTTCGTAACGGTTAAATGAAGCGTGATTTTTGGATTATTTCCGTTTACAACAAAATCTCTTAATCGACTTTCTCTCTCATCAGTTGTACTGTTTAGGCAAAAACCACAACTTTCCCAAATTAAAAACGCTCCAAAATCCTAACGAGAAAATTGAATCGCCATCTTCCAGAAGGTAAGAAACCGGCTTTATTCTTCAACTTTCTTTATCTTTCAAGATTCCGATTCAGTTGAAGAGGTATCATCGCCATTAAAACGAAAAGGTTTCTCGATTCGTTTGGGTTTCGAACCATCATCACTTTCAGGTGAAAATCTATATAAAATCGAGCTTGCATGGTTATTTTTCATCATAAAGAAGTTTGTTTCAACGTTATGGTGAGATTTTGGGTTGATTTTTAAGGTTTTTTCTGTTGTGACATAGTTTCTGATGTTCAAAGCTTCGTCATAAATCAAT
>BEHA01000156.1:522417-575673 GCA_002897215.1 Eschscholzia californica subsp. californica
AACCCCAGACCACCAATAAATCAGATGAGGGTCATGATTATCAAGTTGGGGTTGACGATGGGAGAAGATGATTGTGTCGAAGTATGGGTTGATTAGCAAAGTGAATGAAGATGACGATCAGATTTGGGGGTTAGGTTGAAAGGAAAGGGAGAAAAAAATCGCCAAAGATGATGACGTCACGGGAAACTCTCTCTCCTATCCCCCGATAAGTTACTCACACTGTACTCCGTTCTTTACTATTACTTATTTTACATATATTTAATTTTTATTTTTTTATTTTTTTTTATTTTTTTTATTTTTAATTTTTTTTTTGTTAAGATTTGCATATATTTAGTTGAAAGTTGGAATTTAAACAATGGAGTAGTAGTAGCCCAGCTGGTTGACTCCTTAAATGCATACATCAAATAAATCATGGGTTCGAGTGACATGGGTTGTTTTTATTCTAGTTTTTTTTGTTAGCTTCAATTTTTTCTTCTGGTTTCTTGCCAGGAAGTTGTATGATGTCGTTATACTTCCAACTTGAGATTTAGAAAAATGCAAAGTCAATTATATAGTAATGTCATACGTTAAACTTGAATTCATCAACGATAAACTATTTTCTTTTCCAAATTAAATTGCGTCACACTGGGCCTCTAAAATGTCAGCCACGCCCTTGGACCATCCCGGCCCCCCTCCATTTGATACTGCAAGTGGCAAAATAGGTCTCAGTTTTAAGTCTTCAATGGATAAATGGATGGACCCACTTAAATCTCATAGTAGAAGGAAGTTATAGAGAGAGAGAGAGAGTATCACAAAGATATGATATGGAGATAGTTTGTAGAGAGAGAAAGAGAGAGAAGGGAATGGTTGTTGGTCGGTCGCTTTAAAAAACGGGCACATGGATGAAAGATACAGCAAATGCCGTCTTTCTTTGCTATAAATTCGGGTTAAAGGAGACGTAACTCTTTCACTCTCATACTCCTCTTCTTCTCTCATCTTCTTCAACATTCACGTGTTCTTCTTTCCCTTCTCCCAAATCTTATCTGGGTTTTCTTCCTCAGTCGGTGTTGAAACAATTTTACCCTTTCTTCTTTGCTCATTTAGTTTGTAGATTTTTGCAAAACCCCAAAAGAATCTATAATTCTATAGAGACAGAGAGAGAGAGAGATGGAAGGTGGTCGGAAACCAGGGAGCTCGTCTTCTTCAATTTCTACTGAACTTTTTGGTAACAAGAGTTCATCTTCATCCTCTTTCAATCCCAGTTCGTCTTCCTCTTCAAGCGGGATATTTGATTCTGTTTTTTCTACTCCATCAAAGGTATTATCTTCTTCTTGTTAATACTTACGTGTAGGGTTTCTTATTTTTCTTTTTTATAATGTCTTCCTCTCTAATGGGTAATTTAATATTAGGTTAATTAGGGAATCTCTCTATTAGAAATTGAATTTGAAAAGTAAAAGAGAATTTCATTGTCTTGTTTGATTTTGATTTAATTGTAGTAGCTTAATTACTAACAATAAAGGTATAAGAAAGGGGAAAACTTCATTTTAGGGTTTTTAAGGAGTTATTCTATTACCTTCCATTATGTTGTTGTTGTTGTTGTTGTTGTATATGATACTTTTTGAATTCCTTTTTCTAACTTTTTTTTTAACTCTGGATTATTCTAACTAGTTTCTCTATCATTGAATTGAAAGAAGGGGAAATTAACTTTTGTTCATTTTAAAATATATGAGTTTTGAATAATATCATTTTTTTTAAAAACTCTTATTGGGGATTTCAGATTTTAGGAAGGGATTCTTCTCGATCATCAATAATAGGATCATGGAACATCAAACAAGACACTGCAGGTTTGAATCAAAACATCAACATGTTCATATATATATATATATATATAGAGAGAGAGAGAGAGAGAGAGAGAGAGAGAATTTCTTTGAATTTCCCATGTGATTGATGTGTATCATTTGTTAACAGGGCGAGCTAACCAAAGCTATGAAAGCCAGAGTAGGAATGTGCATAACAAAGACCAAGGCTCAACGTATCAACACGAGAGAGGAGAGCCGTGCTACCTCAGCTCATCACTCTATTATGGCGGTCAAGACGTTTATTCTAACCCATCAAATACCCAAACATCTGAATCACCCCATATTGTAAGTTTGAATGAAAACATCATTGCATCATACATTTTTGAAGGTTTTGAGTAAGAGTCAAAGAGCTAATTCACTACACATGACCCCGAGTTCACAACAACTTAGGAGCTTAAATCACTTCGATTTTTGGAATAAATCAAAGAGATAAACAAGAAACAAGAGAACCCTAGTCGATGTTCTTATGTGTTTGATATAACATCCGTTACAAGTTACAACACCAGCCATATTGTCCTTGGTTTAGGCACTACCTAGACGCACTGCCTAGTTCCGCATGATACAAGGTTTTTCCTTCACATGGGTCTGCCATAAACCACCCTGGGCTTCCCCACTTGGCCACTTTAGGCGCCAAACCCTCCCAAAAGGCCTAGTGGTCTTATAGCTGATATTTAAGACAAGGTGTTACTTTATAACTTAGGTCAGGAAGTTCCTCTTAAGTGATGGAACTAAGTGCCTATCACATGAAACTTCCGTTCAGTGATCCTCTCCGTTAAGGAAAAGAGTGGAGTTCCAGCCTTGGTCTGAGGTTCTTGGTCCTCTTCAGAAACCATGCTGACTTTTGCCCCGAAAAGAACATGAGACGGATGAGATGAAAGAACGAGAATTGTTACGTCTAGTAAATCAAGCATTATATATATTTCCCTTATAGGGTTATTTTAAGGCGAAGAGCTAACATCTTATGATATGCTATTTATGTGGGGTTTTTCAGTTCAAGAAGGAAGGTGAAGAAGATGACTCAAATGAGAACAATTTAAACAGTGCCTCAAGAGGAAATTGGTGGCAAGGTATGATTGTTTACAAAAAAAACTGCAGTATCTTACAAAGTTCAACCTTTGCGATATATTCTGATATCGTTCTTTTCCAATTTCTATTGCCTCAGGTTCGCTCTATTACTAAACTTATCTTATAGACCGTGTTAATACAACTAAGGTACTTCATCTGTTCTAGATTCTTGATCAATGGCTAATGTTACTATTGTTCTTGATTGTGTTTAATCTTGTTAGTATTTTGATTTCGGGTGTCTTTTATCTGAACTCTTCTGCAGGAATACAATAAATTTGGGTGTTGGATAAACCTTTTCAGTATAAGTTTGGAGTTGTAATACAAGACAAACAGTGGGTCTATCATGAACAGAAAGAGACCTTATATGTTTTCTTTTTGTCAAGTGTCTGTAGTATTGTAAATGGATGGATGCCTAAACAAATCTTCTTGAACCAACCGTACTAGTACAGTGTCTTCTTGTATGTTTTAAGTGTTTTAGTTGTACCATGTTTAATTTGGGTGATTTTTGGTGTTTGCCTTTAATATATGGGAGCCTTTTATTGATCTCAATTGTATAAGTGTTTAGTTGATTAACTTTTCCGAGTCTAGTTCTGATTTGCACACAAGGTTTGACCCCTTGTTGCTTTTCTAGTGGAATTTCAAGTTGCAAGTGTCAAAGCTTAGTAGTTACTGTTTTACTCGGATTTGGCACACTTCAGAAGTGCTTGCTTAGCTTTGTTGGAGGCCTGGTTACTCCATAAATACTCAGTTCAAGAGGTTGAAACTCCTGCATGAAAAAATTGAGCTCTGCTTGAGAGAGAGAAAACAATGAAACTGGAGTGATGGAACATTGAAGTTGTAGACAGACTGAAAGTTACCTCCATACTTGAAATTAGTCATTTAGAGGTCACAACACTTAGGAATGCACACAGCACTTCAGAGAACAATGGCAGCTTGGGTCTGCCATTTGCTTCACTCCACACTCCGAAACTTCGCCGAAGCACACATTCCCATCTGGGCCATCAACTCAGCACACATTCCCATCTGGGCCATCAACTCAGCACACATTCCCATCTGGGCCATCAACTCAGCACACATTCCCATCTGGGCCATCAACTCAGCACACATTCCCATCTGGGCCATCAACTCAGCTTTTGCAGCAACAACCACAACCATTAACTCAGATATACTTCTTTATCATCTCCTTGCTTCTATTTCAGTTCTTTTTGTCTCTGTCTAAATTCTTCTCGCATGTCCAAATACCAGTTTTGTATTTATAGAATCAGCAAGAAATAAAAAAGGTAGTGGTTATGCCAGTTCACTATTAGGTCCTCATGAGGGGCTAACCGCTAACGGGATTTACCACTAAAGACAATGACCACTATTGCCAATTACACCCAAGTAGTCTGCCTTCACTATGTCTCTCAACTTTAGCGCGTCATTCCTCGATTCTACCATATATCCTTCCTATACGTACATGATGGGTATTCATCCAACTGGACCAATAAAGCGAAAAAGAACGGAAAATAAATCACCCTTATGGGGGAACAAACACATATATGTGAATACCCCGTGCATTCAATACTAGGTGAAGGCGTACAAGGACCTCAAACAAATACCTTTCTGTACTTTGAACTTTAATGTGCACGTACATGTTGAGTTGGCCCCAAGTCGTGCCAACAGGCTGGGCAGGGTGTCTTCAACTTGGGAGTGATATAGGTCCGAGAGGGGCCATCTCAAGGCACGGTTGGGAAATGGAGTAACTTGACTACTTACTCCACTACCAAAAGAAATACTGTAAAAAAAAAATTAAGATTCATCTATTATTTATACTCTTAAGAACACAATAAATTAATCATGAATTTTTACCTCTACTGAAAGTGGATGCTCTACTCTCTGGATTTTCAGAGTGGACAAAACATCACCGAGTAAAACCCTAAGTCCGTCAACAGTTGGTAACCCGAGTAGTTCTAAGGTGTTGACATAAACTCCAGAAAGCCCTGGAGGTCTCTGATTCCACCCAGAGAAGGTGGAATCTTTAGTTATTTGAATTGGGATTATTAAAGTATATATAATGTAGTTAGGCTTTAGGCCCTAGTTTAGTTGGGCTATAGGTTCAGTCTTGTAAGAGTTTGAATGAGCGGTTATCGAGTTTATCACATCTTTGATGTAAATGTAATGACTCTGTTGATCGTAGTCAATTTTCGAAAAAAAAAAAACGGAAGTCCTAAAAGGACCAAAAGAACTACCAAAAAATGGATATCTTAGGCTCAAAACGTTAGTTCGGTTGAGACAGAAAATGAGAAACGAGGTGCGGTGGGGGCTCCTTAGGTTAGGTGGGTCCTTCTAAACTAAGTTTGTCATCTTTACTGGTATGGATCATTTAAAACGGACACGAAAAATAGTTTGACATTCACCGTCCAACATTCACTTTCCCTCCTTTTTAAACCTCCAGACGTTTCAAGAAGAAGATAAAAATTCCTGATCTTGGATAACCTAATTCTTCTCAATCTTCCTAATTCTCCCTCTGCCTTCATAGGCGGACCGACTAAGCTGGTATATCTTCTTCTTATTCTTCTCCTAATTAATTAAAATTGAAACCCTAGACTTGTTCCTGTAGGGTAATTTATCTCTTTCAATTATAAGTTCTTCTCCCCACGATTAATGTAATATACATTTTTTATTGCTTTTAGGGTTTTGATTGTTTTCAAGAACGATTCAATTGGGCATACTTTATTACAGGAACCAATTTGAATTGGTATTTTTGTATAAGTTGGTCATTTATGTGGCCTTTACATGTTCTGATAAACAAGTTTCTGAAAATGGAAGAAGAAACTATTGAACAACCGAACCAAGCTCATTCTAGATTGGTTACAACTTACCCATTTCAGCAGTTTTTGGGTAATGGGAAAGATCAACATATAATTCTGCCTCGCTCGCACTTTGTTGAAGTGAGTTCACATCAAAATTACACCTACTGTCATTATTAAGTATGATAATTAGAACGTTTTGTAAGTTGTCGATCCGTTCATGTTCTAATCAAGAAATACTAATGGAAATTTGTAGGTTCCGCACATTGGGCAACTCTGTTCATGGGATTGTGGACTTGCTTGTGTTCTAATGGTTTTGAGAACTATTGGGATCCATAATTCTGATATGAACACTTTGGGGGAGCTATGCAGCACCACAAGGTAATTCGTAAAATTCCGATTTCGGCTTTAGTACTGTTTTTTTTTGTATAAACTCGAGGATTAATAGTGTCGGGGAGAAAAGTGTGGAGTTCTTATTCAGTATAAGATTATGGAAACTGAATTATAGAGTTGCTTTGGGTATATTGTGACCCTTGATCTGACCAATATATGTGTGCGACAATGGAGTTCTTTTTCGTACTCATTCCCCTAATTTATTCCAAGATACATCATGCCTTTAGTTTAGTCCTCGGTTTCATCAACTTCGAATGCTGAATTTCAGTAGCAAATGCTAGAAGATGCCACAAATCTACTTAAAATTGGAAGTCTTAGTTCCCCTATAAATGATGTCTAAGCTTCGCTTTTTATCTCAATGTGGGTAAATAAACATGACATTGGTGGTCACTGAATTTGCTTAGAACTGTATACATTCCTTTCAATTTCTTCTTTTCTTCCTGTGAGGATTTAGCCCATTGAGGCTTGTATCTATTTCTTGTTTTGCAGCATTTGGACTGTTGATCTAGCATTTCTTCTACAGAGGTTTTCTATTAAATTTTCTTTTTTTACCGTGACCGTTGGAGCGAATCCAGATTATTCAGTGGAGACATTTTACAAGGTAAGTTACTTCTGTGTTTCCCAACACGTTTAATCTTCGTTTGCATGTTTTTTCTCTTGTATTTAGTAATACGATGTCAGTAACGTCATTCCAAGTTAGTAATAAATAAAGGAATGATTGTTTGAAAAAAAAATGAGTTTTCCTGCAATCTTTATGATTGTTTTATTTGAAATGTTGGTTGTTATTTCTATTTTATGCATATTTTCAATTAATAATTTTAGACAGTTGGTTTGGACATGCAGGAACAGTTGCCAGATGACCTGGTTCGAGTTGATACACTGTTCCAGAAAGCTTTAAACTTAGGAATAGATATCCAGGTATATGAACATAGCTCGTCTAACTTGAAAGTTTCATTGTTCCTCTTTATTCTATTGCCTAAAATATATTCTGCAGTTAAAATGTCGTTCCAACTTCCAAGTTATTATTGGTTACTTCATTTGCAAATTTTATTTATTGCAATTTCTTCTTCGACGATGGACAGTAAAATGGCGTTGAATCTATGTAGCATGTATGCTATGTAATTTTCCTTTATATTTATTTCGTTTTGGCCTTGGGTTCTTTCTTCTTTTGATACTTTCTTAGCACCTGAACAATAAACATCATTGAGGAAATTTCGGCTGGAAAAAGGAAATCTTTTTCATTATAGCAAATTCTCAAAGCATTTTCTTAATTCTTTTCCTCTCCGCACCCAAAAAAAATGAATAGTAACAATGAAGAATGAAGAAGTTGTTTAAGATAGATAATGTGTTCTTGCTTTATTACAGTGCAGATCAATAAGCAACGAAGAGCTTTCAGTTCTGATATTATCAGGGAACTATGTCGCAATTGCATTGATCGACCAGTACAAACTGAGGTATTGGCTAGCGCCTTTAAGAAACTTTCAGATTTTTGTTTTCCGAAGAGTTAAAGAACTTTTTTTTTCTGCCATAGTCGGTCTTGGCTGGAAGATGTTTGCGCCTCGAGCTTGTATAGTGCAAACTCAGGGTATACTGGTAACAATCTCGTTTATAGCACTGTTGATACTCCATGGTGGTTTCAATTTATTTTAATATTTCTGCTGATAAGCAGTCGACACATTTGATAACGATAGATGTTCTTCAACTAACTAGCCTTGTTTGTCTATTCACAGGTCATTATGTAATAATATGTGGTTATGACACTGATAAAGATGAGTTTGAGATCAGAGATCCAGCCAGCTCTAGGTATTACATCCTCATTTCTGTTTCATGTTGTTGGTCTTTGACCATTTTTATGGGATTTTATATTGTGTCATGTAAAAACTCTTCGAATTGTTTACAACATGATTCATTTCAGAGATCGAAATAATCTACCGTAGCTTCTTTAACTTGGAATATCTGGTGTACAGGAAATATGTAAAAGTCTCGTTAGAGTGTCTAGAAGATGCCCGAAAATCGTTTGGTACAGATGAAGATCTTCTTTTGGTAAGCTTTTGATTCCTTGCGGACTTTGAACACTTAGTTGAATGACTCGAGATGTGATTTTTCTCCGTAAAACATAAAGGACACTTGGTTAACAGTTGAGGTTTTTGGGTCGGATTAATGAAATGCAGATTGCATTGGAGAAGAGAGCAGGTGGTGGGTAGAAGTTCTAACTGTAACAGAGCTTGCATACCATGTACCATTTGTACATTGAAAGAGAGACTCTGGATAACACCCAGAGCCAGAGGTGTTGGTAATATCAGGAATTTCAACATTATATTAAATACGTCTCTGCGGCAAAGCCCAGATTCAATATTTTCGGAACTGACACAATAAATACAATATGTATTTCATTTAACTAATACCCATAAAATTACGAATCTGATATTCTCGAAGCTAGCTAACTTTACCTAGATTAGACATTTAACCTAGATCAGTTGTAAGTTTTACCAAGATGATAAGGGGACATGATGTTAAAGACCAGACTTCCTATCCCTCTCCTTTCTTTATGCCTGTGCCTCCCGCAAGGTGAAAAACTCTGATATGAAAATAACCCTTAAACATACATTGCCCCTAAACAAATTTGGTTATAAAGAATTGGCCAAGTTAAGCTTGTAAAATACATTGTCTTTAACAATAAATAACATTGCTTATAAAATCTCTCTTATCATAATTATATCTAAGCTTTACTCGAGGGACTTTTTCTCCATTTTACAGTCATGTTTTTTTTTCTTAATTTTATTCTCACTATTTTTGTTTTTTATTAAAGTTGCTATGCACTCTCTTTTCTCAATTTCTTTTTGAAGTCTACTACAATCTACGTTAGTCGTTACAAGGCATTGATATATCATGATACATCATGAAGATGTGATGAGCACCATAACGACCTAATTTAAACCATAATGAAGGAGGCTTAAAGTCCGACAACATGAAAGAGGCTTAAAGCCCGACAAACTTATTTTATTATTTACTTTATATATTGCCTAAATTACATGGGATAAATCTTGATGGCAAACTGCTACTACTGAGACTCAATCCCACGTCCTCATAGGATCAAGAGAGATGCCCCACCGCTACACCAAAGGGTAGTGGACTGTTCTCACGTTTTTTTAGAACGTAAATTGTAGTGTTTTTTTTTTCAAGACACAAATATCTCTCATTCTTTTGACATATTCTTTTTATATAATTCCAAATGTGTATTAAGACCAATTGTTTATATTGAAATAAAAGTCAATGTGATTCACAAGTTAGTTGTAGCCGAGTTGGTTGAGTATGTCACCATAAAATGTTTAAATCACTCGTTTGAATGTCATATCAACAATTTCAGACAATTTACAATTATTTATTATAACTAAGGTTCCACTTGTTGTGTAGGAAAATAAACTAGAAAAGTAATTTCCACGAGAAAATATGTTTTCTGATGTTTGTTTGCACCAAAAAAGTGTGAAAACTGGTTTATTGTGAAAAAGTGTTGGATTATTTTACCACAAAAAGAGTAGGAAAATCCATTTCCCACCCTCTTCGAAAAACACATTCCCTCTCTATAAATTTTTGAACGAAGAAACGAAGTGTCGTTCTCTCTCTCTCTCAATTGATTTTGGGCAGAGAAAGTGCCCAATATTAGAGAAACCTCAAAAGTCCAATGTATATCACTTTTTAAAGGCATCTTAAACCTTCTTACAACCATACCAAACACTTAAATGTTGAATTTCCCATGTGAAAAGAACTCTCTTCCTTTTTCATCAGAAAAGTTGATTTTTCATATTACAATTTCTCCCATAACAAACGGACTCTAAAGTGCTCCCATTCACAAATGTCTTGACGAGTTTGTCAGCGGTTTGCTCAAAAGCCGGACAGACCTCAATTATTTGGAAATTAAGGGAATCTTAATTATATTTGACTACTTAATATTCCAAAGAATCTCTAGTAACCGACGTCAGCAAAGATAATAGATTCTTAATTCCAACCATTCAGGGCTTCAGGCTGCCACTACCCCCACCTTGATTGGCACAGATACGTGTCTTTCACGGACATACAGATTCCACCCCCTTCAATTATTCGTAATTCAATAATTAAGAATAAATATAATTTATTATTATTTTCTCAAAAAATTCATTTAGACTATAATTAGTATATTATTTATGTGACAACACCCCAATTATATTTTATTGGTGTCCCGATCGAAATTATTATAAATAATAATTTAATTCTCTTTCAACATAAAAAATTAAATCTTTATTTACCACCGGTTGTCCTGAAGTATCATAATAACATTTCTATTTATTTATATATGTAGTGTTTTCAACTATTTAGATAGTGAGAGTTCAAATTCGAGAGCAAATGTTCCATTTGTTAATGTACTAGGTACAATGTGTGCCTCTGCCACATGTATTCTCTAAATTCAAACTTACAAATTGATCATGGTACGTTTGAAAAAACTATAATGAGTTATATTAATATCACTTTATGCTTCTACAACTTTCACGAAACAAAATAAAACGTTAATATATTGAAAAAGGATATGAATTGCGTAAAATATCAAAAGATGAAGAATTATACTGTATTATCGAAATAATTGTAATATCAAGAACTTAAGATGATGAAAGACATTTTGTATATAAAACTAATGTGGTTGAAAATGGTTCTTTGGGTCATTATATTGTTCATAATCAGCAAATACCCCACCCCATTTAAGAAAGGCCTTAAGAAATAAAGATAAAGTGCAGCAAAACTACTGTAAATAGGTCACGAGTTGTTAAGAATTATTTCTTATTGATATTTAGGTCCGTTTGAAGTTTTATAATTTCATAATCACCCTCTAAAACAATTTCTTTCTTCATTTCTTCCTCATCCATTTCAGTGATTTCAAATAGTAGTATTAATTCATTTCAAAATAAATTTTTGTTTGGTCGACTAGAGTTTCACTTTCACACATATGTAGTATCAAGTTCTTGTTTCTCAAGGGTTTCGTCAGCCAATCAGCCATTGTTAGTTGGTAGAATAGAAGATACAAACTAAAATAAAGAACACAATAGTTTACGTGGTTTCGTCGGAGGATCACGACCTACATCTACGGAGAAAGCCATTAATGATTGTATTATAGTATCTCCACAATCATGAGATTGATTGGTTACGGACTCGAAGACTCAATGCAACTCAATGAATTGAGGTTACTTCTATTTATAGAGTGACTTGGGTATCTTAGTTTCTTAGGACTCTATCTAGGATAACTACAAGATAATATCTTCCAAATCTTCATATATCTTGGACGGTTGATATTTGATATCTTCGGATCTCGATCCTAATACTCCAACACTCCTCCTCAAGTTGGAATGCGGAACTTGTGAAGTATCCAACTTGAAGATTGAACTTGGAAAAGATGAATGTTGCTCGCATACGATCAGAATCAAAGCTTGAACTAGATTTATTTTATTTTACTTTTGTTTAATGTCGAACAATTGACAATGGTGCTGAATTCTTTGTCTGCAACTTGAACTTGTAATTTCACATAAACTTGATATAATATTCTTGTCTTCTTTTTGTAAGCTTTAATAACATTCTTTTCTTTTTTTTCTTCTTTTCTTTCTTTCTGGAGCTTGAATAACATTTGGTGGGAAGGAGGATGTAGTGGTCAAAAATCGTACTAGGCCCACTTCGCCTAGATGTCGCCTAGGGCTAGCCTACTCCGTATAAATGTCACTTGGGCCCACCCCTTGGGAACACGACCTAGCTGGAACCAGACCTGAATCTTGCACTATCCTGGACTCCACACAAGGTTGAACGATGTTCATCTCGACCCCCATACTGATAATTAACTAGAAGTATTGAATATTTTCACCCATTATTTCTATCATTCTTTGTTGATAGAAAATTACTAATTTGTGCGTCGGAGGGTCGATGGCGTTGCCATCGACCTTCGCTTTTGTGTGTACAGCTCGGTCAAATCTCGTGGACAAACAGGAGAAGCACAACCTTCACCCATCCACCAAAGCCAACCGACAAATAATCAACCTAAGTCTAGAAAAACAATGTTCTACACTTAGGCTGGGGAACAAATGGTGCCTAAAATGCGAGCTCGAATTCCCTCAAAGCTAAATGGAGACTAGAGCTATCAACCTTAAACTTCAGACAAGGAACATAAGACTTCAATTAAAAACAAAAAAATCTCTAGAAGCTTACTGTCGCTTCGACGAAGCAGCAAGGTTCATGCTCGAGCTGCAACTGGCAGTCTGGCCTAACAGGGGACCAATAGACCAGAGCAATCAACCTCAAACTTCAGATGAAGAACATAAGACTTTGACGAAAAAATAACAATTTCTAGAAGCTTATTTCTAGAAGCTTACTGTCACTTCAACTAAGCAGTGTGGTTCACACTCGAGCTCCAAGTGGCCTAACAGGGAGTACTAGTATATTATACCCAAAATGAGTGAAGGGTCCAAAAAGTAACTCCCTATTATGGATAAGAACCGGTGCAGATAGAAAATATGGATGGGGTCCAATGCGTCAGTGAGTGGTGGGCCCGAATTTAAAAGGTGTAACAAAAACTGTGTCATATTTTTTAAATACCCTCACTGCCCTTCTTACCCTAATTCACGGTTATATTCCCATTTGCCTTTCTCTTTCTAAAAACTTTCAACTTTTTCATCTCTGCGACATAATTCTTTTTTTTTTCTCTCTATATTTCTCATCCTCAACAATCGCTACATGAGATTCATTATACAAGAAAGAGAGCACAAGTTGAGAAATGAAGAAGAAGAAGACGTATTTGCCATACAGACAAGGACTATTAGGTTGTTTAGGGTTCAGTTCAAAGAGTTATGGCGCCATGAATGGATTCGCTAGAGCTCTTAATCCTGTTTCTTCTAGGTAAAAACCCTAAACCCTAATAAGATTTGTACAAGTTGGAATGTTTCTTCTTCAGTTTTGGTTGAAGATGTTGTAATTGTCACACCACTTTTTAATATCTCCTGAATTTTTTTTTTCTCTCTAACAATTATAGTTTCCTTTCCATTCTCTTTGTGTATTTCCCTAATCTAAGAGATTTAGGGTTCATAATCCATTCTTTTGGATACAGAGTTATCAAATACATAAATTGTTTCTATAAACTTTCTCTCATTTGAAAACTCAGATTTGACCCCGTTTTTTTTTCTGAGAACCAGGAGAAAATCAAGATCAGAAGGCACTAAGGAGATCCAGAAATTTGTAGAAATCGCAAATCTATAGAGAATTGAATATGATGGTGTTTATTGTTCAGAAAATCAAGAAATCAGATTTGCCCCTTCTAGTACAAAAAAAAAATTGATGACGGTGGTGTTAGGTTGGTTTCTTTAATATATTTTTGTTAATCTTTGGAGCTGGTGTTTACTGTTTAGAAAATCAAGAAATCACGATGATGGTACAAAAAAAAATTGGTTGTATTTTTGTTGGTCTTTGGAGTTGGTTTGACAAACCCTAATTCTATACATGAATATACGAGTTTTGTAAGATTTTTTTTAGCTTTTACTATGAAGATTTGATAAACATTTAATGGTAAACAAATTAGATATGGAGTTATCCTTAACTTGAAATGCTTTTACTATTTTCTCTTTTTTATTTCACATATTTGTTCTGGGAATATTAAAATGTTGAGTGCATAGAATGGTGCACTGAACATCTCCTGGTTCTCTTAGATATTGTACCAATTTTTGTTATATTTAACGTAATAGATATACGTTTACGTGTTGAAATGTAGTGTACATTCTTCAGTTCCTGCTACATTTTACCGTTTCCAATCCGTTTTCACGTTTCGTTGTTATGTGGAAGTTCACTGTACATTTTTTAGTTTCCGTCGCCTTATATTTCTATCTTTTTCCTTATTTTGTGAAGGTTGCAACGTGAAATATTTTTCTTAAACAGAGATTAATGGATTTTGGAGAAATTTCAAATTTAGGTTTAGAAACAGAGTTTATAATGAAGAATGAAGATTTGATAAACATTTAATAGTGAAGAAATCAGATCTGGAGTTATCTTTAACTTGATCTGCTTTGACTATTTTAGTTTTTTACTAGAAAAATCCCGGTACACAAGAAAATTCGCGGTACCTAACATCTTAAAGTTTCCTTCAAATATCTATATAACAAAACAGAACTTGTTTTGCTGACTGGGACAAAATAAATGCAGCTGACTGGGACAAAATAAATGAGGCCCTAATCACCCTAAAATTATAATCTAGACCCTTCAATTAATGAACCATTGAGTGAGATGAACGACCCACCTGTATCCAAAACCATTCATCTCCAAACCACCATCTATATTTCTCTCGTTACCTTATGGCCCAAAAGTGATCAAAACCATTCGTCTTCAACAAGTACTTTTTTATGTCTATCTATTGAAGAACTTTTATCTCATCCTCTCATCTTCCTTCTCTATTTGCCACTCAATCTCTTTCATTGCTTCTAAATCAAGCTTAATCCATCTCAATGTTCTAACAACATGTCGTTGTGTTTCTATTCAAATCCAACTTGGTGTAATGATTTTGATTTCCCATCCAGATCTAATGTTACATTAACATCAACAAGGCATGGTTCATCTCTTATCTTCTGAAACTTTATTGGTTCCCACTTCTAAAATCTAATATCTAGATACTAACTTTGGTGGAGCATCAGTTGACGTCAACTATTAGGTTTGATTCTATCAAATGTTTTCTGAAATCTAAACTCTACAAAATATCTTTTGAATTCTACGTTATTACAATCACTTCAATTGAGATTTGGTTGATGTTAATGGCTAAGGATTGGATTGTTGTTCTCATTTGAACATTTATACAAGTGACGGTTGTCTTCGAACTGGTCATGGTCACTGCTCAGTTATCTATATCACAAAGGCTACACCAATCTGGTATGAATCGACGTAAAAGTGTATAAAAGTGCTCAGAGAAGAGAAGAGCAAAAATGTTATATAAAGGCGAGGTTCTTGTTAGTATACATATTTACTTTAACTTTAAAGAATTGTAAAATGTCTTTCATTTGATATCAAAGTGAAATGATATCATCTAAAAGTCTAAATATGGAGTAAAATTTCAAATTTGGTCATTTTTCAAATTTTGAGAGTCACAGTGAACATGAGTTGCTTTAAGTGTTTCAGTTATGGAAACAAATAATACATATTTGGTCGAGGAGGAGCATGAAGAAGAGCTAATGAAATCAATAGTTATTGTCCGTAGAGAATTTTATATAATGTTTGAAATCAGTATGCTCTTTTGTTCGTGACAATCTATCTAAAATATAACAACAATCAAAAGTTTCCTCTTTTGAATGATCAAGTCCCTATTTTGTGCAAATTTTTATATAGCAGTACGATCTTTACATTTTTGTCCCAACCGATGCTAGGTTTTAATCAGGTCTTTACGAGAACTAAGTCGACTATAAAAAGCTCAAACTTTTCTGGCAAGCTTTCTATGAATTGGTTTTTCTCCAGTCACACACACCCCTGCATAGAAACAAACAAGTTTTTCTCTCTCACTCTCGTATGTTAATGTTCCATTGAATTGATTTCTCCATTATACTCACACAAAAATCTGTAAAGGTTTTATTCGTGTTGTTTGGTTTATTTATTTATGAGCACCAAATGAACTTGAACAATCTGAATAGTTGGAAATTATGTAAGATTCAATGTTCTTACGTGTTTATATTAGTTGGTGTTTGATTATGTCCTTTTCTCAAATTGTTATATTAATTCTCATCTGTTGATTTATGAGCCTGTTGTTTGCTCTGATTCTTCAGAGAGAGTGAGTTGGTTCTGCTTTTCAGTACATTAAACAAATTTTCTTTCTGTATTTGATATGCTTTGACGTGGATTAGATATAATTTTGTTTAGTCGATCATTGAAAGATGTTGTAAAAGCATGTGAGTGTAACTTGTAATAGGGAAGTAGTAGTTGACTCTATAGTTCAGATATCCTTTGTACTAAAATAGAGTGAAAAATGATTGTTGAATTTTCCCTCGTGTATATTAGTTAAACAAAGAGAATTCAATGTATAAATTCTAGAAGTCCTTATATGAACTATGATTATGATTGTTGGTCGATCGGAATGTTAAATTGATCACGTGTTTTGTTCATATATGCTTAAACTAATGCCGTAAGAACCAAATTTCAAGAGTAATTTATGGAGTTAATACACGCAACGTAAAGACAAGTCAAATTCTTAGTAACATGTCATATAAATATGACTAGATGATTTTAGTGTTTTTTGTTTCATCATTTCTACTTAAGAATGAAAATGGGCGTTTATTTGAGAACAATTCCGTCTTGACGTTACCTTTTCACATGACAAATAGTTCATAATGGTTCGGAGCCTCCTTAGAATAACAATAACTAACATAGTAAAAATCTAAAGTTATTTTATTCTTTTTTTATCTTTCAGAGGAATATACAAAATCCAACGTGTCGAAGGCAAGGGTCATACCTAGTTAACACAAATATTGGAACTTGCGGAAGCTTGAATCACGATGATAAACTTGTTCAGATATCATGTTAAATTCACGATTATGCAATAATCGAAGTGATCAACGGAAATAATGAACTTTATTATTTATTGGAGGGCAGAGGGGGTTGTCGAACATTATTTTTTTAGCTAAAACCACACCAATTAAAATTCTGGTCGATTAAGTTCGGTCTAACTAGTTTTACTAATGTTTAATACATAACCAAATGGAAAGTACATAAAACAATTCCTGGTACACAAAAAAAAAATCCAGTATAAAAGTGTCCCGTACATAACCAAATGGCTAGTACGTAGAACAACTTCCGATACACAAGAAAATTCCTAGTACAAAAGTGTCCAGCACAAAAAAAAATGTATAGTACAAAAAATGTCTTATAAATTTTCATTGAAAAGTTTTGGAAAGAATACCCTATAATTGTCCATATATAAGGAGAGAATGTTTGAGAGAAGGAAAGAAGTTAAGATTGGAGAGAGAAAATATGTTCAAAGAGAAGAAAAAGTACGGAGAGAACCAAATCAATGGAAAACTACAAAAAAAATATGGAAGAGGGTTGATTCAATGAGCTCAAGCTCATACGATCAAGTATGAGCTTGAGCTAGATCATTCCATAAATAAATTTGATAATTAGATTCTCCTTGATTTAAGGAGTTATTTAAGGAGTGAGTCAAACCAACAAAGATTAACCCTTGTAAATCCTTTTAATTACGTTACATATTTATGTATATCCTTCTATCTTCTTCTTTCTACCTATTCTTTTCTATTTTTTCTTCTCTAATTTCAGTATTAAAAACTTTTCATCAACTATCTTCTTCTTCATGCCTTTCAATCAACTATCATCATGTTCATGTTTTTCATCAACTTCGTTATTGAATGATTTTCACCAAATGCTAAACAAACAATACTAATAGACTTCATCAGTTATTGGATTCTCATTTTTCTAGTTTAGAGCAAACTATTTTAACAATCTAAAACAAAGTTAGTAGTTGTTGTTTTCTCTTTTTTGGTTGTTTAGAATTTCGAGTCTTTGAGTAGAGTGTTTGAAATTATAGATAAAACAGGAATTATGATTGCAAACTGTTTTAACAATCTAAAACAAACTTATTGGTTTTTCTTTTTTTGGTTGTTTAGAATTTGGGTCTTTGAATAGAATGTTCCATATTATAGATCAAATAAGAAGTTTATGATTTGATCATCGTCGTCGTCTTCAAATAACGACTATTGAATGTGTTTCAATCTCCCATTTAGCGTATTCAAATCTACTAGAAACTAGGTCACTGATTTTGTATCATATGGATTAGTTCCACTCTTGTGTTTAAGCAGTAGTATATGGATAGAATAACTTTTAGTTTTCTTCTCTGATGGTAGGTACACAAAGCTGGGGTCATTAAGAATTACAGAGTAAAATAGTAGAGAGAGCCTGAGAGAAATTGGGAAGAGGGCGTGAGAAAGATATAGAAGGGTATACAATCTTGTAATTAAAAGGATAAGGAAGGGTTAATTTTTATTAGTTTAACCCAATCCTTAAATCTAGGAGGATCAATTTGTGGAATTGATTTATGGAATGATCTTGAGAGATCTAATGGTCACCAGCTCAAGCTCATACTTCACCATATGTGCTTGAGCTCATTGAATCATCCCTCTATATGGAAACAAATCAATGAAAAGCTACCAAAAATGAGGAAAGTATAAATTTAAAGAGTAGAAAATCTGGAGAAAAAAAAGAATAGAGAAAGAAATCTGTTGAAATTTGAATGCGAAACAAATGACAAGTTTGTTAAGAAAAATCTGGAAAGAGAATATTAGAATATTCAAAAAATCATGTATTTTTAAATCAGATACATAAAACAATTCCTGTACATAAAACGATTCCGGGTACACAAGAAAATTCTCTGTACAAAAGTGCCTAGTACGTAACCAAATGATTAGTACATAAAACAATTCCCAGTCCAAAAGTGTCTAGTACATGACTAAATGCCTAACACGTAAAATAATTTCCGGTACATGATGGGCCCAAAATAGGGTCTATTCCCGCAAGTATACGGGGTCAAGTTATAGTATTGAAAATAAGATCGAGTATCGTCCCAAGAGATAGGTAGGTAACTTCAGATATTGAATGCGGGTTTAACCCAATAATCAAAATGTCAATAGCTAACTTAGACTAACACACACACACACACCCCACTTCATGGATTTGATGATTGATATGTAAGAAACAAGAAAACGAATAAAACTAAATAAACTAACTAAGAGAGAGGTAAGAAGATATCTAAGGTTATAAAATCCACCGCATAATTTCACTTTATAAAACAAGTACTTAATTACTTAAATCTCTTTTGTATTTACTCGGGATCCAATATAATGAACTATTTGGATTCCGGATGATATTCTAGATAAAACAATTTTATAATTACTAATTCTAATTGTCTACCTTATAGAGATTCGGATTGCTAAACTATTATTCATCATCTAAAAAGCATACTCCATCTAACAACTTAACGAAAGTATGAAATATCTAATTATGAGGCATGAGTAATGGAAAGCAAATCCAATCCATATAGATAAACAATCAATAGACATTAAAGCACATCAAAGGATTTAATTAATCAAGAACAATTATTATAAAGATCCAAAATGGGTTTCATTCACAACCTTAGATTGCTAAATTAACTATACATGGAATCTAGAATAACATTCATTGACATTGTAAAATAAATGAAAATACTAAGAAATTAATGGAAAGAAATCACCAAGAATGCTCAAATTCCATATTCCCATGTATCTCCATTTTGATGTCCAAGATTTGCTCCATTTATGTTCAAGAATTGTACTCCAAGAAATCCAAGTAATAGCTATTTTATTGCCACCCAAATAAGAAAAAGAAAGAAAAGAAGGAAGAAATTAGATGTAGAAAGAAGTTAGAAAGAAGAGATGAAAGGGGATAAAGATGATGGAAGAAAATGGAAGAAAGAAGGAGATGACTATTAATGGTAGAAAGAATAGTGGTAGAGAAGAAAGTAGTAGTATTAGTAGAGAAGATAGAAAAAGAATGGGAAAAATGGATTAGGTTGAAGAAAGAAATAGGTAAGAAGAGGTATTAGAGAAGGAGTATGGAGAAATTAGAAGGTTAGAAGTAGAAAGAAAATGTAGAGAATAGATGAAGGTTGTAGAGAAAGTAGAAGAAAAGAATGGGGGATTAGGGTTAGAAGATAGAAAGAGAAGTGGCTTAGAAATTAGGTAAGGAAGCCATTTGAGAGGGTTGTTGAAGTCCAAGTTTTAATGGAGGAGAAAGGGACTTATATAGGTGGGTTAGGGTTTTTGGTGGGTTAAATTGGTAAAAAAGATAAAAAGAAGGGTTACTTTGGGAAAAATGGGGTTAAAATAACAAAACCCTAAATTATTGTTGGCGGCTACTAGGGTTTGGCTGGAATCCGGAAGATATGGTGCTTTGTATGCAAGATAACAGAGTGGATCGGCCACAGAAACCGTCGGATTAAAGCAGTACGCGGATCTGGATGGTTCGGGAAGGGACGCGTGGCTGGGAGCACGGAAGCTAAGTTGCTACGGGTAACACGGGATTAGAACAAATGGGTGACGCTCAGCAGCCGTTAGATCTGAAGGACGCGGAAGGGAGAGGCTGAGATTAAAACGTTGGCCCGGGAGCATGGAGTTAAGTTGCAACGGGCTACACAGAAGCATTAGATTGGAAGGACGCTCAGCAACCGTCGATCTGGGACACGCGGAGAAGAACGGTCAAGATTAAAACGTTGAAGTGGGACTACCGTACTAACTTGCAACGCGCTCCACCGGATCAGGCCTATAGGGTGCGCTTGGATGCTCAGCGGGAACACGGGATATAGATGCACCAGCCTCCGTCCTTCGACACGTGTCTGTTGGTGTACCGTGCGCCAAATCTGTGCCCGACACTGTCCCGAGTGTTGACCAAATGTGCACCAAATGTTGACTGACTTTGACTTTGCATATTTCACTCATCCGAACTCCGATTTGACTTCCGTTTTCTCCTACGGACTCGTCTCGACCTCTACTTTCCAACCATGCACTGACCTTGACCAAATTTCCAGAATATCCTTGACTCCAAATGACCAAAATACCCTTTATGCATCTTTTTCTCATTTTTAACCGTTTTTCACATCTAACTCCGCAAAAGACACCTAATCAAGAAAACCAACCATTTTATTATAATAACGACTCGAAACGAACTAACTCGACTAAATTAAACGTCCCAGTACACAAGACAATTCCTAATACACTAGTGCCTAGTACATAACCAAATAGCTAGTAAATAATACAATTCCCGGTACACAATAAAATTTCAGTACAAAAGTGTCCAGTACACAAAAAAAATGTACAGTATAAAACCTCTTATTTCAAAAAAATTCAAAGTACAAAATTCAAAAAAAAAAAATCCGGTACATTCACAAATGCCCGTACATTCAAAAATGTCCCGTACATTCGAAAATGTCCGGTACATTTCAAAATTCCTGGTTCATGTTAAGAAGGCAGAGTACAGAAAAAGTTATACTCCTACTATGCATCGTAAATTCGTAAATGTCCAGTAAATATCATTTATATTACCACATTTAGATGATTATATGAAATATAATTATTTTATAGGTTTTTTTGAGCTTACCCCCTCGTTACTAATTGGTAATTGAATTTACCCCCCTCAATGATGGGTAATTGAGCTTACCCCCTTAGAATTACTATTATTGACAAAAACAAAAAAGTTGTGTTTGGCGTACGTGAAATAATTGTGACTACCAAGAGCAATTATTCTTTAATATGATTTCTAGTAGAAATTGTACCTTATTTTATTGTTTAATTTTGTCAGGAATATGACTAGTAAAGATTGATTTGTTTATATGTTATTTAAGTTATGATTTTATTATCACATGCCAAACATGTCCTTAGTAGTTTTGACAAAAACTTTAAATTCAAGGGGGCCGGTAAACTCAATTACTAATTACTGAAGGGGATAAACTCAATTACCAATTAGTTTTGAGGGGGTAAGCTCAAAAAACCCTTATTTTATTTAGGCCAGCGCTTTGGGGAAAGCTAAATAGTTTCCGGGATGTGAAATTTTAAAGGGATTAAGCAAAATTTTGAAAAGTTTCCGGAGAAACATATTTTATGGGAATATGGTTCAAAATAAAAAACTCTCCACCTCACCTCCCTCCACCTCACCTCTCTCTCTCTCCACCTCATCTTCTCTCTCCCTACCATTCTCCCTCTCTCTTCTCCGATTAGGTCGCCGACCGGAAAATTTTCCGGCCGGCGACCATGAAAAGAAAAAAAAAACATTTTTTTTCTCACTCTCTCTCTCTCTCTAGAAACTCCGGCGAAGGGGTTTCCCTTCGCCGGAGTTCCACTCTGTTGAAAAGTTCCGGTCTGTTCTTCAACAGACCGGAACTCCGGCGAAGGGAAACCCCTTCGCCGGAGTTTCTAGAGAGAGTGAGAATTTTTTTTTTTTTCATGGTCCCCGGCCGGAAAAATTTTCGGTCGGCGACCTAATCGGAGAAGAGAGAGAGAAGATGAGGTGGAGAGAGAGAGAGGTGAGGTGGGGTTTTTTTTCCCTCTAACAACTTACAAAATAAAATTGTCAAACAAAATTGACTAACTTTTGACCAAGTCTTCACACCCCGGAAACTATTTTGCTTTCCCCAAAGCGCTGGCATTTATTTATAGTGCATTCGTAAATATCTAGTACATTTCTTGTGCATGTTAACAGGGACGTATCTATGTGTGGGCCAGGAGGGGCCATGGCCCCCCTGACCCACAAACTTCGCCAACTAATTGCCACCTAAAATATCCATTACCAGTCTTCTTTTACTCTATTGACCCTCTCTTCTTAAACCTTAACCCAATGGTCCTAACCCATACTCAATCAAAACTTAAGTCCAATGTAGATCCTACCGACCAAATTAAATTCCTACCACCCAATGATCTCATCTTACTTCCATACTTCCACCACTTCCACCACTCAAGATTCTAAATTTCTATATTTCAAAGTTCAATTGTTTTTATTCCAAGTTTTTGTTATTTCAAGTTTCAATTGCTTTTTAGTTGTTAATTTATATTGATTCCAATTGTAAAAGTGAAATCAATTCAAGTCATCCAAACTTTAATCTCTCATTACCCAAAAGCGACTGTTTCTTGAATTGTAATTCGAAAGAACATAAATTTATCAGAGATTTGAATGAGCGACGACTCCGTTTTAATACATTAAAGAAAAAAAGTTAGTAGGTGTAGTACATGGTACTTTTCGTATTTTTGGTTAATCTTTAATGACTTAATTGATATTTTCAGTGCTAATTTTGAATGAAATTGATATTTTTTAAGTGGTTGTTTCGAAAGGATTGAAATTGATATTTGTGTTTAATCTCTATGACTTATTTGTGTATAAATTTCTCAAAAGTTTATGACTAGAATAATTCGGCCCCTCCCTAGCAAAATTTCTGGTTCCATCCCTGCATGTTAATAAAGCAAAGTATGGAAAAAGTTACATTATTTACCGTACATTCGTAAATGTCCACTAAATATCATTTATACTCCCGCATTTAGATAATTATGTGAAAGAAAATTATTTTATTTACAATACATTTCAAAAGTTTCCATACATTTGAAAATTTCATGTACATTTTCAAATGTCAAGTGAAAGGAAAAAATATGGAAAATAAAGAAAAATAGGAAAGAGATATCTTAAGAGAAAAAAAATGAGAAAGAAAGAAAAATGGGAGAGAAATTAGGAATTGTAGAAAGATAAAAAGTAAAAAAAAGCAAGGAAAATATATCACAGATAAAGAAAATAGTTAAATAAATAGATGTGAAATATTTGTAGAAATAGAAAGAAATTAATAACAAAGAAAGATATTAGTTAGATTAGAGAGAAAAAAAAACTATAGAGAGAAAATAATTAATGAAGAGAGAAAATAGGAAGAAGAAAAAAGATCTGGAAATAATGTTACAAAAAGAATAAAATTATAGAGATAAAAAATTTGAACAAAATTGGAAAAAGTGAAAAGTGGAGAATAGTACGTGCTTAAATCTAATTTAAGAGAGAGAGAAAATGACGTGGCAGGTAGGAAGAGGATAATACGTGGGTTGTTGTTTTGGACTGGATTTAAATGGATGGCAAAATTGTAATTTTTACAAAATATCAAGCCTGAAAACGAAAATTCTCACACTCCCTGTCATTTTGGACATGCTCCTTATATTTAGGTCGAAGTGGATTTCAGTCCCGTTAAAGACTCATTTTTGATGGTTGGGTCAATCCCTCTATATTATACACCTTGTTGCACCTCCATTTGACCACACAATACACAAGACGCCATTGATCTCCCTTCCTCTAATATCTTTTATAACTCTTTCTACACATTGTAGCGGGTCGAGACGTCTTCGAGACTCCACCCAGCCTAAGGAAGGTTCGAGAGAGACACATCCTGGGGAATATAAACACCTCGGGTGTTGCCTAAAGAGAAGGAAAGCTCGAGACCTCGAAGTCATCAAAATAACACAACGTCTTTGAGACCTCACTCTCTTCCTGAAAGATTGCACCCTCGAGCTTCACCTGAAAAAATGACGCCTCAAGGCTTTTTGAATCTGAAACTCAACCATGGTGCAGAAAGTCTGTCATCCCAAATGGCCTTATTCAAGAATGGTATCTCCAGGTCCAACTAAGTAAACGATAGAGGAGCCTCAAATGTCAACTTAAAAAAATGCACCCTCAAAATTCTGGCGACTAGGCACGAGACGACAAACCTCGGTTCTCAAACTACTTGCTTGTAATACTTTCTTACTCAACATGTTCAATTTATGTAACTTAAAGCATGAATTTCATGAAGAGATTACCATTCTTTCAAATATTTAGAAGTTCAAGACTACACTTCTACTAAAGGAATATAAACAAAGTGTGTTTAGAACAACAACAAAACACTAAAAAAGCCCCATGGGCGTCGGAAGTCATACATACCTCGAAGGCATTCAATATATGTCTAGAAAATGAAACAAAGTTATAGCAAAAAAAAAAATGAAACAAAGTAAAAGCCCCATGGGTCCTTTGCCACACTCTCCAGAGCGTCAACTCTTATTTTACATCCCATTTTGTCCACCTTAGATGCGCTATGCTCTGCCTTGAACCCTGCATGGGCGACCTTCAACTCGAGCCTTCATCTCAACAATCTACTTCTTATAGTCAGAGAGGACCTTTTAAGCATTGAAATTTCGAGATACAACCTACACTAACACAAAGAGGTATGTCAATCACCTGACTAAATAAATCTATTACGCATTTATACATCTTTGAGCTACGAAACTGACCTCCTTCCATCCGAATGAGGTGGCATTTACGAAGTCTAAATCTTTAAAAGTATTGTCATCTCCCTTAAATAGATTGAGCCGACACTATGTCCGTCTAGATTTTGTAGTTAACTCCATAAACATTTAAGGTTAAAATTGTGGAGGATATGATCATTTCAAGTCTCCAAGGTGACAAATACAATCTCTGGTAGGTCTGGTCGACATATATGAAGTCTAAAGATTTAGAAATACCACTATTTCAGTCGAATGGAGCGAGCCGACACTTAGTCCACTTGACTATGTTTGGTTTCTCTAGGGTAACTAAAATTCCTCTAAACTAAAAATGGTTAGGCATCTAACGCTACCATAACACCTACAGAACGAGCTGACACTTAGTCAACCTAGACTACTTTAGGCAACTTCATGACCAAAATTCCATCAGCTGCAAAAACACGGATTTCGACAAGTGTACTACCCCAGAAAAAAAGGTATGTGTTTCACACATTAGTTTAGACCTTTTAAAAAAATGGTCCCTCGAATTTAAGAGGTCGAATACAAGATCGACCCATCCACAAGAATATTGTAAAAAAAAAAAAGATCACGCCCTCGGAAACCGCCTCACGGCAAAATGGAGACGCCCTCCGAACCACCTCACGGTAGTTCGGAGGGAAAACCCCTCCAGGTTGTCGTAAGTTAATTTGGATTTCCCTCCAAACTCTCTCACGACAGTTAGAGGAGAAACCCCTCCAGACTGCCTTAAGGCAATTTGCAATCCTCCAAACTACCTTACGGTAGTCTGGAGGAAAATCCTCTCCAAACTGCCGTGAGGCAGTCTAGAGGGGACCTTCCAAACTGCTCACGATAGTTTGGAAGGAAATCCCTTCCAAACTGTCGTGAGGTGGTCTAGAGGAGGCCCTCCAAACTGCTCACGGCAGTTTGGAAGGAAATCCCCTCCAAACTGTCGTGAGGCAGTCTAGAGGTGTCCAAACTGTTGTGAGGCAGTTTGGAGGGTCCTTTAAACTGCCACACACGACGGTTTGGAGGGAGTTGATCTGGATTTTTGCTATATAATTATAGGAGAGTCGTCGTGCCAACTCAACTATTTTTCTCGAAACGCGTAGCAAGGCTCTGGGTTTTTCTCTTCGAGCCATCGACATAAGTTCGAGCACTATTCTCCAGACTACTAAAAGTAATTTCTTGAATGGAGCTTCACGAACATTCAAAGTATCACGATACTTCCAGTACGACGCTAAGCACCGACACCTCATCGGCAATACAAAAATCTACTCTCCAAGTGAGCCACTCGCTAACTTAGAGAGTGGGGGACAAACTGTAATGGTCAAAAATCGTACTAGGCCCACTTCGCCTAGGGCTAGCCTACTCCGAATAAATGTCACTTGGGCCCAGCCCACTCGCCTACTGGTTGGACACTCTCCAACTGAGAATTTGACCCATTAGAAGTCTGAAGGCTCCAAGCCCATGTGAACGTCCATCTAGAAGAACAATAACCCATCAAAAGTACTAATGCTCCAAGCACCCCTTGGTTGCCCTCAACCAAGCCTACAAGTTGTCGATTCAACCTCAACTCAGAAGATCTCGCCACGTGCCACTTGATTAGGTCAGTCAAAGACCCCACGTCACCTCAAATATCTCGAAGTCATCTCTGACTACGAAGGGTTTACAGTCGAGGCGGCGTAATCGTACGATCAAGTTACTCTAGGCGACAGATTGACAACCAAGAACGAGTCTCCCTTAGGGTTCGGGGTCACCCTCGATACCAAGCATTTCAGATCTGATACACTCCACGAGTCTACCATTCGCCTATAAATAGCAGGAGACTCAGACTCCGAAAGGCATCGAAGACCGGCTAGAAAACTTCTGAATACTCTTCTCTCTCTCCTTTATTATATTCTGATCAGTACTCTAGACGACGATAACCGACCTTCGAATTCCAAAAGACTTGAAGGATAATCTTCTAGGGGATCACTCTAGACGACGATATTATATCTTCAAGCTCCACCACTCTGCAAGTCCTTCTAAAGTCTTTGTTACATCCCACTTCTCCATTACCCAGAATCTCCGATCGAGACGACCTCTTGACCTGCTCCAGGAGATCAATCCGACCAACTATCCCGTAGAGTCGAAGCTCCGGCCACTCTACGAGTCGAGCCATCCTCCGACGATACAACACGGTGACACCCTCAGCATTCAATCGATTAGTATTTACCTTACTTATAATTTGCTGACTTGACCGTCGGAGTGCCCTTGGCAAGACACCATCCCGGTTTCTCCAAGACTTCACGGTTTTACTCGTTTTTTGTCTCTTTATAGGTCCAACCGGAACTTCGTCCGTCTCGAGGTCTAAAGCCCAAGTTGTCGGTGGCCCACCAATCGACCTTCTGTTAATTGTGTGATTTTCTATCGTCCACAGAGAACAACTTCAAATTTATCATCAAACTAAGGATGAAACAGTACCATATGTTGTTGATGATGGAAAAGAAGAACCGGTAGACATAATGGATTCATCTTGAGGATCCATGAAAAGGATGATGAAGACATAGTGTCACAAATAGAAAAAAACAAAAGTGATGGAAGTATTACGTAACAACTGAAAACAGTTGGATATGAGTGACGTGAAGAATTTGTCGCGAAAGAATGCTTCCAACAGTCCGTTACTATGGTAAATAAGTTATGAAAGAACTATTCGCAACAGGCTGCCTGGTGTTGGAGAAAACGGTGACGGAGTAATACTGTCACGAATAATGTGGAAACTATGAAGAGGTCAAAATTAAAAATGACCAGAAATAATGATGAGATTGGGATTGGTTCGGTTATTGTCCGACAAAAAAGCAATGCTCCCCTAGAAGATCTAGGAAAATCACAAACCAGACAAGATTTTTTATTTATACTCACGTCCTGAAGAAGTGAAGAGAGAGAAAGAGATCGGTGGTGGCTTTACCATCTATTGCGATATGGATAAGGACAGAACTTTGCCACCTGCTCCCTGACATTAGAGGTTGGCACAAGTCTCATAGGCAACTCGAACTCTACGCTGATTTTATGGCAAGCTAAGAGGTAAATTCAAGCTAGCTCTTGTAAAAGCTCTTTTATGGTCTAGAAACATTAAAGGGAGACCTGCTCTGGGCAGAGACTCGAAGAAGAGAACTCAGCTAGAGCGAGCTCGGTCCTTTTAAGGCTAGATCCACCTGAAGAGATCACCAATGACGTGGAAAGCCAGAAAGAGACAATGATCCACTTTTCATTCACGAATTGTTATGTGCCAGAGGATCTATAAGTGTCAAAAAATACAAATTTATCAGATATTATTCTCCTAATGCTCATCCACCACGTGGTTGTCACCAAGACTCATGCCTTACCACCACATCATCTAAGTTGTGTTCTGCCTTATTTTTCCAACCTATATAAGGATATCGGGTTTGTCGTACAAAGGGTAGAAAGTTGTATTCTAAACTCATACATTGAATTCTTTCTTTAATTATGGAAAACACCTCATTGACTGAAATATCAAAGTGGTTTCTTTATTTTTTAGAGACCCTTTCTCAACTTAATTTTGTCAAGGGCACCAGGAGAATTCACCTTTTGAAGGTTGATGTTTATGATCGGGGGAGAATCACTTTTCAGCATTATTAATTATAAAAGTTGAATAATTAATTAATTATCTGTTTTACAAATATATAATTATATTTTCATAAGTGGATGAGAGTGGAGGAAAGACAAATGTCGACTAACATTCACATGCACGATGTGGCTGGTTATTTTTGTGTCTCTAGATCAGATCTATTCATCTCCTATTTTATTATTTCTTTTTATACTTTATCAATTACTTTTTAGTTTATTAGGAAAACTTGACCTTTTAACAAAAAAAAAAAAAAAAAGGAAAACTTGACCAAAAATATGGAATTAGAATCCGGCTACTTTCTTTCCTCTGTTTTTACCTTTTTAATACCATCCAATTGCTATTACTTAATTTTTTCCTATATTTTTTTTACTTAGTATCATGCAAGCAATCTTTTCACATAATAACTTCTACGCGCAACTCATGAATAAAACTTCATTGTAAGAAAACAATTTTTATTTTTGACGTTTTAGTAATTTTCAGAAAACAACTACAGACAGAATTAGAATTGTCCATATAGTACATAACTGCGTAAGTATCTACGAAATATGATATCATAAACAGAAAGTAATCCGTACACCAACACCGAATTTTAACTACTTGTCTATTCAAGGAGCAATAAAACTTAGTCTGACAAGATATTCACGTACGTTGTACATTATAAACAAACTTTCTTTTTAGAGAGTAAATAAAAATTAGTGTGGCAAAATACTCACTAACCACATCGTGAACATTTGTTTGACTAAGACACCTATTTTTTAAAACGTTTTCTACGATTCTTCTCACAAGAACTTACTCTTCATAAGAAGGTAAATATTCATAAAACCTATGTGATTATGTAGAATTTCAACAAAAAAGAAAAGTGGTTATGTAGAAATATTTCTTAGGTAAAAATAAGAAAATTACTTTGTAGTCCAGGCAAATGTTACAAAACCCCTAGTAGTAATAGCTACCCCCGTACGACATGAAATAACCATTGATGAGATTGTAACGGACGCCTTGTGGAATGAAAAGGTAGAACAAATGTCGGTTCAAGATAAAGAGAAACGAATAGGGGGGAGTGGCAGGGGCATATTTTGTTTCTAGGGTTTCTTTCCGTCTTCTCTGTCTCTTTTTTTGCTTTCTTCATGTGTATATATATGTCTTTTCTCATATGCTTTTTTTCACAATCTCTCTTTAAACTATTGGTACAGCATTTCCACACAAATTGTTTGATTCTGGGAATGATAGGCAATTCCCATATAAAGTTCCATTCTTTGGTTTCATACGGGTTCCTCTCAGAACGTAAATAGTTATACATGAATTTGATAGTGAAGTTGCCCGATTTGGTTAGTGACCATCTAGCTATATCCATCTAATGTGCCTGCAGACTAATACTCAAAATTGCATTACATACATTATCATTAAAGTATTGAGATAAAATATTCGTATTCCAATGGTTATTAGTAATAAGTTGGGCCACAACAGTGAGATGACAATTATTATCATTGTTCAGCGGAGGGGGAAGATTAGGAATCCAGTAGTCATGCGAAATGTTTATATTAGTACCTTTATTAACATCCCAGAATACTAGTTTGGACACTTTACTAATATGTTTGGATATGGATTTCCAAAGCTAATAGTGGTGATTTTTTGCTTATTTAGCCTTAAGATTTTCGGCCCAAGGTGAAGCTGGGTTTGTAATGAGGCGCCAAACTAATTTGCTGAGAAAAGCTTGATTGTCAAGGTCAAGAAGGCGAAATCCAAGACCGCCGAGATTTTTGGGAAGACAAATGGCGGACCAGTGAATGGTATGTATGGATTTATATTTTCCCCACCAGAAAGTCCTAGGGCCTCAATGTGTCTGCTTACGCCCTTAGGGATGGCAAAGCATTGCATTTGGTATCGGGGAACAGCCGCTGCTATTGTGGAGACCACAATAGATCGGCCAGCTTGAGAGAGAAGAGAGGCTTTCCATTTAGAGAGCTTATGCTGGATCTGGTTAGTAATAGAAGAGAACAGTCTAGTTTTATTTGCTCCAATGAAAAGATGGGTACCCAGATATTTATCAAGAGCCGATGATTGATGAACTTTAAGGTTTCTGATGATGAGACGCTTGAACTTCGGATGAGTGTTTTTCGAAAAGAAAATAGAAGATTTTTCATATATTTTTTTACTTAGTATCATGCAAGCAATCTTCTCACATAATAACTTCTACACGCAACTCATGAATAAAATTTCATTATAAGAAAACAATTTTTATTTTTGACGTTTTAGTAATTTTCAGAACACAACTACAGACAAAATTATAATTGTCCATATAGTACATAATTGCGTAAGTATCTACGAAAAATATGATATCATAAACAGAAAGTAATCCGTACACCAACACCGAATTTTAACTACTTGTCTATTCAAGGAGCAATAAAACTTAGTCTGACAAGATATTCACGTACGCTGTACATTATAAACAAACTTTCTTTTTAGAGAGCAAATAAAAATTAGTGTGGCAAAATACTCACTAACCACATCGTGAACATATGTTTGACTAAGACACCTATTTTTTTAAAACATTTTCTACCATTCTTCTCACAAGAACTTACTCTTCACAAGAAGGTAAATATTCATAAAACCTAAGTGATTATGTAGAATTTCAACAAAAAAGAAAAGTGGTTATGTAGAAATATTTCTTAGGTAAAACAAGAAAATTACTTTGTAGTCAAGGCAAATGTTACAAAACCCCTAGTAGACTAGTAGTAATAGCTACCCCGTTACCAACATGAAATAACCATTGATGAGATTGTAACCGACGCCGTGTGGAATGAAAAGGTAGAACAAATGTCGGCTCAAAATAAAGAGAAATGAATAGGCGGGAGCGGCAAGCGGGACAGGGGCATATTTTATTTCTAGGGTTTCTTCCCGTCTTATCTGTCTCTTTTTTTGCTTTCTTCATGTGTATATATATGTCTTTTCTCCTGTGCTTTCTTTTCACAATCAAGTTCCTAAAACTCGTCAACATTCTTCTTCTATATTACTCTTGTTTTTAGGGTTGGGACCCTGACTCCCCAAAATCCCTCCTGTTGCAATTGATGGCTCAGGAGTTGGACGACGGCGAGTTTTGGCTTCCTTCTCAGTTTCTCTCTGACGATGATTTCGAGGAGAAGAAAATCGACAATACCCAGGTTGGAGATACTGAGATTGGAAATGGGTTTTGTTTCCCTTCTGAGTTTCCTTATGAATTTGATTCATTTGGGTCATCTGCTATAAGCTCAACAGTTCAATCGGCCGTGAGTTCGACTGAAACTGAAAGTGATGAAGAAGATTATCTTTCAGGGTTAACTAAGAAGATGGATCGGACAACTCTAGAAGAAGTTCAGAAGAGCTCTAAATCCGTTCTTATTAGCTCTGAGAAACCAAAGGTATGATTTTTTTTTTGGCTTGTTTAATCGTTTTCTTTGATTGGTTCTTAGGTTAATTGATTGGTTTTAATGAATTTTTTTGTTGAATCTTGATTGTTTTAGCTATGGGTTGTATGTGGTTCGCCTGAATCGACCTTATGTGGGAGTTGGTCAGCTGGTAGCAGAGGTTCAAGCGGTGGAAGCCCTAATGGACCTTCTCAAGTTTCTTCCCCACCTACTACTATGAATCAGAAAGAAGATGCTTGGGAACTTCTCTATGCTGCTGCTGGTGAGGTTGTGAAGATGAAGATGAACGATGAAGTTGATGAAGCTCAAAACAATGGCAAACGATTAGTTTCTCCACCAAGGAAACCCACTCCTATTCCTTCTCCAGTCAAAAATCCAAATCGTGGGGTTTCCCCAAATCAGTCTAAGCAGCAATTACAGAAACCCCAGGTTGAAATTACTCTTTTTTTTTTTTTTTTGTCTCTTTTGATTCCCCTGTTTGAATTGATGCTTACTCTGTTTTGGGTTTCTCTGATTTTGCAGAAGTCTGATGTTAAGGGTAAAAAAGGGAAGCATGCTAAAGGTACTAAACAAAATCATAAAAACCCTAGAAATGGAGTGACCCCTGCTTCTGGATTTGTTAATGGAGGAAATGTTCCTCCTCTGGGGTTATCTTCTTCAGCATGGCCTCCCCTTCAATCTCAATCAAACCATCAACATCAGCAACCCCAACCACATCAACAGAACCCTAGTTCTGGAATTCGGGCTGTTTATCCAGGAGAATTTTTCCCAAGAAGAGAATCCAGTGGAACTGGAGTTTTCTTGCCTCGCCAGATCAGTCGAGTCACCGACACGCGCAAAAAACCTAGTGAGTTAAATGCTTTTATTCTAATTTTAGGAGAAGGATCAAATTTAAAATCTTGGCTCTTTTATCCTTCTTTTAGATTTAATTTGATTTTATGAAATCTGGATTGTTTTTTTTTTCATTTTTTTTTGGGTTCAATTTAGGGTTTTTTAAGTTATTAATCTTTAATTTGTTTTTCTTTTTGTCTATTAGCTTTTTCTACTGTTCATGTCCCAGCAAGAGTAGCTAAAGCCCTAAACTTGACTTTTGAAGAAAAGGGGGTTCCTAAAAAACCCTTAAATGGTGGATATTCTCTTGATCATGGTAACCACTTGTCTCCCTCTATCTAAACCTATTTGACCTTTTCTAAGTCCTACTAGATTGATTTAATTTGATAATTTGATAATTTGATAATGGGTTTTATTATATACAGATGCAATGGTGAATCGAAACAATCTCAAGCAAAATCAACGGCCACCACAAGTGACAAACCCTGAGATTGAACTCCCTCAGGAGTGGACTTATTAAAATCTAATAGATCTGATCTTGGAGTTTCTAACCATTACTTGATATAGTGTGGTTTTTTTGTTGAAGAAAAATGAAGTTTTGAAGTGTTTGTTTTAGAATATTATAGGTTTTGAAGTATCAAGTATTACAAGAAGATAGAAAGAGAGAGAAAATGTTCTTTGTTAGAGATAGAAAATAAGAAATGGGGGGTTATGTTGTTTGTGAAAGATTCATATTAGTAAAACACAAGTTAGAAGAATAAAGAAGACTGTTTTTTGTGGTTTTAGTTTGTTTCGGGGTTGTCTTGTTTCTTTTTAGCTTTTCCTTTTTTAGGGTTTGTGTAAGAGCAGACAAGGCATTTGCAGACCACTTCTGTTAAAAGACACTCCAGACAACTGTTTCCAGATACCAATAATATTAAGAATATTTATATCAAGTTAGATCTTTCTTTCTTTTCTTTTTCTTTTTCTTTTGTGAATGAGAAATCTAGATTGATGAAAAGGTGTTCACCGATTCAAAGCTATCTATATAGACAAGTTAGACAAAACTGGAATTATATCGGTACCTAATTTGAAATTAAATTTCAAATATGCAACCAAATAATTAATGGTGAGCAATATTACTTAAAGGGTATTCGTATTATTATATGAAATGCTAACGGTACAAAACTAAAATGAAATGCTAACGGTACAAAACTAAAAGAAAGATTTAGGTCGTAATCAAATTTGAAATCTTGTAGTGTTTAATTTAAAGTAAGTCTGCATGTAATTAAAATCTTTTTGTATACGTAGCACTCGCGTATTATTAAAAGAGTCTAGATGTTATGCCCGGCACTTCTTCCGGCCTATCGGCCTAATCCCGGTCGACTGATGTGTCAGGAATAGATTTAGAGAGAGAAAGTTTAATGTTATTATATGGTTACAGAGAGGGACATTCTTAATTAGTTATTATACTCCTTAACACTTATTATTGTGTGACTCTTTTTGTAATCAAAATTGTAATCACACCACGCAATTAAGGAAGCCATTATGAAGACATATTTAGATATTTTGAGGACGAAAAAAACTGTGATCTGTTGGGTGATAGGTGGAGGAATTGATGCAGGACGGACAATATTATTCTTAGGTAAATGGGTTCTTGATGTTTTAGAGTGTAACCTCAAAAAAATATGTGAAAAGATGGGCTATAGACCAAATTACTCTTCTGTGTAATAATTTTCTCAAGTTTTCATTAAACATTAAATACATATACTTTTTCATTAAATGTCCGATTACAATGAAACTTATAAATCTAGAAATGTGTTAGTATAAGGGATGCCATTGCTCATAAAATTATTGCTACAATATGAGCTGCATATAAGCTAAGTGTTTTGGGTGCCTTTAATATTACCTTTCTTTGCCCAACATATATAGACGGATGCACATGTGCAATTGCTTCTCAAGTTACGTGCCTTTCAATCCAAGCACGAGGTGGATATTTTCTTATGACTGAGAATTTTTTTTTTTTTTTTTTTGTTGAGGTACAAGAGAAGAACTAGCTAATACCATAATATAAAGCCTCCGGGAGATCAGATATAGAGAGCCACACCCAGTTTTCCACGTTCATACGACCCCATTTCGCTAAATGATCCGCTTTGTAGTTGCCTTCTCTGGGGATGTACGTATAGATAACTTTAATAAAATTTTCTTCCAGCTGATGCACCATTTTTATAAGCTTTTCTGTCTGCCAAGAAATGGAGGATTGTTCTTTATTTAGTTTCTGAACTATATTTCGGTTATCACTCTCAATATGAAGATGATCGATATTCTTTTTAGTAGACCGCTCGAGCGCTTTAATGATAGCCCCACATTCACATTCTTCTGCATTTTGGCCCTGAATATTGAATGCCGTTGCCGCTATAAATTGTGCTTGGTTGTCGTACATGATACAACCAATACATGCTAATTCCTGCACTGCTATAAAAGAGGCGTCCACATTAATTTTAACAAAAGGTGTTGCCGGTGGTGACCATAAAATAATATTTTCATTCTGTTGCGATGGACGCTGATGGTTGATGAGATTAGTAGCACATTTAATTTTATCTATGATCAGCATCGGATGGGTGTTAATCGACGAAAAGCATTTATCACATCTGGCTTTCCATATCTATCAAAGAATAGTCGCAAATAAGCTACCTATCTGTTCATCTATATCTTTCCATGAAGTAATCCAATCAAGAAGATTAAGGATATTAGCCGAAATGACATTAAAATGTAACCAAATAACTGCTGCCAAATCACAATGTAAGAGGACATGTATCATTTTTTCTTGTTCTAAACAAAATTCACATGTATAGTTGTTTCCAATATACTTACCAATTTTATCCCTGACCGGTAAACTGTTAGTATAACTGTGACGCCCCGTGTCTCAAAATAGACACGACCACGCCCCGACAACTCACAGACGAGACAAAAAATCCGGCAGAGTCTCCTTTGTAAATCGAACCGGTCGCACCTGTAAAACCTGTCATGCAAACCATACATTCGCATATACAAGAATAAACTATAAAGCGAAAGCTAACAAACTCAACACAGTTTCGGGTCGAAACCCGAACCACACAAAAAAAACTACAAAAGCCTCATAAACATCCATACGAACTATATACCAGTCTCATGTTAAATATTTACATATATGTTTGTCCGTGAGCAAACCATACATTCGCATATACAAGAATAAACTATAAAGCGAAAGCTAACAAACTCAACACAGTTTCGGGTCGAAACCCGAACCACACAAAAAAAACTACAAAAGCCTCATAAACATCCATACGAACTATATACCTGTAAAACCTGTCATGCAAACCATACATTCGCATATACAAGAATAAACTATAAAGCGAAAGCTAACAAACTCAACACAGTTTCGGGTCGAAACCCGAACCACACAAAAAAAACTACAAAAGCCTCATAAACATCCATACGAACTATATACCAGTCTCATGTTAAATATTTACATATATGTTTGTCCGTGAGTAAAAATATATACAACTAGTGGAAAAGAACAAAAAAAACAGCGTCAACATCCACGCGACATTCACCCGAAGACTTCAACGTAAAAGAGTCTTCTACGAACCAAAACTCGCCACGTCGAACAAAAAGATAACATTTGCACACTAAAAACTGGTAGGGGGTCCGATAACTCACCGACACGAGTTAATCTGGTAGACGACCAATCCAAAACCCATCACGTTTGTAAAAGTTCACTTTATAATTTCTAAACATCATGACAAAACGAGTTATCAAACAAGTTACTATATATGCTATATACAAAACCATTTTCCTTAATCTAGCAAGCAATAGCAGTGATTGAAGAGTTCCCAATAAGAGGAAAGTTCCTCAGGAGAGCCTAGAGTGTGTTAGATAGTACCAGCCTATTTAGGCAGTAGCTAATGCACTACGTCTCCTCGAGAAAGAGACTTACCCCTAGCCGGTAAGCCCCTCTCCCACTAAGGGACTCCGCAGTCATTGAAGAGTTTACCTCATGATACATATATACCTTAAGTATCTAAATACGTTTTTGATCACCGAGTTCGAATAAGAGAGTCGTCCCCCAATTACCATGGAAGGACCTGAACCTCATTCTCTTCGGTACCCTGTCATGCATCTAATGCGATATTTCAAAATCAGTTTCATTCGTATATCAAAACAAATATTGTCATTCGATTCATTATCTTATCAAACACGGAAGTGGAACAACCAAGAGTCATATCGCCACAAAGCAGAGGGATCCCAATCAATGTCACCTCCCAGGCGGGCGGTCAGGGTGCACGGCCCTACGCCTCGAGCTAGAGGCACGAGCACCAATGGGCAGCAAGTGAAGCACTCTACTCCCACAGGTCTCATGATTAGTGTCACCCACCTCACCGGTCTCACACGGGTCACAACCGTGTCCACGTGTCATCCTACCCTCAATGGCTACGTGCCCGTAGGTTGACATAATCCGCAGTCGGGTACATACAAGAAAATCCCCAGTAGTTCACATTCATCGTAAAATCAGTTCGAAAACATTTCTCATATCGCATGAAAACATTTCAAGCATATTTCAGTTCCTCACATAAATCGAGTTTCATGCTACCTAAACTCTAGTTATAATGGCACATATATAACTATAGAATCTAGCATGTTCATTATCTATAAAACCATGTTGGATAAAGGATTCAGAACCCCTACCTAGCGATTCAGGACTCCGTCCTCCTTCGCTGCAACCGTAGCCAAATCGTTCACGAAATGCTCCGGCTCCCCCTCTACCAAACCATAAACGAAACAAATATACATTAGGTTCTTCGGTAAGAACCTTGGTATAACTTAAAGAGTATAAAAAAGGAAAACAATAAAACTTAACAAAAACACAAAAGAAACCCGTAATTTGGAAGACTTCAACTTAACCGAATTTCGATCGATCTTCTATCTTCCATACCATGTGCACTTAGGGTCAACCAATCAGTGTTTGAACTTACTTATGTCCTTAACATTTAGTTATTAAATGTATTCCCCAAAATCCAAGTGAACCGCCTTTGAAATTTGTAAAATATGAACAACAACAAAGCAGAATTTTCCTAACTGCGCATTGTTCGTTAAAACAGCCATAACTCTCTCGTCCGAGATCGAAACGACTTGTACCATACCTTTATGGAATCGTCATAAGACGAGATACAATATTCAAGAAGACTCAAACAACATTCGATATCTCGATGACCAGCTAAAACAGTAAGCAGATTTCATATTTGCTGAATACCGCGCTGTTTGGTAAAACAGTCGTAACTCTCTCTTCCGACATGGAATCGAGTTGTACCATACCATTTCGGAAAGCTAACATCCTAATTTACGACTTTCGTGTTTCGGGAAAGTCCATCCAAGTAACATATAAAGCCCCGAAAGGCTCGGACAGTGGACTGAATTCAGTCATCGAATCGGCAATCGATCGATCGATAAATTATATCAAATAATTTCTCTAAAGTTGCTCATATACTAAAATTAATCAATTCCCAATCGTATAAATCCTAAAACTACATGAATCATGAAAATCCCCAATTTCATAAATCACAAGCCCTAGAATTAAGAATTTTGACATTAAATCATCGAATTGGTTGATTTCTTACCTTGATTCGATTGAATTCTAGTTAGGATAGCTTTCCCTTGATCAATCCTTCACAAACTTCTACAAATTCGAAGCAAAGTAATCCATTAAACCCCAAAATACATAAAATCGGATTTCTAGAGAGAGAGAGAGTATGAATTCTTACCACAAATTAACAAACCCTAGCTTGAATCATTCCTTTATGCTCGAATTAGACCAAAAACAAGATTTCCCCTATGAATTTCACCTGGAATTTCCCTTTTTGATCGAATTGTTCTCCCCAAAATCGAAAACCCTAGCTTCAGTCGGTCATAGAAGATAAGGGAAATCAGATATTTATTTCTTCTATTAAATCTGCCGAATTTATAATTCAGTCCCTGGTTTTGTTCTGATTGCAAAATACCCCCCATTTTGGACTGTTTGCTGATTTAGCCCTGTTTTGACTTGACCCGAATGTTAAATAGTCCTTCAACTAACCTTAAAAATATGGGATGTTACAATAACATTTCCATAGAAATAGTTTGATTTTGGGACTGGCATATGCCAAATGAAAGTCCATTCCTTAGTTTCGTAAGGATAGTGCTTGGTTCGCAAATAGTAGTACATAGATTTAATTGTGAATTTACCTGATTTGGTTAATGACCATCTGGCTGTGTCGTCCAGCTGTGCCTGTAAATTAATACTCAAAATAGCATTGCATATGTCACTGTTAAAATATTGAGTTAAAATATTCGTATCCCAGTTATTATGGCTGATAAGTTGAGCCACAACAGTAAGGTGGCTATTATTAGTATTGCTTAAGGGGGGCGGGTAGTTAGGGATCCAGTAGTCATGCCAAATATTGATGTTAGTACCTTTATGAATATCCCAAAAAGTAAAGTTGGACACTTTATCAACATCTTTGGATATGGATTTCCAGAGCCAATAGTGGTGATTTTTCGCCTCTTTAGGTTTTTGATCTTTGTTGAAATATTTAGCTTTAAGAATGGAGGCCCATGGGGAGCCAGGATCTTTGTTGAGACGCCAAACGAGTTTGCTCAAGAAAGCTTGATTATCCAGAATAGGGTAGCGAAATCCAAGCCCGCCTAATTTTTTGGGAAGACAAATAGCAGACCAGTTAATGGTGTGGATAAATTTGGGTTTTCCCAACCAGAAAGCTATTTGAAGAGCTTCAATGCGACTGCTAATGCCTTTCGGGATGGCAAAGCATTGCATTTGGTATCGGGGAACAGCCGCGGCTATTGTTTTAATAACAATAGAGCGCCCAGCTTGAGAAAGGAGAGAGGCTTGCCATTTGGATAGCTTATTCTGAATTTGAGCGGTGAGAGAGGAAAACACTTTCTTTTTATTGGCTCCTATAAAGATGAGCGCCAAGATACTTATCCAGATTAGAGGATTGATGGACTTTCAGATTCTGAATGATCATGCGTTTGAATTTCGGATGAGTGTTTTTCGAAAAGAAAATGGTGGATTTATCAAAATTAATCATCTGGCCAGACGCCGAACAGAAAGTATCAAGGATGTGCTGAAGCGAAGAAATATTGTCCAGGGAGTTCTGGCCAAATATGATGCAATCATCAACGAATAGAAGGTGCTTGATATTAATATTGGTTCTGGGGATAGGGAAACCTTTGAAGGGCTTATCCAACCTGTTAGTTTCCAAAAGACGACTAAGGCCTTCCATCGCAAGAGTGAACAAGAAAGGAGAAAGAGGATCTCCTTGCCTGATTCCCTTACTAACATTGAAGGTGGGGACAGGTCTGCCGTTAATGAGAACAACCATGGTCGAAGTCGAAATACAGGTGTGGATAAGGTTAATCCAACGAGCCGCAAACCCCATCTGACGCATAATAGTCTCTAAGAAATCCTACTCGATACGATCAAAAGCTTTTGACATATCGAATTTAAGTGCAAAAAAACTTTTTGATCCTCGAGTGAGCTTAAAAGAGTGCGCCACCTCTTGGCTGATAATATTGTTATCAATAATTTGTCTACCGGGAACATAAGCCGCCTGAAAAGGCGATATGATCTCATGTAGAACCGATTTGAGGCGGTTGGCTAGGATTTTGGTGATGATTTTGTAGGTGGTATTCAGATGTAGTTTGAGGAGATTTGGTTTTGGGAATGAGGCAAATATGGGTATGATTCACATGATTAGGAAGGTGGTTTTGATGGAAAAAGTCAACAACTAACCTAGTGACATCTGCTTTCACAGTATCCCAGTTAGTCTGATAGAAAAGGGGAGGAAAACCATCTGGCCCAGGCGCAGAGTCTGATTTAAGAGACATCACAGATTTGTGAATTTCGATGTCAGGCGGAGTACTGGTAAGGACAAAGTTCTGGGTTTCAGTAATTTGGCCAGCAAAAAGATCAAGAATCTCACATGCAAAAGCATGAAGTGGGCTTCATTTGAAGCTTGATCTTGGATGTAAATACACCCACATGTTTATAACTAAAATGAAAACAAAAAGAACAAGTTATTAGAGAAATAAAAGGAGAAGTTCTAGAAGTGATCTTTGTTGAAGTTCTTTATCTATTTTCTATCTTATTTTCTTTAGAGATGTTTATACTGGATCTTAAAATTATTACAACAAGTTATTAGCACGAGTCCCTAGCCAGCTGAAAGAAGTCGTTACTCTGCCCATTTGTCAATGCCAACATCGGTGAAAGATCGAAGAAACTAAATTATTGGGTTTTTATAACTAACCAATATTAATCTCTTGTTACAAATTTAGTTTTATCTAGGAGAAAATTTGTTACAAATGAACAAGTGATTAACTACACTAAACACCTTCCACGTCTTGGTTATAGTCCTGCAAACTTAATACCGAGCGTCATTTCTTCAAGTATTCTCATTCGCTTACTTGTCTCGACCCACTGGGTCCGTACTTGTGCCTGAAGCACATGCAATATTGTCAAATGATCACGGAAGGAAATAAAACTACAAATGGGAAACGTGGTTCTGGAAGAAATCACCAACGTCTATCCCACACAAATAAATGAGAAAGAAATATTAGACAAAACCCCTTACCACCGGAAGTGGGAAAAGGGAGAAACTCGATATATAATACCGAACCTAAGAGTGATAAGGTGAATAACCCTCCAAAGGTTCGGAAAAAAGCTTGTCACGTGTGTGAAATGATTAGTTGTTGATCCCATACCTGTTGTACGACAAAACACTTCGTGAATTTATATCAAGCATCTTTGCAACCAGAAGCTATAGAGATGAATCTCATAAGCTTGATCCACCATTAATTAAGTATTAGAAATTATCTCCCCGGAGGAGTCAATCAATCTAATCATATGTTTAATTTACTAATTAACTAATATGTTAACTTATCAAACTATGATTTAGTTATTTAGTTTTGGTGTTGTAAATTATTTAATTTCTTTTGCAATGAGTATAATTTGAATCTTATATTATATTGTTTATGAAAGGGTATGGATTCTAGAAGAAACATATCTAAAGGTGATGAAGATACCTGCCTAGCAGACAATGGGACCACAAATTCGATACTTCTAAATACAAAATATTTCATGACCTTAAAATTATGTGAGGCAAATACAATTACTATCGCTGACTCATAAAAAGTCATAGAAGGCTCCGGAAGAACGACTATAATATTGCCATGTGGTACGAAACTAATTATCGACGATGCATTGTACTCGAGTAGATCTATGAAGAATCTATTGAGTTTTAAAGACATTCGTCTGAATGGGTATCACGTCGAAATTGGGTCTGAGAATAATAACAATATTTATATATCACCTCAAGTATATCATGGCAGAAGCATTTTCTAGAAAGGCTAGAAGCTCTTTCTTCTGGTTATATTTTACACAGATTAAAACAGTTGAATCATAGTCGTTGTCAACCAGAAGTTGCACGATCCAAATACTTTTAAGATTTGGCATGATCGAATAGGACACCCAGAGTCTACCATGATGAGTAGAATAATACAAAATTCTCAAGGACACCCTGTACAAAACTAGAAGCTTCTGATAGACAAAGGTTTCACTTGCAATGGTTGTTCATTGGGAAAATTTATTACTCGACCATCCCTAACCAAAGTACATATTGAATCTCCCAATTTTTTAGAAAGGATTAAAGGTGATATATGTAATATGTGGCCCTATACGCCGGTAATGTGGACCATTTAAATATTTTATGGTATTAATCGATGCATAAACTAGATGGTCTCATGTTAACTTGCTCTCGACTCGGAATCAGACATTTCTAAAGTTACTTGCTCAGATAATTTGATCACGAGCTAACTTTCTGGATTACCCCATTAAGTCGATTCGTTTAGATGGAGCTGGAGAATTTGCATTGGGAGTCCGTTTGTTATGTTATAAAATAGGTTGGGAAAATCAATTTTCCCGAGAAAATTGATTTTCCACTATTTGATTGGTAAAAAAAAAGTGTGAAAGTCGAATTCCCACGGTAAAAATAAGTGGGAAAAAGGCCCAACAAAATTTCCCACCTAATACATGAGAAAGTCGTTTCTTACCCTTCTATGTTACAAAGGATAATACATCTACAAGAGATTGCTAATAAAATGCTTGATGCATTGAATGACGAAGCGAGAGTGACAAAATCATATATACCTGCTGCAAATATTTCAACAAAGATAGATGTCCGTGAAGGATAAAATCAAAATATTACAGCAAATAAAACGTAAAAAAAAGACTGAAACTTGGACGACCAATCGGTTCTAAAGATACAGTTCCCCAGAAGAGGAAAAACTACTCACAAACAAGTAGTGCTCCAGAAGAGACAACAAATCAACAAGCTGCACCTTTATATAATACGCCCTAAAAGTGGGTGGAGCTCTAGAAAAGGCAGAAGCTCTTGAAGAACATGAGTTATCTCCAAATAAAGAGATCTCTATAAATTATGTTTATAATGGTAAAGTGTGGAATCGAGATAACATAATCATCAATGATATATTTGCGATTTCGGTAGTCATTGATATTATCATTGAAAATGATGATTGTGAATCACATTCTATTGATGAATGCCGAAAAAAGACTTATTGGATAAAATGGAAAGAAGCAATCCAGATAGAACTGAATTTACTTTCAAAACGTAATGTTTTTGGACCTGTAATCCTAACACCCTAAGATGTAAACCCTATAGGTTTTAAATGGACCTTCGTTAGAAAACGAAATGAGAACAATGAATTTGTTCGATATAAAGCGAGACTTGTGGCACAAGGCTTCCTGCAGAGACCAGAGATCAATTATGACGAAACATATTCACCAGTTATGGATTGAAGAACCTTTCAATATTTGACCAGTTTAGCAGTTCTAGAAGAACTCGAGAGGAATTTAATGGACGTGGTCACTGCGTCTCTATATGGAAAATTGGATACTGATATTTATATGAAAGTCCCTGAAGGATTTAAATTGCCTGAAGGCAACCCACGTACCATGTTTCACTAAAGCTTACTCGAGTTTTGTACGGATTAAAATAATCTGGACTAATGTGGTACAATCGTCTTAGTGAATATTTGATCAAAGAAAGGTTATGTAAATGATCTCATTTGCCCATGTATATTTATCAACAAAGGAGACGTTGGATTCCTATTTTTGCAGTATACGTTGATGATATCAAACCTTATGGGAATCCCAGAAGAGCTATCTAAAGCAGCAGAATAACTGAAAAAAGAATTCGAGATGAAAGATCTGGGGAAAACAAAATTTTTTCTTGGCTTAGAAATTGAAAGAAGTACAAGCAACATACTTATAAATCAAACATTATACACTAAAAAGGTCCTGAAATGCTTTAACATGGAGAATTACTATCCACTTAGTGTAGGGTTTCGTGTGTATCTAATACACTATCTAATGTTTTATGCGGAATCTCAAACATCTATATGTTAACATTAGATTATCAGGATCGATATACATAACTAATCAATGGACTAGAATGGAAAGATGATTACCTCTAATCGCTTTCCCACGAACTAAATCCCGACCAGTATTCGGAAGATAAGAGCTCCAATTGTCGCTCCTCTACTTGAGACACCGAGTGTATAACTTGAACTCCCTCCTTCGAGTCAGCTAGGACCTTCTTGAAGGTTGAGATTAAGAACTCTTTCTTTTCGACTAGATATTTGAGAGAAACTCATTTTCTCTCTCTCTCAGACAACTCTCTTTCTATCTCTGAGAAATTACACTGAACTTCTTTTCAATTGGCTTAGGTTTTTTCTTACTAACTTTTTCTCTCCTTTAGGTTGTCTAATTAGGTCTTTATATAGAAATCCCTAGAATAGATGTTTGACCCAAAGTAGGATTCCTAAAACCTAATTATAAGGTATTTTCCCAAAACACCCTTTTAGTGTACCTTATAATTAGGTTTTAGGAATCCTAGTGTGGCCGCCCAACATAGCCCTTTATGGGCTTCCTTGGCCGGCCCACTTAGGGCTTAACCGGCCATAAGATGGCCGACCCCTTGCTTAGGTCGGCCATCATATGGCCGACCCTCCTAAAGCCTTCCCGGAGCTTCTTTTAAGGCCTGATTATGTCTGTCTTTTATCCGGACTTTTCTGAACCATCTGGACTTACTAATAATGGATCCAATCCACCTATTTGCCAGTCTTTCCCTAGGCAATTCTCTCTGTTGAAACCAACACTCTTATGTGCAACTCTTGTAGGATCCGGTCTATGTTAGCTGCGGATTACCGAAGTTATCCGACGATCGTAGTTGACTTCTAGCTAAGCGTTACGACCCCTAATTCGACCGGACTAATGCTCTTCTGTCTAAGGTCATCATGATCCTATTCCCCAAATCTTACGCATAGTCATCTTGGTCGAAGGACATCCCTTCGGAAGGTTACTATTCCTTCAGACCGAGGGATCAATACATCCTCCAGTTTCCTACTTGTACTTAGAACAAGTGCAATGCTCGATTCCCATGTCTTTTCATATTTCATCTGATATGTCATACTTTATCAGACTTTCTTGATCCTGAGAACAAATTGTCAAGTCAAATGATTAACTCTTAATCTATTTGAGCACGTCCATGCATTTTTCAATTGTTTCTCATCAAGTGGCCCGGAGATACTTTATCCTGATTTTACTTAGGAAGACATATTCCATTCTTGTACTCCCACTCAATTTCATGTCTATCCTGTCTCCCACAATAATCCGCCTTTATAACCCCTTTTTACGGCTGACTAACGGTACCAAAGTTCGACATTCCTTACATAAACTGAGCGAGTACTCGTGTTTTGAGGAATCTTTCCAATTTGCTTAAATAAGTATGACATTTCATGACTTCAACTTGTGAAGTACTCTCACTTTGGCGGGTTTCCAATGTATCATCTATACACCCATGAAGTTGACTTTGAATACTCGTTTTCCCGTAGCCCAAGAAACAGCGGTATCTTGTCAATCACTCATGCTGGTCTTCTTAAGTCATTGTTGTCCAACCAATGACCTGGACTATGGATAGTATAATGGTGTGCTTCCATGTTTCACTTAGCAAGGTTTCTTTTGTTAGATCACACATCTAATAAACCTACCTGGAGCACTCCATTATTTTAGACTGTCGTTTAAATTCTAAACCAAAATTAAGATGACGAAATAAACTGAGTTTATTTCGGATAACAAGAGTTTGTAAATTTTGAGCACCCGCGTAAACTCCTTTACGTTCTCAATTTTACAAGTCTCTTAGGATTCTCTACCTTGATCCTAATTCCTTAGATCTGTTCATCTTCTATGTTCGTTCTAAGGTGACAGTTTAGTTACGTTTTCACTTCGCTTATTATTATCGTGCTTAAGAACGTCTTCATAAGCTTTTATGATAATATCAGTTTCTTAAACTGAAACCATCACTTCCTAAGTTCTAATTTTACTTTTTTAATTAGTAGAGTTAACAACGACTCCCAGCATGAATACTCCTTTTCATCTGTTTATCCTTCCTAAAAGATTCTTTTCTTTATTTTCGGAAGATTGCTTTTATGACTTTCTTCAATGTTTGTTTTCAGAGACTTAATCCTGGATGCTCCCAGCATTCTAGGTTGTTCTCTGACTTTTATGGGTGACGACATGTTTTATACTCTAAGTATTTCTTAGATGTTTGGGTAAACATCAATCATCTTCATGATCGATCTTATGTTTTAGACATAAGTATTTCTCTCATATTTTGCTTTTGCTCATTAGAATTTCTAAATTCCGAAGTTTGCTTGGCAGTTTTCATGCGAGAAGGGTAGAATCTCTCTCAAAGAGTTCTTCTATCTTGATCTCTTTCAAAACTCCTTTTGAACGAGTCTCATCATCTCTTTGGTCTATTGATATAGACTTCAATGCCCTAATTAATTTACCCTCGTTTTTTGTCCTATTGAGTCAGTTCTTTAACTGTTTTGACATTCCTAATGTTTTTCTTAACCCCAGTATGTTCCTACATACAGGACTCGAAACAATCTTGTTTCACTCCCACTTACCTTCTCGTCGAACAAGACTAATCATTATAAGAAATCGAATTCCTTGAATTTCTTTACGCATGTTAGAAACCCACTCTTAATCTTATCTCTTTAGACTCTCAGTCTAATTTCGGAGTGGTTCTGCTACGGTTTGTGTGAAACTTCTTCCTAGGACTCATGTTAGAAGTGACTCGAATATGGATTGGTATCGAACCCGGTTTACGACCCGCCAACCCGTTTACAACCGAATTTTGGACCCGTTAGCGAAGCTGATTGCTAAGACAGAGCTGGTATGCGAAGCAGGGCTGTGAGGCAGAGCTAGACTCCGAGACAGAGCTGGAATGCAAAAGTTAGGCTTATGTCAGTGATTAGTGTTATCCGTGTATAATGTCGGGTGTAGAGAGAGTCGGTGATTAGTGGCTATATAAACTAAACCCTAAGGAGATATCAGTAGCACAATTTCACGAATCTCTTGTGTAAACTTGTTTGCTTATCATAGTGGAAATCATCGCGCTGTTGTCGCCGTGGAATAGGTCTCACCAACCGAACCACGTAAGTCTCTGTGTTCTGTTCTTGATTGTTCTTTACTATTCCTGTTGCTTGTCTTGGGTTACTAGTATTGATCACATTAAGTCCCGATTGACATAACAACTCACCCGGGGTTTTGAGCAAATATAGAGATATCTCCTTAACTCCTTAAGAAGTTTCACGATGAGTAATTCCTTACTCCCATTATAGCGAGTAACTTCTTTGCTCCAATTTGTTGCTCTTATTCGAAAACATTCGAATATTTATTTTCCTCCCACTTGTCTTCTTTAAAGGACCCCTCTTTTAAATAAGACACCATCGAGAGCAACAATTCGAGAGCAACAATCTAATTTTATTTCGATGATTTGTGGGAGAAATCCTGTTATTTTTCATCTGAAGAATCTATGTCTAAAAGGATTTAGACTTTTGAATAAAAGACTGGTTTTTAAAATCTTTCTAAAATCCATACTGGTATGGAATCATTTATTCACTATAGCTTTTCTAGGTTTTAAGGGGTCGGCAGATGTGTATTAGACTATTGTTTTTGGAAGATTATATGACCTTATGATCTCATCATAATCTTTGGTCAAATTGATCCTTTACTTGATTTAGGTTTAGTTTCTAAACCTTTTCCTACAATCTCGTACTTAGTCTATTCTAGTCACATTAATCACATTCTCATATCTAACATAAGTTTTAATGATTAATTGGCCTCTGTTTTGTCATAAGAGATCTTGTCAAATTTCTTTGTTTGAACCATGATTAACTATCGTTGAGAGATACCTGACCAAGCAACTTTAGCTTCATCCATGTTCTTCCAAATTTATTTGACCAGATTAGAATAACTAAGTTGAATCGTTTGGTATAATTACTTAAAAGTTAAATAGGCATCTTTTATGAACATCAAAAAATACTAAATACTTTATTTACCTCCATAATCTTATTACAGAGTCGATGTTCGGATAAAGAAAAACTAAAATTAATTTAAAGTAATGCCTATGGAGTCTACGATCCTTCTTGAGCTTTTGTAGCAACTCTTGCTTCCTTAGCTTTTGACAGGTTCATCTCCTTCTTCATTAAATACTCTGGTCCCACTTGCTCATGTCATTCATAATGAAAAGAGCTTCTTAGGTATCCAATACCTTAAAGGAAAAGTACTTAATCGAATGAACTTTTAATATTTATACTTTAGTCGTAATTCTCAGCTACATTGTTTAGTTCTTCCTTATAGCGTGTGCAATCTCTTATCCAGATATGAGATGTGCTCCCATAAAACAGACAGCTATTGTTAGGAAGGATAGTTCTGGGTCTTGGCACTCTCCTGCCTGTTCTTCTACCAAATTATCTCCTTCTCCTAACGTTCTCCGTTCCCGTGTTAGTACCTTCTTGAACACTAAGAATTTCTTCTGTAGTTTCAGGCATGCTGATTTTGCTTTCAGCAACTTCCAGAATTGCGAGTAGACTTTCAAATGAAACTGTTGATGTCAAAAATTGGCTCCCGGTTAAATCAGCATGAAAAAGGGAGTTGATGCATGACAACCTCCGTTATGATGGTATATTCTGTTTGGAGAGGAGAGATTCCTCTATTCAGCTCTGCTTCTCAGCTTTGCTCCTTTGCTCCAGCTCCTCGCTCCTTGCTCCTGTTCGTCGATTTTCGAGGGGGAAAACCTTCAAAGGGTTCGAAAACCGCCCCGACGCTCAAGACAGTCAGGGTGCTTTTTGCAGTAAAAGAATGAATATTGATCGATCCTTTTGGGGGGCGAGTTGTGAGAACTCTGAGTATTGGGTGATCTTTTCGGGGTGAAGAGATCGTGTCCTGTGAAGGACGAAGTGGGGGGCCTTTTATAGGCGAAGTTTAAACCAACTGTGATTAGTGGCGGTGGTGAGGCGGTGGCCGTCAAACCGTAAGGGAAGTTACCTCTTTTGCGTATCTAGAGTTTCTCTCCGAGTCTATCCCGAGTCTTTGATTAGTGAAAGTTCTTAAGTTCAAGGATACTTTGTATATATCTTGCCGGAGTGATAGACTTTAAAGGAGAAGTTTCCTCTTCTAGATACGTGGAGTCTAATCGGGCTTAAACACTTCAAGATGTAAGGCCGACTGAGATATTTCTAGAAAGTCCGGGATTAAGTCATTAGGTCGCGCAGCGCTGATATCTCCCTAGTTCTGGGCGTAAGATATGGGCCGAACCCGTGGAGACCTCCCTTATTCCTTTCAAGATCCCAGGGCTGATCTATCTATGCCAAGGGCGTTTAGTGCAGGGTCGACGTCTTAAGCCGAGTCTTCCAAGAGACTTCAGGTCTGATCTTGACTCTTCAGACGTTAGTCAACGTCTGGACATTTTATGCATCATCATGAGTCCCGCCGCTCCTTAGTTGAAAGTAAAGAGACTAAGGAGTAGAAGTAACTCGTGTGTTTTTACTTTATTTGAAGGCCCGAAGTCGAGAGTATTACTTGTCTAAGAGCTGTATCGAGAAACTCTTTGGGTCTTACCTTGACCAGGGCTAGTTGGTGGAACTCAACATTTTGCTGATGCTCCAGGGATGACTGGTTTCGGCTAAGTGAAGATCCTATCTCATGAAGCGTTGTTTTTGCCAGAGCCATCCCAACTACGGTTTGTCTTGACATGTTGTTTGCTCTCCCAAGACACGTCTCGTCCTCTGTTTGAGTAATTAATCTTTTCCATGCGTGATTTTGTGATGTCATAGATTTGATCCTCTGATCATGCGCTTTCAGCGTTGATCCTTTGGGTTACTGCACACGGCAGTTCGTTCCCTCACGCGAAGACGCGTGGAGTCTTGCTATTGGGAGATAAAATGTGTTACCTTGAAATCCGCTGTTATTCTATTAAACCTGATCGATCTCGAGCCGTGTGCATCCCTTGGTCATCATTCCTTCTTGTGTTCCCGAGATAAGTTTGGTCTTTGTCTTTAACGACCCTTGTTTGTTTTCAAGAAGTCCCTTCATCATCTTCTTCTACTATAAATAACTTTGTTTGGTTATCTAATTCCTTATCACCGAAAGTTCGATAGAGAATTTAAGAGATCCCTTCTTCTGAAGTTGTCTTCTGATTTCTCCCGCTTCTGCCAAAGATCCGAGATGCGGCCTCCATTTGAGTTCATACAAGATCGCCTGCTTGAGGAGTGTTTTTTCATAATGACCGTGGTAAAAGATGGGTTTCTTCATAATGGCCGTGGTAACCCCATGAGCTATTTTGGAGGATCCCTCAAGGTAATTGAGATGCCAGTGCTGCCTCCGATTGGGATGCTCAGGACATGGTGATGATGACAAAGGGGGTTATTTTTCCCTTGGTTGTCTTCTTGTCTTGGCAACTTTTCTGGAAAGGGGTACCTGGTAATTTCTCAGTTTCCGTCTAACCAAAGGGCGTGGCCGCTCTTCTAGTCTTTCACGTTCTTTGGTTTTTTCCTTGCCCTCTCTCTTCTTTTTGTTAATTTTTATCCCACTTGCAATTTCTTCTGTAATAGATTTGAATGGTCGTACTCTTTTTGATGTATTCGTGTTGCAATTTCTTAAGTAATTGAATAAAATCACCTGTTAGATTTCTCCCCTTATTGTTTATTGTTTTCCTGATATTGGCCACCCTCTTATGAAAGAGCGATGGTTTATCTTCAATACTGACTGTTCGGTTCATTTTTCCCTGACAGATCCATCTGTTCGTTCCGCCTTCCCCTGACTTAGGCCTATAAATATGACTTGAATGGGTGGATAATTCCATCCATGTTCTTCAAGGCCAGTTTGTCCATCGAGGGGTTTCTTCCCCGAGATAACCTTGGGATTAGTTTTCGCCTGACGCTTCTTGCTGAAAGTTTTTTACGTTCGCCGTTATCACATAAATGTTGAAGGTGAAGGTCCGATCAGGGTCTTTTGGTTTATCGGCTTGTCCGTTTTTGAGAACTTAGAAGCGATTCTGTTCGGCGAACCCTTCTGTCCCTTGCAACTCTCCCAGAGAAGGGTGCTGGACGACGACCGGCGAGTGACTCTCGAAATAACGGGATATTTGGTTCGTTTTCTAGACGGTAGTCTCGTGGCAGTGGTTATACGAACTTCCATAGAACTAATTCCTTCTAATGTAATCTATCTGTCTGCCTCCTCTCCCGTTTCTTCTTATTCGTCGGCGTCTCTTGATGCTCTTCTTTTTTACTCTGTTTTTATCTGAATATACTTGAATGTGGAATAGTTATTTATCTAAAGCCCTAATCTTACTAATGCATTCCCTAACTTACTACGCATGCTCCGAATGATCGCTTCTGCAAAATTCAAAGAAAGTTAGGCTTAAACTATCATGCTCTAATCTTACTATTTCCTCCTGCAAAAATAGAACCCAAATTAGCGTGGCTCTGTAAATCATGATGATTTTCGAGCTTACCTTTGCCCCTGATCACGGCTATTGCTCCCAGGGCTGCCTTTTATTTAATCTGATTTTGAACCGTTTAGCTAGAGTTTCTCCTTGGACCCCTGGTCGTTGCTTTCGCTACCAGGGCTGGTTTCGTTGGCTTAAGCACAACTAGTTTAGCTAGGACTTCTCCTTAGACCTCTGGTCGTGGCTTTCGCTATCAGAGCCGGTTTCGTTGGCTTGAGCATAACTAGTTTAACTAGGACTTCTCCTTAGACCTCTGGTCGTGGCTTTCGCTATCAGAGCTGGTTTCGTCGGCTTGAGCTCGACTAGTTTCACTAGGACTTCTCCTTATACCTCTAGTCGTGGCTTTTGCTACCAGAGCTGATTTCGTCGTCTTGGGCTCGACTAGTTTCACTAGGACTTCTCCTTAGACCTCTGGTCGTGGCTTCCGCTACCAGAGTTGGTTTCGTCGGCTTGAGCTCGACTAGTTTTCGCCGAGACTCCTCCCATGCCCCTGGTCGTTGCCTTAGCTACCAGGGCTGTCTTCCTCATTTTAAGTATGAATAGTTTCGCAAGGACTTCTCCTTATACCCCCGGTCACCTTCGCCAGGGCTGTAGTTTAACTAAGACTTCTCCTTGGGGATCCTCAGGGACCACGTTTTACTCGAGTAAAGAGTTTAAGTTTAACTAGGACTTCTCCGTGCGAGGCCTCGGGTCGCAGTCGTAGCTACCAGAGCTACCTCATTTATCGGCTTGAGCCGATCAGTTTGACTAGGACTTCTTCTTGGGACCGTGGTGAAGGGTCAATTTTACTCGAGCAAAGTTCAGTTTAACTAGGACTGCTCCTTAAGGCCCTCGGTCGTTGCCGTAGCTACAGAGGCTGTGCTGTCAGGGTTGTTTTCAAGTCAGGGTGCTCTATGTAGTAAAAGAATGAATATTGATCGATCCTTTTAGGGGGCGAGTTGTGAGAACTCTGAGTATTGGGTAATCTTTTCGGGGTGAAGAGATCGTATCCTGTGAAGGACGAAGTGGGGGGGCCTTTTATAGGCGAAGTTTAAACCGACTGTGATTAGTGGCGGTGGTGAGGCGGTGGCCGTCAAACCGTAAGGGAAGTTACCTCTTTTGCGTATCTAGGGTTTCTCTCTGAGTCTATCCCGGGTCTTTGATAAGTGAAAGTTCCTAAGTTCAAGGATACTTTGTATATACCTTGCCGGAATGATAGACTTTAAAGGAGAAGTTTCCTCTTCTAGATACGTGGAGTCCAATCGGGCTTAAACACTTCAAGGTGTGAGGCCGACTGAGATCTTTCTAGAAAGTCCGGGATTAAATCAGTAGGTCGTGCAGCGTTGATATCTCCCTAGTTCTGGGCGTAAGATATGGGCCGAACCCGTGGAGACCCCCCTTATTCCTTTCAAGATCCCAGGGCTGATCTATCCATGCCAAGGGCGTTTAGTGCAGAGCTGATTTCTTCTGCCGACCTCACAATTAGGGGAACGTATGGTGGACATGGCTGGGAAAACGGTCCGGGAACCCGGGGTCC
>BEHA01000156.1:576272-660930 GCA_002897215.1 Eschscholzia californica subsp. californica
AAACCCGAGCCCGTCCGACCCGAGCCCGTTGGAACCCGCTCGGGCAGCCGGGCTCGGACGGGCTACGGGCACTTCAATTCCATGATTCGCCCGGCCCGATCCGCCCCCTCGGGCTCGGCTTATCCGAGCCCGATCCGCCCGAGCCCAGCACTTTGTAGCCCGAGCCCGACCGCGCCCGCCCGATTCCCACCCCTAATGGTGGACCATCAGGTGTTTAGCTGTCCTGCTGCCTTAAGCCGAGTCGTTCCAAGAGACTTTAGGTCTGATCTTGACTCTTCAGACGTTAGTCAACGTTGGGACATTTTATGCATCATCAGAAACTTTTCCAAACTTCTGCTCAAAGTTAGCTCTTACATCCTGATAACTATCGTTTAGTGAACGCAGGATGATGTCAATCGCCAGTTCGACTCCTATAGGAGATCCCATCCATTCCATGTCTTGAAGTGATCAATCATCTCCAAAACATGGTGACGAACTGATTTCCCTTTCTCAAGTCGTTTTTCCAGTGTTACCCCTGTGATTATAAATCTCTCCATTCGACATTGTGTTCTAAACACATCTCTTAGTTGTCGAATGATAGTGTATGCTTCCATGTCAATGAACATATCTTGATATTTCTTTTCCATGGACATTAACATTAAACCGATTACTGGCGCTGACTTTCTTCGAATAGTGTCTACTTGCCTACGCTCTTCATCAGAAGAGGTTTCTGAAAGTACGGGGATTGGAGTATCCAATACTTCAACCCTTGCTCCAAGAACCTTTCTCAGATTTCTTTACCATTGAACCAAGTTGGAGTCACCCAACTTCATAAGCACGGTGTGAAGGTTGAAGATGTTGTTGTTTGTCATAATTAAACTACATGTAAGAAACGCGAAAGTGATTTAAACTTGTTATCCTTGCATAATTCTTATTTGCCTATATTATTCTATATTTATTGTCCCCTAAGAATAATATAATTCCAAGATCCCATTCCTTCGAAATTAAGCCTACTTTGCCACTGTCCTTAACTCGTCGTCCTGGGCGAGTAACATTTTACTGATCATACTCTTATGATTCTTGGTTGACTAATTTCACACTTGAGTGTCAAATTGTCCTTTAGCCCCGAAATCCAAAACCCTTTTGCTGACTCATTGAGAATAACCATTTAGACATGTGGACCTCTTCATAGATCTACCCGTATTGTCCCGAGGTAAAAGATGGCCCATGCTTTGGCAGATCCACCATCGATGAACAAGGGCTCAACATGTGTCTTAATCTGGGTAGGCTTTACTCAAATTTCTTTTTGGGAGTATTACGTAATTTATCAAGTTGTGTTACTGTGAACTCTAGCATAACCATTCATGATTTATTACGTAAAAGTTTATGTGGGTTTGCGTAATGATTTATTAAATCTTAGTGTTACTCCTAAAAGATCTCATCTTTTAGGTTATTTCTTGTTCGCCTAAGGTTTGTTTGGATTCATATCCTTGAACAACTATTGAGTACTCCCACTCGAATCATGATCCCATCATTCGATTCGTCAATGGTTTCTTAAGACCCTATACTCTAAGTATTACTCAGGCACATCACACTTGTGCTTAGAAACAAAAAGCGTTTACCTATCTAAAGGTATACTAATCTACGCAATCCCATAATTCATACATACAATAATATGACATTCATAAATAAAACAAAGTATGTATCCTAGATTCGTTTCTAGGTTTGCTACGTTTCATATAGCTAATTGTGGGAAATTGTGACATATCTATGTTTAATGGGCTCTAAAGTTTATTTTCGTAAAATTCAAACTAAAGGTACATTATGTTTCTTTCTTAATGATTTCCAAAATTGATTCAAGGAAAAACTCCATTTGGGCCCTCCGATGGTCCGGGTCAATGTCGGAAAAATATGTTTGAAATCGGGAGAAAAAGGTTTGAAAAACTCTCACTCAGGTCAAGGCCCAAAAGCCTTCGAGTCAAACTCGAAAAGACCCAAGTCAACCCTGGTCAAAGTCCATTGACTGGTCTCGGGTCAACCCTAGACTTAGGCCGGACCTAGGGACATCACGTTCCTATCAAGCTCTGTCCCTCGGTCAGACGCGTCCTAGCCTAGCTAGACGCGTCCTGGTCGGGTCAGATGCGTCCTAGACGCTTCTGACCTTGGACAGACCATAGGCATCTCAGATGGGATGCCTAGGATGCATCCTGGATGCGTCCTAGACGCGTCCAGACCATCGGGTCTACATAGGACCCTCTCAAATGCTAGGTCTGAGAGGTGTTTGGAACAATGAGACGCGTCCTAGACGCGTCTCGGGTTGGGACAACACATGGGCCATCTCAGATGCAAGGTCCGAGATGCCTTGGTGGATCACAGTAGCGTTCTAGACGCTTCTGTGCTTAGACGGCACGGGCATCCTGCTTTGGATGCCCTCTGGACGCGTCCAGATGCGTCCTAGATGCTTCTGGTCGCTCCAGACGCGTCCTAGACGCATCTGGATGCTCCAGTCGCATCCTAGGTGCGCCTGGAAGCTTCCAGTCGCATCCCGGATGCGTCCAGGGTCTCTGTCCTAGACCGAGGCCAACTAGGATTCCCAGAGCGCGTCCTAGACGCGTGGGGGACGTCCGAGATGCGTCTGTCTCGGACTGGGATATCCCAGACCCGTCCTGGACGCGCTGGGATGTCCGAGACGCTTCTGTCTCGAACTCCTAGTCCCACCCGGACTAGGAATCCTAGTCCTTCACGGACTGGGATTTCCAGTCCGTGTCCCACCCGGTCTCGGACTGCTAGTCTGAGACCTGCTGGTCCGGCCCGGACGCGTCCTGACCGGTCCGGCCCGGACGCGTCCTGACCGGTCCGGCCAGTTTGGTTTCCAAAATTTTTGGAAACCCTAATGTTCCAACTGCTTCTTTTTTCTGTGTTTGTTTATTCAAGCTGCTGTTAGGTACTGTTTTTGATGAATTCATCGTCCAATTTCATGGATTTTGATAATTTTTATCAAAAACTCTTAAACCTAAAGCTAGTTTATGAAAACCCTTTCCAAAAAACTAATGTTTTAGGTCATTGAATCTAATAAAAAAACCCTAATTGATCTAATAAAAAACATGTTTAAATCTCTATTCAAACACTATTATCTAGTTATTCAAGTTGGAATCTAATTCTTCTAGTCAAAGATAGTTCATGCAAACGGCTCGTGATGTCACTGTAGGGTTTCGTGTGTATCTAATACACTATCTAATGTTTTATGCGAAATCTCAAACATCTATATGTTAACATTAGATTACCAGGATCGATATACATGACTAATCAATGAACTATAATGGAAAGATGATTAACTCTAATCGTTTCCCCACAAACTAAATCGACCTGTATTCGGAAGATAAGAGCTCCAATTGTCGCTCCTCTACTTGAAACACCGAGTGTATAACTTGAACTCCCTCCTTCGAGTCAGCTAGGACCTTCTTGAAGGTTGAGATGAAGAACTCTTTCTTCTCGACTAGATGTTTGAGAGAAACTCCTTTTTTTTCTCTCTCTCTTAGACAACTCTCTTTCTCTCTGAGAAATTACACCGAACTTCTTTTCAGTTGGCTTAGGCTTTTTCTTACGAACTTTTTCACTCCTTTAGGTTGTCAAATTAGGTCCTTATATAGAAATCCCTAGAATAGGTGTTTGACCCAAACTAGGATTCCTAAAACCTAATTATAAGGTATTTTCCCAAAACACCCTTTTAGGGTACCTTTAGTGTGGCCGGCCGACATAGCCCTTTATGGGCTTCTTTGGCCGGCCCACTTAGGGCTTAACCGGCCATAAGATGGCCGACCCCTTGCTTAGGTCGGCCATCATATGGCCGGCCCTTCTAAAGCCTTCCCGGAGCTTCCTTTAAGGACCGGTTATGTCTGTCTTTTATCCGGACTCTTCCGGACCGTCTGGACTTACTAATAATGGATCTAATCCACCTATTTGCCAATATTTCACTAGTCAATTCTCTCCGTCCAAACCATCATTCTTATGTGTAACCCTTGTAGGATCTGGTCTATGTTAGCCGCGGATTACCGAAGTTATTCGACGACCGTAGTTGGCTTCTACCTAAGCGTTACGATCCCTAATTCGACCGGAATAATGATCTTCCGTCTAAGGTCATCATGATCCTATTCGCCAAATCGTACGCATTGTCATCTTGGTCGAAGGACATTCGTTCGGAAGGATACTATTCCTTCAGACCGAGGGAATATATCCTTCACTTAGTACTCCCATGGTTGTTAGGTCTCTTGACACGCTAAAAGATCCATTTCGTTCTAAGGAAGAAGAAGAAATACTCCTTGGTTCAGAAGTACCATATCTTAGTATTATTGGTGCATTATCATACTTAACTCAAAGAACCCAATTGGATATTGTCTTTGCAGTGAATCTTTTAGGCAGATATACTGCACCAACTAAGCGATATTCGGTTGGGGCAAAGCAAATTCTTTGATATCTTAAAGGAACAACTGACATGGGATTACTTTATTCAAATAATTTATCTGGTCTATGTTTTCACAAGCGGAGGTACAACTTTCTATGGCAATTTAGCAAACATAGTATGCCTGCTACCTCATCTAACCATGCAAAAATTATTGCTCTCCATGAAGCCATAAGAGAATGTGTATAGCTCAGATCCATTATTGAACACATTAGAAGCTCCAGTGGTGTTGATTCAATCACAAATTCTCTCCCGCAGTTATTCACGAAGATAATTGATGGGCCTTAAAGGTTACCCTAAAAGGTCTCCACCCGCAAGTATACGGGCGTCAAGTAATAGTTCCGGTAAGACCGGTTCGTTCCTCAGAGACTAAGTTAAACTAAATTCTAACCTTAAAACTATTGAGATTTAAAAATGGTTTGATGGTGGTAAAATAAAAATAAAATATAAAACTCAAAAATAAATAAAGAAATAAGTCGGTATTCAGAAAAAGGGAACCTAGGGTTTTCGAATCCGTCTTCCTAACAATTCTTACGACAATTTAATTTTGATCTAATTAGAGAGTTCTTTATATAACTCAGGTTTTAGTCCATGAACGGTCTAAAAACCCGGAAGATTTTATCGTTAAAATAGTAAAAACTTTAATAAATTTATCGAGAAAATAATTATTATGACTTCATCTAAAACCCTAGATTGGAAAGATTTAGCTACTCAGGCTAGAAACGATAAATATTTGAATTAGTATAAGAAAAAGAAGAAAGAAACTTAACTTTTCTGCGATTTTCCCACCAAACAGAGCCTAAGGAAGTGATTTCCTTCTGATTTTCCGAGAAATCTGCCAAACGCACCCTCTGGGAAAACGATTTTCTCGTCTTCCCGGAAATATTTTCCTCTCTGAGAAATTTATTTTTTCATCTTCTTCAACTTTCTTTCTCTCTCTAACCTCCTGTTTCTCTCTTTATCTCTTACTTTAATCTCTCTCTCTATGTTCTCTCTTTCTCTCTCACTGGAAACAGGAACCAAAAAGAAAGAAAAGAAAAGAAAAAAACCGAATGATAATTAATTTTCAAAAACCGAGTCTCTCTCTCTACAACATCTCTCTGTCTCTCTCTCTCTAACTTTCTCTCTTCCTCTGTAATCTCTCTCTCTTTCTCACTAAGAAACTAAGATTACAAATAAAAGAAACAAAAATCAGAAAAATAAGATAGCTCCCGGTTCTCTCTCTCTCTACTGCTTTTTTTTCTCTCACTAAAAACCTCCCAAAACCGTGATAAACCAACTCTGTTTTCTGTTCTCTGTTTATAGAGAAAAGCCAAGATATAATCCCCTCAATCTCTCTTTTCTGTTGAAGGATTCCTACAAATCATGACCGACTTCAATCTCCCTCTCAACCGTGAAGTCCCTCCTCAATAATCGAATCGAATCGAATCTCCCTTGCTCTATCTCTAGGCTTTTGTTTAAATCTCCTCAATCTCTTTTGTATAGACCCGGCAAGAACCCCAAATCAAATCCGAGTTATCCTCCATTATCTTGAATTTGAATTTTGAGAGAAGATAATGGAGGGAGAGAGAATCACGTACTCGGTTTTGGCTGATAAGAAGGGTCGATTCTGTGCTTCGCGGGACAGTCTAGCAAGTTGTATCCTTCTCTCCGATGTAGCCACGTGCTGTAAGCTAAGCTCAGCCGCTAGATGTAGTTGAAAACGCGACAGGAGTACGGCACACCTTAGAGCGTGGTGTAAGGAATAATGCACCCCGGAAGATCCTGAGGTACCATCGTGTCTGACCGAAAAGAGCCCTCACTCCTTAGAATGCACGCCACGTGTTTCGGGATGTCCTTTAGTGACTTGATTTTGACTTAGACTTTGACCTTGAATATTTTCCTCAACCGGACTCCGATTCGACTTCCGTCTTCGCCTACGGGCTCGTCTTGGACTCTACTTTCCATCCGAACACTAATCTTGACCAAGAAGTCAGAATCAACAAATGACCAAAATGCCCCTAGTCTGTATTCTTTCTGACTTTATCCTTTTTGCACGCGTAACTCTGTAAAAAGGTACCTGAACATAAAAGAGAGTAATTCGTGAGAGTAACTGCTCTAGAGAGACTAACTCGTCTAAATTAAGAGACTCAGATGGGACATTTCCATGTCTCATCAATAATTCAGCATGCATCACAAAGATCAAAGAAGGATGTGTCAAAAGGCGATAGAACTAAGCACATCTCTCCGAAATTATTTTACTCACATCATCTCCAGAAGATTAATGAGATTGATATCCAAAAGATCCAATCAAGTGAGAATTATGCTGACTTGTTTACCAAGTCCTTGCCTATTACGACATTCAGAAAACTAGTAGAAGGGATCGAAATGCGATGCTCGAATAATCTGATGATATAAAACTACATCAATACAAGATAATATATTGATCATGGGGAGGTTGTTATCATATGCAGGTTGTTGTATCGCTATCTACACTTTGTACTCTTTTTTCTTCGTCAATTTTTTCTCACAATGGGTTTTCCTGGTAAGGTTTTTAAGAAACAGTATTTTACGTATCCAACATCACTCAGAATATATTCTTTGTACTTTTTTTGTTCATCAGATTTTGTCCCACTGGGGTATCCTGATAAAGTTATAATAAGGCAATTAATTCGAACAATGGTCATCCAACAGGGAGTGTTATAAGGGATGTGGGTTAACAATTCAAGGCTTTTGGTGATTTTACTATTCTTTTTATGAAACAAAATTTATATATTGAAATTTGTGTACAGAATGACATAATCTTTATTTAACCAATTTTTACAGACATGGATGATAACCAAATAAAAATAGGAAATTAAATATCAAAATAATGGACTCAAAATTTATAGTTTACCGAATAGGCGTACCTTCTGGGACTCCCGAGAATGGGTTATGTTCTTGGTTATGTTTAGATTTTCTCTCGGTGGGGTTGTTGTTACGCCCTTCTTTGAATTTCATGTTGACTCTGAAAGACTGAACCTTTTCATTTGGCATATAGCTATCGCCAAACATTCTTTAACCGAGACCACATAGCATTCTCTGGGTGTTCCTTGTGAAGGATATATGTCCTTAAGGTCTGAAGGTATGTCCTTCCGAAGGAATGTCCTTCCACCAAGATGGCAATGCGTATGATTTGACTCATAGGATAATGATGACCTTATTTGGAAGATTAATCAATCCGGTTCAATTAGGAGTCGGAAGGGTTAGGTAGAAGCCGCTTACGACTGTCGGATCACTTCGGTTATCTGCGGCTAACATAGACTGGATCCTACAACGGGTTACACATAAGAATGGTAACTTGAACAGCGAGAATAAACTGATTGGAACTAGCATATAGATGGATATGATCCAGTCTGATAATGCTTAAAAGATGGAAATAAGTCGGGCTCGAAAGGGAAGCACAGAAAGGTGAAAAACCCACTTTTGGGCCAACTAAGGAAAACCCTTTCAAGGGATATCCCTGGTCGGCCATAATAGGATAATGGGCCGGACAAGACTAAGCCCATAAAGGGTTAGTCTGACCGGCCAACGCTAAGGGAAACCCTAATAGGACTTTGGTCCTAATAGGGATTCCCAGTTAGACAGGACTCTAACTAAAACTTATCTTTTCTGAGGGACTTTTAGGAATCCTTATTTGAGTGAGACTCTACTAAGGTATTGCCTATATAAGGACCAACTTAGAGTTAAAAAAAGATGTGGAATTTTCTCAGAAGAAAATCATCTGTCTCATATATCTCAGAGAGAGATGAAGATTTTAGAGGAAAAGTTCTCATTCTATCTATCAAGTCTAAAAGAAGGAGTTCTTCATCTCAACCTTTAAGAAGGTCCTAGCTGACTGAAAGGACAGAGTGCAAGTTATAAATTCGGTGTCTCAAGTAGAGGAGCTACATTTGAAGCTCTTTATCTTCCGAATACTGGTCAGAATTTAGTTCGTGGAAGCGAATAAGGTATTCTTCTTTCCTTCTAGTTCATAGTTAGTTCATGTATATGATCCTGGATAACTTAGTGTCAAACATTAAATGTTTGAGATTCCGCTACTAACACTGGGTAGATGATTAGGGTAGTCTTAGAGACATGTAATTCCTAACATTAGGCTGGGTGCTTACAGATTAGCCGATGCCTATAAAAAATGTAGTTGTTGGGTCGCTCTCCAATTCACCTCTCTCTCTCCAACTCACCTCTCTCTCTCTCCAACTCACTTCTCTCTCTCTCTCCAACTCACCCCTTTCATCTCCGGTGAGGTGGCCGGCCACCTTCAAATAGGGGGTGAGGTGGAAATTTTTTTTAAATTTGAAGGTAGCCGGCCGGAAAATTTTCCGGCCGGCCACCTCACCGGAGAAGAAAGGGGTGAGTTGGAGAGAGAGAGAGGTGAGTTGGAGAGAGAGAGGTGAATTGGAGAGAGAGAGAGAAGGGTGAGGTGTAGGGTGAGATGAGGTGGAGGGAGAGAGGGGGGAGGTGGAAATAATTTTGTTTTAATGTTTTAAATTTAGAATTAGGAAGGGTAGTAATGACATTTACCTGAAAATAGGGGGTCATATTTGAATTTACGAAAAAAAGGGGGCCATAAAGGAAGTTGGTCACAAAGTAGGGGGGCCATATAAGAATTAACTCAAAAAATAATGATTTTTGAAAAAAAATAATGATTTTTGAAAAAATAGTGATTTTTGAAAAAAAATAGTGATTTTTGAAAAAAAATATGATTTTTGAAAAAAATAATGATTTTTGAAAAAAAATAATGATTTTTAAAAAAAATAATGATTTTTGAAAAAAATAATGATTTTTAAAAAAAATATGATTTTTGAAAAAAATAATGATTTTTAAAAAAATATGATTTTTGAAAAAAATAATGATTTTTGAAAAAAAATAATGATTTTTAAAATAATTATTTTCTAGGAGGGAAATAATTTTTTGATTTTTAAAATAATTATTTTGTAAGAAGGAAATAAATTTTTGTTGATTTTAAGTTTGAAATTTAAGTTTATTAATCCAAAATCCTAGCAAATCCTAGGGGGTAGGGTGGGATTTTGGTCCAATACAAATTTTGGAATTAGGAATCCTTAGGATTCAAGAGTCCTAGGATTCTTGGTAGCCAAACAGACCAAGGATTCATGATTCCTACCAAATCTTACTTTTGATAGAAATCCAACTTAGGAATCCTGCAACCAAACACACCATTAATGATTTTCTTTTTAATATGGATTCTCCTAAAGGCTAACTGGTTGCCTACATACATATGTAAGGTCATGATAATTAATGATTTCTGTTTCAAACAAGTCAAACGTTATAATATTTATTTCCAAATTAAAGAAGGAAAATGTTGGTATATTATCATGTACCATGTGGACACTTCCAACAACAAAAAAAATGTACCACTTTTATAGATGTATCGAGTTTTTTTTTGTTGAACATACATGTATCGAGTTACAATATAGTTTTGGCAGATCATGCTGACAAATTTTGAATCAGTTACACAGACCCTTGGACATATTCGAAGGTGGTCAATTCCTAATATTAAAGTCCACCAGCCTTTGGTACATGGGTTGAACACCCCTCTTAAGTCCACGAGGTCGTGGGATCGAGTCTCGCTGGAAGTAGTTTGCCATCAAGATTTATCCCATGTAACTTAGGCCATAAATCTATATAATAAAACAGAAGGGAAAACGATGACTGGGACAAACATCCTTATTTAATAAGAGATATTGTGACGCCTCGTGCCCCATAACTAGGCACGACCACGCCCCGGCAATTCACAGACGAGCCGAAAATCGGACAGCACCTCCTCTGTAAATCGAACCGGTCGTACCTGTAACCTGTCATGCAAACCATACATTCACATACTGATGGGCCTAAAAGGTTACCCTAAAAGGTCTCCACCTGCAAGTATACGGACGTCAAGTAATAGTTCTGGTAAGACCGGTTCGTTCCTCAGAGACTAAGTTAAACTAAATTTTAACCTTAAAATTATCGAGATTTAAAATTGGTTTGATGGTGGTAAAATAAAAATAAATATAAAACTCAAAAATAAATAAAGAAATAAGTCGGAATTCAGAAAAAGGGAACCTAGGGTTTAGTCCATGAAATAAGTCGGAATTCAAAAATAAATTTAAATTTGATCAAATTAGATAGTTCTTTATATAACTCAGGTTTTAGTCCACGAACGGTCTAAAAACCCGGAAGATATTATCGTTAAAATAGTAAAAACTTTAATAAATTTATCGAGAAAATGATTATTATGACTTCATCTAAAACCCTAGATAGAAAAGATTTAGCTACTCATGCTAGAAACGATAAATATTTGAATTAATATAAGAAAAAGGAGAAAGAAACTTAACTTTTCTGCGATTTTCCCACCAAACAGAGCCTTAAGGAGTTGATTTCCGTCTGTTTTTCCTGGAAATCTGCCAAACGCACCCTCTGGGAAAACGATTTTCTCGTCTTCCCGGAAATGGTTTCCCTCTGGGAAATTTATTTTCTCATCTTCTTCAACCTTCTTTCTCTCTCTAACCTCATGTTTCTCTCTTTATCTCTTACTCTAATCTCTCTATCTATGTTATCTCTTGCTCTCTCACTAAACAGGAAACAAAAAGAAAGAGAAATAAAAAACAAAATGGAGTAGTTATTCAAAACTGAGTCTCTCTCTCCCTCTACAATATCTCTCTGTCTCTCTCTCTAACTTTCTCTCTTCCTCTGTAATCTCCCTCTCTCTCTCACTAAGAAACAAAGGTTTACAAAGAAAACCAAAAATCAAAGTTAAAAACAATTCGAATGATAAGCTGCCCCGGTTCTGTCTCTCTCTCTCTCTTGTTCTTCTTTTTTTCTAAAACTCTTCCTTCTCTGTTTTTCTGTTCTATAAAACCGATGATGATCCCTTTGTGCTCTGTTTCCTCTCTTTTATAATCACCAACCGAGTCTCTCTCTCTCTCTCTCTAACTTTCTCTATCTTTGATTCGAATCAATCTCCCAAAATCTGAACCACCTTTTTCTCCATTCTGTTTTAGTTTGAATAATATTCTCCCCTGATTTGCTGAACTCAATTGAATCGAATCTCTCTTGCTCTAGGTTTCTGTTCAAATCTCCTCCATCTCTCTCTCGGGTATAAACTGTTTTCCTTAGATAGAGACGAGAGAGAGAAGGAAATATTAATCTGTTTTGATTCCAATTTGGTTGCATGGTTTTAGGTGCGCTGGATCTCGTGCAACGCGGCCTATTGGAGCAGGTAGGACGGTGGCCTCTGGATCGCGAGATCAAACTTGATGAGCGCCTGCCGTTAGATGAAAAGATCACGTGTAAGGAAGCACCCAAGTAACGCGGAGCGAGATGCACTGAATCAGAGCCTATATGTCATCCCGAAAACACCTGAGAGACCCACCAAACTTCCTGAAAGTATACCACGAACTCCTGTTACCGTCAGATTGCTTTGTGTCCTCCTGATAGATCTGCGCCACGTGGCTCTAGGTGTTTTGGTCAAATGATTTTGACCCCAATCTTTGACCTCCTCTATTTTATTGATCCGGACTCCGATTTGACTTCCGTTTTCGCCTACGGGCTCGTCTTGGACTCTACTTTCCATCCGAACACTAATCTTGACCAAGAAGTCAGAATCAAAAAATGACCAAAATGCCCCTAGTGTGTATTCTTTCCGACTTTATCCGTTTTGCACGCGTATCTCTGTAAAAAGGTACCTGAACATAAAAGAGAGTGATTCGTGAGAGTAACTGCTCTAGAGAGACTAACTCGTCTAAATTAAGAGACTCAGATTGGACATTTCCATGTCTCATCAAACATCCCCAAACTTAGATTTTGCTAGTCCTCCAGTAAAACAGAAAAATAAAACTAAACCGATTTCACCACTTTCGTAGGGACCCACGATTGCACTTAGCACGTGCAAGAAGCCGTTAAACCTCTAGGTTACCCAAGAGGACGAGTTTTGTCTCGTGAGGGTTTGCAGTGAATATACCCACAAAATTCAAAGATCATAAATGCAAAAGGGTCCAAATATGATGTGGACTAAAAATGTTCATCCGGTAGATTTTCGAAAGTTAATAGAAATGAAATCCAAATCAATCGAACCATACAAACGCTAAAAATATTTTCACTAGTAATCAAGACTCGAAGTGCACGTGACCAGCCAATATAAGTATCATTTCGGTTCTGAAAAGACAAGACCTCGATTACCGTCTCGATACATTTCGCCTCGACTGCTGCCTCACGGTCATACACTCAAAAATCAAAGTCACTCAAGAATGGTTCACTCTATGTGTTAGTATGAATATAAAGGAAAACTCAACACATGAAAATGACAGACAAAAATTCTGTGGACGACTGATCTCAAAGAAGGAGACAACCACTAATATGGAATGAGGAAGCTAACCAACTCTTCTCACCTGATCTACTATCTAACAATTTTTCCTAGAGGTAGATAGACACTAATGAGGATGTGACTAGAACTCCTGAGAACTCGACGTCTTCAAATCTTCAAGAACTACTTCAAGGGATAAACACTCAAACAAAACTACATAAACACTTTTTTCTTTCATCATTCATTTTTTTTTTCTTTTGCTACTGACTCTGGTAATAAAACTCAAAATACATAACATACTTTCTTCACATTATTCTTTCCTTGGGTAAAATTCTATTCACGTTGCTTCATGCCTTATTCTCAGGGTTCTAAATAATGATGACGTTCCTATCTTCCTCTAGTTGACACTGTCTTCAAGTTTCTCAGACTACAAAAGAAGGTTTGCATTCCTGATGCATCCCTAGTGGTTGTAAAATTTGAACTCAAGAGATCAACTGAGTTCTAATAAATATTGCGAGGTTGAGTAGCTCTTCATTCTACTCAGAATTAGCTCAGAAGAGATCACTCAAAACAACAAGAAAGGCTCAGAATCTCACATGGGTTAAGTCTCCACTAATGATCGATTAAGTTCTCTTAGAAAAGTCTACTCTTTACCTATCTAACACTCACATGGCTAGTGCACAGACAACTTCAAGACTCGAAATTCATGAAAAAACCTTTAGCAAAAGCATAGTACAACCAACTAGACTCTATAACTATTAACAAGCAAAAACAACTAGACTCAAGTTTCCAATAAAAAAAAAAAATTTAAATTTTAAAAAATTTTAAATTTTGAAAAATTTTGAATTTTTGAAAATAAGGACTAAAATTCAATCCCCTATCCCCAAACTTAAACCGAACATTGTCCTCAATGTTCTGAAGACTATGAAAAAATAACAGGATGAAGGAAGAGATATTACCTGATTCGAAAGTCCTAAGCGTGGGTTGCCTCCTAGAAAGCGCTAAGTTTAACGTCTTCAGCCAGACGAAACAGATGACTTGAAAATTAGAAAGAATTATACCTACTGGATTACAAAAGTGTAACTAACTGTAAACCAATAATCGATACATCTCTGGGTCCACCCAAAACACAAAGTTTTCAGTGAATGATAGTCTCACATTTTCGTAACTTGGTGATAGTGTAAGTGAGACTATCAAGAAAGAAGGGCAATCCCCAAACTTAGACGACAATAAGGTCGTTAAGTTTGGCACCGCACTAGAGAGAGTACAGACCGGATAGAATGGGTCTTCATATGGATGATCGTCAGAGGGAGTGAGTGCTTCAAAATCTACACATGGTTTTGAGGGACAAAATGCAAAGTAATCTAGAGGACTATCAATGACACCCGGACTTAAACTAGGGTTCTCTAAAACAGGTACTTCGGGTTCCTTCAATGGATAAACCCTACTATCAGACTCACAATCCCTAGAAGTCGAGTTAGATAGTCCTTCTATAATTTCTTTTATCATGTTATCATCGGTGTCCCTAAAGAATTCTAAATCTTCGCCTAAATCAGGCGAGTCAATCCTCTCATTTAGCAAATTGGTCAACCATGATTCATCATCCTCAGTTGAGTCCAACGACTTCAAATCATCTTCAACTCTAGTGAACTCTTCATTATGGTCTGAATGGATTTCAAGTTCGATACAATGAGAGGATATTTCAATATCGAGCTCCATCGTTTCTGAGATTTTAGTCTCAATAACGATGTTGTCGGGAGAGCTGTACTCCTCTAAAATTGTATCCTCGTCATCATAGTACACAGGACACTGTGGACCGTACTCTACATTCTCATGGTGATCTTCTTCTATAATACTGGTTGTTATTTCTTGTAGAGGTCTACAGATATTGTCAGTCTTTTTTTCTAAAGTCTGACAAAACTCGAAAGTACTCTTTTGAAGATCACTAACAGTTTGGGCCAACGAAGATGATGCTAAAGATGGAGAGTCAACCTTTTCACCGTTATCCCATTGAGGTTGAGACACGTGTGGAGCATAAGACTCTCCATTAATCCTCCTTAGCGCACTATAGACTCTTCATGAATCTTCTTTAACATACTCATAGTTTCGACCAACGAAGGTGATGCTAAAGATGAAGGATCAATAGTTTCACCGTTATCCCATTGAGGTTGAGACACGTGTGAAGCATAAAATTCTTCGTTATAATGCATGTAAGAGTCATTAGTTTCAATGTTTTCCCATTGAGGTTGGGACATATTTGGAGCATAAGACTCTCTACTATAATGCATGTAAGATGATCTGTCAGGATATCTATAATATGGTTCATAACCTTTTTGAGGTTGATAATAATCCCTACGACCATCATTATGCACATTGTCTCTAGGATGACTACTAATATTCTGCCCAATTGCTAAATACCACCATGGTAGATTTGAAGAACTCTCGTCCCTTTTGCCATTATGTTGGGACCACGATCTATCCATTTCTCATCAATTTTTTTTTTCGAACCAAAGAATCACTACGAAGAACCTATAGGAAAGCAAACACAATCAGGCTGACTCCACCAAGCAACCTAAACAAAATCTAGACAATAGACAGGTTTGTCAGATTCACCCTATAAATCTAGACAGCTCCTACTTCGCAACAAAGCTTGAACTATAATGTTTATGAGGGTTACTCCGTCCAAGTACTACGATCAAACAACTCCTGGAGACGACCAACGATAAACGTTGTGATAGCCGTCCAACCTGGTAACGTTTCCTCTTCTCGAGGCGACCTTATAAAGAGTTGAGTGAACTTTCCCTTTAGGAATGCCCAAATAAATATTAAGTCCCTGAATCGTTTCAAAGATCCTATGAGCTCGAGATCTTAGGGGCTAATGTCTAAATCAGATTTTAGCTTTTTAGGCGAGGTTTAGGATCGTGAATGTTGTTACCTATGTGGGCAAGAGAACGGTGATGAAATCCGTCTCCTATCTTGTGACTGGGTTAGTGCCCTTACTAGAATGATTACACTAAACAGTTCGGTCACAACAATTAAGCACACGAATTCACACCAATACCCACTGACAGGAGATTCGTGGGTGTTCAAGAAATTTACCTCCCGTTCGAGACGGGCGATGACCTTTGTCGATGACCCGCGAGTGTTCCGACCCGAGGCTTCGTTTTGATTTTCGGTTACAATTTAATTAAGCCCTCCAATTTAGGGTCAAAACTTTAAAACCAAAAATAAAAAGAAAGTCTCTCTCTCACCAAAAAAATAAAATAAAAAATAGAAATAACAAAAAATGTAAATTCTTCTTCTTGAGCTCCTCTCCTTGTTGCGCCTTCTCCTTTGCTCCTTAGTGTTTTTTCTAAACCAAAAACGGAAAAACAAGTAAAAGTGTCCAAAAATATAAACTTACCAAAATAGAAATAAAATTAGATTAAATTTAAACTAAGTCCCCGGCAGCGGCGCCAAAAACTTGATGGGCCTAAAAGGTTACCCTAAAAGGTCTCCACCCGCAAGTATACGGGCGTCAATTAATAGTTCCGGTAAGACCGGTTCGTTTCTCAGAGACTAAGTTAAACTAAATTCTAACCTTAAAACTATCGAGATTTAAAATTGGTTTGATGGTGGTAAAATAAAAATAAATATAAAACTAAAAAATAAATAAAGAAATAAGTCGGTATTCAGAAAAAGGGAACCTAGGGTTTTCGAATCCGTCTTCCTAACAATTCTTACGACAATTTAATTTTGATCTAATTAGAGAGTTCTTTATATAACTCAGGTTTTAGTCCATGAACGGTCTAAAAACCCGGAAGATTTTATCGTTAAAATAGTAAAAACTTTAATAAATTTATCGAGAGAATAATTATTATGACTTCATCTAAAACCCTAGATAGAAAAGATTTAGCTACTCATGCTAGAAACGATAAATATTTGAATTAGTATAAGAAAAAGAAGAAAGAAACTAACTTTTCTGCGATTTTCCCACCAAACGGAGCCTTAAGGAGTTGATTTCCGTCTGTTTTTCCTGGAAATCTGCCAAACGCACCCTCTGGGAAAACGATTTTCTCGTCTTCCCGGAAATGGTTTCCCTCTGGGAAATTTATTTTCTCATCTTCTTCAACCTTCTTTCTCTCTCTAACTTCCTGTTTCTCTCTTTATCTCTTACTCTAATCTCTCTATCTATGTTATCTCTTGCTATCTCACTAAACAGGAAACAAAAAGAAAGAGAAATAAAAAACAAAATGGAGTAGTTATTCAAAACCGAGTCTCTCCCTCTCTCTACAATATCTCTCTGTCTCTCTCTCTAACTTTCTCTCTTCCTCTGTAATCTCTCTCTCTCTCTCTCACTATGAAACAAAGGTTTACAAAGAAAAACAAAAATCAAAGTTAAAAACAATTCGAATGATAAGCTGCCCCGGTTCTGTCTCTCTCTCTCCTGTTCTTCTTTTTTTCTAAAACTCTTCCTTCTCTGTTTTTCTGTTCTATAAAACCGATGATGATCCCTTTGTGCTCTGTTTCCTCTCTTTTATAATCGCCAACCGAGTCTCTCTCTCTCTCTAACTTTCTCTCTCTTTGATTCGAATCAATCTCCCAAAATCTGAACCACCTCTTTCTCCATTCTGTTTTAGTTTGAATAATATTCTCCCCTGATTTGCTGAACTCAATTGAATCGAATCTCTCTTGCTCTAGGTTTCTGTTCAAATCTCCTCCATCTCTCTCTCGGGTATAAATTGTTTTCCTTAGATAGAGACGAGAGAGAGAAGGAAATATTAATCTGTTTGATTCTAATTTGGTTGCATGGTTTTAGGTGCGCTGGATCTCGTGCAACGCGGCCTATTGGAGCAGGTAGGACGGTGGCCTCTGGATCGCGAGATCAAACTTGATGAGCGCCTGCCGTTACATGAAAAGATCACGTGTAAGGAAGCACCCAAGTAACGCGGAGCGAGATGCACTGAATCAGAGCCTATATGTCATCCCGAAAACACCTGAGAGACCCACCAAACTTCCCGAAAGTATACCACGAACTCCTGTTACCGTCAGATTGCTTCGTGTCCTCCTGATAGATCTGCGCCACGTGGCTCTAGGTGTTTTGGTCAAATGATTTTGACCCCAATCTTTGACCTCCTCTATTTTATTGATCCGGACTCCGATTTGACTTCCGTTTTCGCCTACGGGCTCGTCTTGGACTCTACTTTCCATCCGAACACTAATCTTGACCAAGAAGTCAGAATCAAAAAATGACCAAAATGCCCCTAGTTTGTATTCTTTCCGACTTTATCCGTTTTACACGCGTAACTCTGTAAAAAGGTACCTGAACATAAAAGAGAGTAATTCGTGAGAGTAACTGCTCTAGAGAGACTAACTCGTCTAAATTAAGAGACTCAGATTGGACATTTCCATGTCTCATCACATACACATACACAACGGAAGCTAAAATGAAACATAATTAACTAACAGACTCTGGTTCCAAGCCGAACCACCAGAACTCGGTCAACTCATCCTGAACAACACCGTACATTTCTGTACAACCTATGTGATACATATATATTTATATTACATGGTGTTCAGTGTATAAAAGTATAACTTCGAAGATAAATCAAAATCGAAATTAAAAGAAATAACACCAAAGTGGCACCGCGCCACAACCCCTGCAATCCATCTGCTAACCCTGTCGCTGCAGATGCTTCTAACTAGGAACCAGCATACTAACTCACTGGTAGGGGGTCAGTAACTCACCGACACGAGTTAACTGGTAGAGGAGTCCCAATACAAAACTGCGATAAACCTTTTCTCGAGTAAAACATGCACACATATAAACATATATCAATCCTAATACTAGCATACAATAGCAGACTTAACTGCCCACCCTTGGTATGCCTCTCAATTAACAGAGAGTTACCCAGAGAATTCTATAGTACTTTGGCTAGTACCGTCCCATTTCCGGCACTAACCAAGGTACTCAAATTCTCTCGAGAAAGTGGCTTACCCCTAGGTAGGTAAGCCCCTCTCCCACTAGGCGACTCCACAGTCATTGAAAAGCTAACCTCGTGATAAATATATACACCTAGCTTAACTAGATACGTTTTATCTTCACCGAAGTCGAATAGTCAGGTCGTCCCTCCAGTATTCGTGTTGGGAAGAAAAGCATATTCTCATCGGTACCCTAGCATGCAACTATTTCTTCTAGTTTTGGAAAAACATTTATTGTGTCAACCCCCGAAATAATACTCTTTTCTTGTGAAAACATCCTTCACCCACAATCTCAGCAGATTCGGAACTCGCCCATTACGCCCTCGACTGAGATAGGCTTTTTAAAACATTACTTATCTTGTCACACACAGAAGTGGCACAACCAAGAGTCATATCATAACGTGCAGAGGGATCCCAATCACCAAACCAGTCAGGCGGTCAGAGGTGTACAGCCTCTGAGCCCCGAGGGTAAGAACAAACAGGCTTACAGTCCAATCGAGCGGTCAAGGGTAGCAACTCCCTGAGCCCCGAGAGTCCAACCTAAACGAGAATCCTGGCCAGAGAGTGGAGCACTACAACTGCCAAGACCCTCATGACTCGTTTCAGTCCACTTCACCAATCACATACAGCATACGAAACCAATATGTTTTCAAAACATCGATTCTACAATCCGTTTCAAAAACCATTTCTCTAGAACTCATTCGTAAGACATGTTTGCATATATAAAACCATCGTATCAATAAAGTAACGTTCACGATACAAATCTCATCGAAATCAGAGTCTAAATCATTAACACCATCAATAATCAGTAATCAAAACCAACGATACAACTATCATTGAAATCAAGGGTTTAAATCATGCATATATGTTCGCCTACCGTCTACAGATAGTGATGCATGCATATCTCCTACTTCTAGCATGAATCTAGACAATAATATAAAAGAAATCAAGAGATCACCCCTACCTAGCGATTGAGGACTCCGTCCTCATCCGCTTTACTTCGAGCATCTCGCCCCCAACTCATTTTGGCTTTCCTTCTGACACCCTTAATCGTAGATATCCCCTCTTTGTTTCTTCCTATCTTCATCCATTCCTCCCAACTTCCTACAAATTCGAAGGAGGAACCCCATTAAAACTCCAATTCAAGGAATATTGGAACCTAGAGAGAGAAACATGAATTTCTTACCAATTTTTCATAGAAGTCATGCTTGGATCCCTTCATGAAGCTTAAATTCGACAAAGCAATTATTTCCCACTTAAATTTTTATCAAATTCCTCCTTTCAATCGATTTTTCTCTCATACCCTAACCCTTTTGAAACAAAACCATGAACACTAAGTCTGCTTCTGTTTATGGCCTTAACCATCCGAAATCTCACTTTAGTACCTGAATTTCGTCAGACTACAAAAAGCCCCCTGGTTCTGGCCTGATTGCAAGTTTAGTCCAATTTTTTGACTTAGTCTGGATTCAGAACGTTCCTCATCTAACTTAAAATCTTGGGATGTTACAGATATTTTCTAGAAGCGCTTCCCAAAATTTAAGATATAGTCCTTAGTAAAAATAAAGTAACCTATCTAAAAAATCTTTCTTATAAATAAAATATCTAATTTGAGAAAAAAAAGAAACAAAAGATATTGCAAGGGTTAAAAAAAGAAATTGAAATCTCTCTTATAAAATAACTAATTTAAGAAAAAATGAAATAAAAGAAAATAAATAATAAGTAGAATACCAGAAAATTATGGTATCCACTATATAGCAATAATAAATATTGAAAGTCGTGTCAACGATCATTGGTTGGAGTGGTAAGAGGTATAATCTTCCACTTAGAGGTCAAGGATTCGAGACATGCTGACCAATTAAAAAAAAATATTGAAAGTCGTTAAATTTAATTGATACAACAGTTCGGTATACCCTTCCCAAAATTTAAGATATAGTCCTTCGTAGAAATAAAGTTACCTATTTAAAAAGCAATAATCCTTTCCTTTTTAGAAATAAAAATTCTAATTTAAGAAAAAAAGAAAAAAAATAAATTTCAAGGGTTAAAAAAAGAAATTAAAATCTATCTCTTTAAATAAAATAATAACTAATTTAAGAGAAAATAACAAAAAAATAATAACTAATAAAAATCTCTCTCTCAAGTAGATCGTGCTTATCACATCTTCCTGGTGTATCAATGCCTTGTAACGACTAACGTAGATCGTAGACGAATTCTCAAAAAAGAAACCCAATATTAAAAGATATATTTATCGATGCGACAGTAAATGAGCATCCCAAGCATAGGACGTCTTTGCAGAAGTAGTTGCGAATGAATAAGCAAGTTGTTGAGCAAAATATCGGTCATCTACTGTTTGGATGCATATAGCCGGTGATGATAAAAAAAATGATCATCAGTTGAACGTTCTCTTCCAAATCACTTTCGCCGATCTCAACAGAGTCAACCCTGCCATCGTCCCACTCACTTTCGCTATCAAAGCTGAAGTGAAAGCCTTCATCAATCGTTCATTTCTCGCAAACCTTCTGAACAACATCGCCAACTTTGTCCTCTGAAAGCTTGCGTAAAAGGAAGCGCCCCATAGGGGTCATAATAACGTCTCGAGCACTCCCATCCAGCCTTGAAACATGTCTTGCAGTACTTCCTCAAGATTTGAGCAAACTTCCCCAGCTTTGAAAGATATATAACCATGTTCCTAGATTTCTTGTCGCTCTGTTCAAAATTATGCTTTGTGAACACAAGGTTTGATCTGTCCTTCTTGCCTCTCTCAACAAAAAAGCGTTGACTGATCTTGAGAGCTTTGATTTGTTCTTCAAGCAGAATCAACTTTACTGCATGGTAACCAGATTGAAGTTCTAGAGAAGCTTTTTTGGTTAGAAGAACTTCTGAGTCTGATTTGTAGATCTGAAGATCCTGCATGAGGGAATGAATCTCATTCTCCGACTCATGGGCCGCCTCACGGCCTTTTAAATCATCTTTGCAACGATCAAGCTCGGCCCGACAAGCGTCAAGTTTGGACTTGAGCAGAGAATTGTACACAAGGAGGGAATACAGAGTTAAAGCTAAACTAGGAAAAGAGCAGAGAAATGAACGAGCATACCAGCTCATGAAACTGTTGCTGAAGAGAATCAATAAGCTTGGAGAGTTTAAGATGAATTTGTTTTGGTAAACCATCAGAAGAGGAAGGCCTGACTTTGCCACCAGACGAACACCAACAGCTGGGATAGAGGAAGAAGATTTCTCGGGCAGTCAGAGGGGTCTTCTTAATGGAAGAGCTCTGAAAAGAAGCAGGAGTAAAATAAGAATGTCAGAAATGCTCATTAGAAAGATCAAAGTAAAACAAAGTCAGACACCCGAAGAGGTGATGAAGTGACAGGGTTGCTCCGCTCTCGAATGACGGTTTTCATCGCCCCGCAAACGGATTTAGAAGCAACCAACTTAGTTTTTACCTTCTTAGAGCTAGGTACTCCATCATAAATTGCTTTCCCTTCGCTCTTCTTGGATGACGGGAAGGCTCTAAAAAAATAAACATTATTTCAAGCAAATCCAAAGGAAAGATCTGGCAGAACAAACCTCATACCTGGAACTACCGGGATAATATCCTTCTCGGTCAAGATATCATACTTGAAAAACTGATGGAGATTGACCACCTCATGAGATGATGAATCGTCGTCGTTAAGCATTGCGCGTCGTCATGATCAGAAGGAATCTCAGGAAGATTTTCACCATTAATGGCAGGCCAACGAGAAAGCAAACCAAAGTTTTTGCCCGCATATTCATAATGCACGACTGTTGTAGTCTTTCCAAACTATAGAAGTATCGATAAAGGGCTTACAACGAGAACAAAAATCGTACTAAGAACCTTGAGGAAGAGACTTAGCTATTCATTGATTGCTTTTTAAATAAACAGTCAAACGATAGCAAAATTGAGTCTAAAAATCATGGTCATGGCGATCCAGTTAAAGCACTTGTCTCAAGATTAATACGGATAAAATCAAGTACAAATTAAAGACGAGAGAGATTATTAAACAATTTTCAATCAGTTATAAAGACCACATATTACTTATCACCATTATCATCTCGTTTTACCTGTGTTGTTTCTTTATTGCTATTATAGTGGACTTATGGGTTTTCATATTGATTGCTGAAGAAAAGGCTCATCATATGCCTATATGACTATCTGAAACAAACAAAAACCTTTTATTATTCTCAGAAAATCATGCTGGATGTATAAACAACAATTGGACTTCTTACACTATGAACCCCATCTGACCAGAATAGTATTGTTGTAGCTATTTCATCTTCCTGTAATTTATCTCCTTCAACACTCAATACAAAAGACTTCTTCTCATTTAAGGACTCGAAAGACAAAATACTTGGCTCGACCGTCGCCTTAATCTTATCATCTGAGATTATTGTCGCCTTATATGTCGAATTTGTAGTGCCTACATTTGTTATTGTTCTTGAGAACTTGATGTTAATGGATTCTCCAACATTAACTTTAGCACCAAATGAAGGATAATTCAAATCCCTTATTGCGTTTCCACTAAGACTGCGATTTTCAGGACAAGTATGGTTCGTTATGAGTTTAATTTTACTTCGATCGTAACCGATATCACAAAGCATGTTGACATAGTCATCTGGAATAGCGTCGTAGACTAAACCAGGATTAATAGCTTTTACCGGATCTATATTACCCGCTCCAAAATCAAATACACCATCTTTACTCTTGTTATCATTCATAGGAAAAGCTATAGATAGAGAAAAACAATTAGTAAATATTAGTCGTTTTACATTGACTAAGTAAAGACAAGGGCCTTTTAACAAAAAAAAAAAAAATAGAATAATGAAAAGGGCCAAAAACCATCATAGACTTGGTTAAGAATATATACCTGTAGTCATAAGAGCAGATTTAATAGCAGAAGGAGACCAGTTAGGATGGAAAGATTTAACATAAGCTGCTGCTCCTGTTGCATGGGGGCATGACATGGATGTCCCAGACAGGACACTGTACTTCACAGACCTTTTATCACCCGATACCTTTGATGGGTTACCTTTAGGTGAGAATGCAGCAAGTATATCAATTCCTGGGGCGCTAATATCCGGCTGTTGTATAATACAAGACAAACAAGTAACGTGTTAGTGAACCAAATGAACATAACTATGGCAGTGTCTGGTTCTTCTGAACAATTGTCCGATTTCATTAGTGATCAATGTCAGTTAGACCTAAAATCAACCCAAATATGGCATTCGGACAAGTTAAACGTCATGAGTAACACAAGAACATATATTTGAATTCTTACTCGAGTCAACTCAGAACTTGAGACAAATATTAGAAATCAAAGGAAAAAAACTTGCTCAGTTAAATAATTTACCTTGATAATATCTGGTAAGATGCTGTTTGGTCCCCGAGAAGAGAACGAAGCAACTAATGGAGCTTCGGTATCTTGTAAAGATTCAGATTTTAGAATAGTTCCCGTAGGTTTTCTATTAGTCGAAATAAAATATGTTAGCGAACTAATAATTTGCATCAGTAAACACTAATAAGCTTTGGATACTTGGGTAATATTACTTGGTGGAATTAAAGTAAGCCAAAACGCTTTTGCCGATCGTAGTGTTTAAAACAGTTGTTGGTAAAGGATAAATGAAAGCAACGTCTGAAAGTTCATCATCTGAAATCATGATAGTTCCCAAAGCTTTTTTTGTGAAAGCTTCTTCCCCTTGGTCACTCACATCACATATCACAATTTTGTCCGTCACTAGGTCTTTATCGAGACAGCCCGTGAGGCAAGCCCTGAAATTTATGGAATGATTGAATACTAAAACTCAAAAATCTAAAAGTTATACTCTTATATATAATCGTAGAGATAAAGTTACAAAATTTACTTGAATCGAGAGACAATGCAAAACTACAAACGATTAAGGAAATTTACCTCGAATATCTTCCCGTTTCCAAGAACTACCTTGTTGATGATTCTACGATCTGTCCCGGTTGCTCCCACACTGAACAACCAAGGTGCATTACTAGTCGAAGTAATCCTAGAGGGACCCTCATTACCAGCTGAATTTGATGTGAGAATACCTCTTTGTATAGCATGAAAGGCACCAATGGCAATAGAATCTTCGTCTAATCGCGTTGGAGATTCTGAGCCTAGTGAGACTGAAAGTATGTCAACCCCGTCGGCAATTGCATCATCAAAGGCAGCCAAGATGTCGGCATTGCTACAGCCTGATTCTCCACAGACCTTATAAACAGCAATTCTTGCAGATGGCACAGCTCCTCTAGCATTTCCCTTCGCTACTTCATAGAAGCTCACATCCTGCACTATATTCCCAGCCGCAGTTGATGAAGTGTGCGTACCATGTCCACTTGTATCCCTAGCATTATCGTCTGCCGAATAATACCGAGCCCCAATGATCTTGCTGAATGTACAAAAACTAAAATTAAAATTTGTATATCTACCTATATATACATAGGATAGATAACATGCACATTACTATTTGCTGATAGGGAGATAATGGAGTAGGAAAATTTACTTATTACAAGTGAAATTTTTGCCACCTTTACAAACACCCTTCCATTTCTTCGGCGGAGGCCCAAATCCATTATCGTTGAAACTTTCAGACTCTGGCCAAATACCTGAATCGAGTACTCCAACAATGATATCGCTCTCAACAATAGGAACTCTTTTGACAGTTTCCGAAAATCCTAGAAAGTCCCAAGATCTCGTTGTATGAAGTTTAAGGTTTCGAGCTGGAAACATGGATACTATGTCTTCTCTTCCTGTGCACATATTATTAAGTACATCAGCTAATCTGCACAGTAGACATGCGAAAATGAAGCTATTCGTTGGTTACCGTTAAGCTTTTGTATTTCTCGTTCTGTAAGCTTAGCTGCAAATCCATTGAAACTTCTTTTGTAACTATAAATCATGACATCCTTCACCAAGCTGCACAACAACCAAACTTTTGTTTCGTAAGTGACGTAAACCAAGTTCTTTAGGAACCCTGATGTGCATAATGTGCCAGAATATTTAGCAATTGTTCAATCAGTAATACCTATGGTCGAGAACTTCTTGTAAAATACTCTCGTGGTGAGAGGTTGGAGAATATTCAGCCTCAGATGGAAGCCCACCCATGTACACAATATATATCTGCACATATCGCCATCTTCTTCAAGACCAATTGATTCCACCATGTACTCATTGAAATAATTTTTTGGTTTACCCATTTGACCAAATCAACAAAAAAGTAAATTGCCTTGGGCTTTGCTTTTCATGATTGAGTTGCTTGCAAAATGTTAATCAAACGAATTTTGATTAACACACAACAATTAAGGGAAAATAGGAGTATTGGTCCATACTGTAGAACTTATGGTATGTATGGGTGAATGAAATTACACTACATTGAAATTGAAAAAGATTACTGCCTATTATTAATAAAAAGGATATAAACATGTACTAATAAATTAAAGGGAACTCAAATAACAAACAATAAATATTAAAAAGTAAATGAAAAATCTAAATTAAATTTTTTATAATTAAAAATTTTGATAGTGTTTGTGATGGTAGTGGTTGCTGTAGCTTCGTGGCGGTAGATGATGTTTGTTTGTGGTTCAGTAGAGCCTAGAGGTGGTTATTTGATGGAGGTGGTTCTATGGTAAATATAACTAAAGTATGTGTAAATTTAGTATGAAATATGTTATAAAATAATTCAAATCCTATCAAATGTAGGGGGAAGTGAGAATTGAAATGAGCCAAACAGAAGTGAGAATTCAAGTGAGAATTCAAATATGTAATAAAATGATAAAGTGGAAATGAGTGAAACAATGAAACCCAAACTGCCAAGCGAAAACCAAAAAACCAATATAAGGTAGAGATATCTTATCAAGAGATTATAGTGGGAACAAACCTTTTTATCTTCAATAACATCTCCATCAGAACCAATAATGGTTACAATAGCAAGCAAGAAAATGGAGAAAAACTTGATAAGCAAAGGAAATAAGCTCAAACTATAAGGAGACATTCTTCACTCTAACTTAGAAACTATGATCTTTAATGGTGTTTAAATAGGAGATAGGGAAATATCTTTAGGATTATGTAATTTGGCATATGAGCTAAATTTATGTCTAAATTCATATCATTTAAAAGGTGATGGCCAATAAAGAAAAAAAGATATACAAAGATTCAACAGTTTCCATTTATAAAGATTCATTAGTTCTGGGCCTTCTGGCCAATAGGAATTCATCATGAAAATTTAATGATTTTCTATTTAATATGGAATCATCTAACTCTGGACACTAAACCCTAAACCATAACCGGTTGCTTAGGCAGATATGCTGAAGTCATGATAAATAATGATTTCCCTTTCTAATATGTCAAATGTTATAATATTTATAATTTTTGGATTTATGGTCCAAAAATTGACCCCTAATACTAGATTCAATTCACTTCATTATAAAAAGACTTTTAATTCACAAAATAAAAGTTAATAGACGTCTAGTTCAAAACAATCAATCCCCTTACAAAATCCAAATCCCATAATAACCGTATATAAAGACTAGCAATACCAAAAAGGCCTGCCTTGCAAGCCCCAAAATAAGCAATCAATATGCCTTGGTAGCCCAAGCTACGACTAAGACATACCGATAAACACAAACCCAAGCAGGACATTCAATAAAAATTGCTCCGATAGTGAAGGTGACGACCAAGGCAAACAAGGGACAAACTTAGACAAAGTCACATGATTGAAAGGCTATCTCTGGATATTCTGTTAAAGCCCTGCTTTGCAGGCACAAGCCAAGTCAAAAGCCTTGGTAGCCCAAGCTACGACCACACATGGAGGCAAAACAATTACAGGCCAAGCTTTGCTTTGGCGTGCACAACAATGAAACATTACAAGAAATTTACAAGTTGATATCACAGAGAAGCTAACGCCTTTTCATCTTTTGCAGGAATTCAAGCAGGAAATATCCCCACATCTTAGTCAGTTAGGACATATACTTTAGTAAGCTATGTCATGCAAAATTTTACTAACCTATTAACGTTTTTTGTTTATGTATGAATTCATGCAGGGAATAAAAAGTAGGTGGAGAAGTGAAACGACGCAAAAATATTTCTATCCCCTAAACTTTACAACGCATAAAGACTATAAATCAGAGGAAGAGGAAGAAGAAGAAGAAGAAGAAGAAGAAGAAGAAGAAGACGAAGAAGAAGAAGAAGAAGAAGAAGAAGAAGAAGAAGAAGAAGAAGAAGAAGAAGAAGAAGAAGAAGACAATGGAAGAGTTAACAGAGGCTCGACGAAAGTAACAGATACCTGACGCGCAAGTGCAATAAAATGACGTCATCTCCTTGGCCGCAATAAATAACCTAAAATTCTAAAGGTAATTAGAGTCATTAAGGATCCCTCAGACTCTACGATCGGGAAGGTATGCAGGGCAACCACAAAGTACAAATTCTAGGCTGGAAAAAGTTCTTAAATGGCTGAGGCGAAAACCCTGATGAATCCGACACCACCAATATCAGACTATAAACTGTGAAGGACTAACTCTGGGCTTATAAGGGTTGCGTGAAAGATGATTCGAAAGACGGATAGGGGAAGAACCATTGGGAAGACAAGAGAAGCCATGGCGAAAAGATACAAGCTTCTACATAACCAGATGAATTTATAGAAAGAGGCATCTGAATAGTCAGAGTGGCGGGATGTTGTGTTTCATAAAGTAGTCATTAGAGAACGAACAATTATCAAGGAAATAATGTGGGTACGTGAAATGAAAAGTTGCACCTTGTGCGCCGTCAATTACAAGACCATTACGAAACTGTAAAAGCAAAAGAGAATCTCATTCATTACATAAATGTTTATTACAGAAGAAATTACAACAATTTCGACAAAGATACTTAAATCACTCGGGAAGAAGAAGAAACCAGATAAAATATGAACATTTCGACTTGAAGATATTCAAGAAGAAGAAAGAGGTTCATTCGGAAAAAGGGTTGTCTCCAACCTTTATCAACAATCTAGAAACAGGGGGAGGATTCATCTGCGAGGGGTGAGGAACAAAGCGCAAGAGAGAAGCATAGCTTAAATAGAACTCCAAAAGAAAAGAAAGACATATGTAAGTCGATGTCTCACTATTTAGTTATCCCGAACAAAGTGGAAAGGAAGAAACAATGTAACACCCCTATTTTTATATATATTAAATTGGGTGGAAATAAAAAACTTTAGGTCAGTTTAGGTTGGATAAAATACTAGTGGGTTTAAAAAAACCCTAATCCTCTTCACTTTTGAAGAAAGTATATGGAAAACAGAGATGGTGCAGCCACTCCTTAGTGAAGTAAGGAGGAATAAAGAAGATAAGAGATAGAAATAGAGTTCTCTAGAGAGAGAAAAGACATGGTTGTGGTCTTGAAGTCATCTAAGGCCGAGAAGAGGTAGATTTCCTATCTCCTAATTTTTTCTAAGCTTTTTCAATTTATTCCATGATAGGTTTAGTATTGTTAATCACATTAAAGAACGATTAAATGGTTTAGACATTAGTTTTATCTAGAATTCCATAAAACATCTATAGAGGACAGTATTTTGGTCTAGATTAAACTTGAATCTGGTATTGATAGATGATAAATCTCGGTATGATTCTCATACGGTTGGAAATTTCTGTTCGTCTACTTTCTATTAGTTTAAACGGTTCATTAATTGGAGTTACGAGTGAGAAGTTACGATAGTTTTCGTACAAGGTGTCAGAACAGTCTCTACTGTATGTCAGTTTATATTTAAACTGAATCTTGTATTGATATATGATGAATCTCGGATTTATTCTTATATGGTTGGAAAGGTCACTTTTTCTACTTTCTATTAGTTTAAACGGTTCATTAATCGGAGTTGCAAGTGAGGAGTTACAATAGTTTTTGTACAAGGTGTCAGAACAGTCTCTACTGTATGTTGGTCTATATTAAAACTGAATCTGGTATTGATTTATGATGAATCTCGATTTCATTATTATATGGTTGAAAAGGTCTCTTTGTCTACTTTCTATTAGTTCGAACGGTTCATTAATCCGAGTTTCGAGTGAGGAGTTATGATTGTTTTCGTACAAGGTGTCAGAACAGTCTCTACTGTATTTCATTCTAGTTTAAAATTAAATCTAGTATTGATAGGTGATGAGTTTTTATGTGTATCTTGTATTTCTGGAAAGGTATGTTTATCTACTTTCAGATGGTTCAAATGGTGCGTTAATCGGAGTTCTGAGTGAGGAGTTATGATAGATTTTGTGTAAGGTGTCAAGACAGTCTTCGATGGACGAATTTATTGAGATAATTCACATGGTTTCTGTTCTTTAGGCAATGTATCTCCTAGGTAGATACCTTCTTCTAGTGGTGAGTCTATGTTTGTTAACTATTATTGTTATTTTCTTGTTTGAGGTTGCGATCCACGTCAGGATCTACTATGAGCATCATCCCTTCTGACTTGTCATGTGTTGTTGGCTTGAATTGTTTGGTAAACTTGTTTGTAATTCTTGATAAGAGTCAATGTTTGTTGTGTATTGGTCTGAGATACCTGAAAGAGGGTTTGATGATTGTTTCTTTTGACATAATGTGTTTGTCGACGTACATGTCAAGTTTGGTGCTATAAAGGTTTACCTTAGTTAAAGGCATGATATTTTAAATCTGCTGGAAAAAGAGGAAAGATCGTTGTATTATCAGGGTTAGTATCAGACTAAAATACGAGAACCTGAAACCCTAATAATTAATCAAAGGACATAAATTTTTAGTTTCGAGAGGGATTGGATAAATCTGACATATTATGTTAGTATTCACCATTGAATTAGATAATGTCAATAATGAATATGAATGCAATACTTCCTTGATTGGGGGATTGAGCTTGTCTACCCGAGACTTAGGTTTGTGGAATTCTACTGCAGTTGGGTCATAACCGAGCTATTTTATTTTTCAGGTATTGATTGTGTACTCATGGTAGGCGTTGCTCATGGATCCAGTTTGAAGGTCTCAAATCTTCAATTTCAAGGCAGTTAGCTTGAGATTTGGGATTTGGGGCGCTACACAAAACTCAAGGATAAGCAACCATTCTTACTTCATCTCAGAACTTAGGGAAGAGGTAACAGTAAAACCTCGTATTAATTAACTCACCACAATCGCCTTGGACGATGAAGACCAAAGGGGTCAACACCCCTGCTATGAGAAGTGCCTCCCTTTAAAACCACCACCATGAGAATCATCAAGAACAAATAGTCCCAAGACGAAATTAAAATAAAAGTCTCATCTCAGAGAAATAAAAAGACTTGAAGGAAAATATCAAGAAAAAAAGAACAAGTTAGAAAAAAATGTCAATGAAGAAGAGCCAACACTAAACAAGTTATTTATAGATGGAAAATGAAGAGCAAAGGCTCTGACAGGCAGAAGCATTAAAGAAGAAGGAATAAAATGCCTTAGAAATTAACTAAGTCATATGTCCTCTGCATTAAATCGCAGCGCACCTCTGACCTAGCCAGATACAAAATTAATGTGACAAGAAACCACTAAGGCCTCGCGCCAACAAAAGAAAGATGTGTGTCCCACGACTCACTGAGAAGGTACTTGATGTCGCGTGAAAATGTCACATTTAGGTCACTTAACTTCGATCAGTTAATCCCTTTTGAGTATTATAAATAATATTTTATGTACTTTTCTTGTTAGGTATCATATTTGGAGATAAACATGTAAATCGGAATAAAGGGAGCGAATTGTCACTATCATTTCATGTGCACAAAACGAGAGAAAAAGATTTCAAGCAAATCAAATGACAAGAGGAGTTAATGACGAGTCCGACGGTGAAAACGGAAGTCGAATCGGAGTTCGGACGAAGCAATTATAGAAGATGGAAGCAAAAGTCGTCTCTTGAAATTAGATTTGTAGAGATCAAGTATGGAGGCACCCTCCTTGTTTCTGAAGCAAAGCCCAAGTCCAAATCAAGCCCACAAAAGAAAATAAAAAGAACAAGATAAAGAGAAATTTATGCGCACCCTCTCTTTGGTCCAAGTCAAAATGGTCTAAGACTTCGTCAAGTTTGACTAAGTCTAGGGTTGTGTATACACAAGTGAGAGAAAGGGGCAAAAGGGATGAATGAACTATTCATCATCTTCTCAAAGAAAGTGGGGGAAAAAGATTAAGAGGCTAAGGTTTTGAGAGTTTAGGGAGGAGAGAAGGAGAAGAGAGTGCCGGCCAAGCTTTGGCCGGAAACACACTCGGCCGGCCAGAGCTTGGCCGATGTACATCACGAGAAGGGAGCCGGACAGCAGCAACGAGCACGGGAAGGGAGCTGCTCGGGTTTGAGGAGCAAGCTTCCATTGCTCGGTTTCTTCATCTCCACAGCTCGGGACGCCACACCAGCTCGGGAAACGCACGGGAAGGGCATACACGCGCACGGGACAGCAACTAGAACCTCCAAGAAGCTAAGATTTGGCCGGAATCCACCTTTCTTTGGCCGGATTTTTCTTGGTGTTCCGGCCACTTTCTTGGCCGGAAAACTTAGGGTTTTTGCTTCTTTCATCTATACCGTGCTTCCCTTGTGTTTGATTTGGTTTTCGGTTAAAATTTCTTAGAGAGAGAAAGCTTGGTGAAGCTTTAATGGTGGTTGGTTTTAAATGAAGAAGATGATGCTGATTACTATGGTGAACCCTGATTTTTGCTAAGGGGAGATAGGCTGCACTTAAACGTTCATTTTTTCCGACGATCTTAGCCTCGCACCACATCGAAAAAGGGGGTTTATATCATCTTCTTCTTGTCATTTATTACTTATTAACCATGTTTAGCTAATTCTCGTGTGTCGATTATGGGATGAAATGTGATGAATTCATGATTATTTATGGGATGATTTAATGTTTTGATAATAAATTGATGTTCTCTTATTTCGATTACTTGTGTCAATTGTTTTTCATGTGTCTTATCAAGTACTTCGCATAGTTAATCGGTTAGGCAAAGTGATCGATCTCGATTGTAGTCTACGTCCAAATTTCATGTGTCTTGTCATGCACTTCACATAGTTAGGCGGCTAGACGATGTTTTCGATGATTAAGTTTTAATCGTTTAGGAAGTTTGTTTGACTAAGTATTATCCCCGGACATACGTAGTGCTTATGAACATCCACCTTAGGAATCGAGACTAGGTTTACATCAATTCATTTGATTGGACCGCACATAGTTGTAGGTTCACCACATCGGATTCCGGACTTCGGCACCTCTCTTACTTGTTGTTCCCCAACTCTTGCTCCCCGACTTCTCTCGAATCTCTCTCGTCCATTTACATTGATAGTTTAGTTTTACTTGCTTGATTCTCTTATTGCTTATTCATCAAAAACCTCCCTTTATCTTTGTTTATTTTCGTCTTAGTTTAAGTTAATTTGTGATACTTAAACCTTTGAACGAGACCCTTTCGATATACTAACTACATTCCTATCCTTGGATCGACTCCGGCTTTGCCGGTTACTACTTGATACCTCCGCTTGGGTGTGCAACCTTTTCGGGTGCATCAGTACTGTGATCATTTACTCAAAAGATAAACTCAACAAATGTGTGATCAGAAAACTAGACGGCTGACGTCAGAAAATCAAAAGGTTAAGAAAGAAATATGATCTTCGAAAGCAAAGACATTAATGCCTATTGCATGCGAATGGACAAGTAGACCAAGTCCGAGACGGACGCGTGCTACGCATATTGTCGGGTTGTGGTGTCACCTAGTGTTGTAAGTGGAATCTCAGACATCGAATGTCTAACACTAGTATTTTCCCAAGATGTCATGCATAAGCTAATAATTAACTCAGAGTGAGAGATACCTTAGTCGCTAAATTTCCCCTCGAACCTTTCCAATCGAATGTGAAGACCAAGAGCTCCAAGCGTTGCTCCTCTACTCAAGACACCCGAATGATCAATTTGATCTCCCACCTTGTTTCTAGCTAGAATACTAATGGTGGTTTGATTTAGAGAATACTTCTTCTTTAAGACTAGTTAGATAGCTTGGGGATAATCTTTCTTTCTTTCTCTACTTGATGTTGTAGAGTAAGAAAGCTCCTTGAGAATTCTTCCACAACTTATTCAAGTCCGTAAGAGACATTATATGGAATCCTAATTAGAGTCCAACCCAAATAAGGTTTGTATAAAGTCCCTTTTGAATAAGATTAAGGAAATAGTCGAAATAGAAACTAGTTTCTATTTTCCTAATTCCTTATTATTGGCCGGCCAAAACAAGCCCATCTTGGGAAGATTGGTCGGCCCCTATAGGGCTACACGGCCAAGCATGGCCGTGCCCTTTTGGGCCCCAAATCACCTCCTTTGATGCTCGGCCCAAATACCCTTCTTTTGGGCCTTTTGTGATATCTTTGCCTAAACTTCTTTTAGGCCTATGAGACATGTTTATGGGTCTCTCCCCTGATTATATGTCTCACCCCACTAATCATATCATCCGATCAAATAGACATTCTTATGTGTAACCCGATGTAGGATCCGATCGAAGTTAGCCGCGAATTACTTCGTAATTCGACGATCGTAGTTGGTTTCTAGCTAAACACTACAACCCCTAAATCGTCCGGACTTGATGATCTTCTTCATCAATTGTCCTATCCGACAAATTGCTTGCATTGCATCTTTGGTCGAAGGATATCTCCTTCAGAAACATCATTGTATTTCGAATAATGTAACGTTACAAGAGAAATATTACATGCGGTACGATTGAAGTCGTTTTAGCAAGAAGTAGTGGTTCAGTTTTGACATCAAGGCTTTTACATGTGAGTAGATTTGAGGTCTGAAGCAGTTTTGGACTGGCTTGCAGAGCTGAGCTAACCTTGGAGAGAACTAGAGTCTGAAGCAGTGTTGAACTAGCTCACAGAGCTGAGCTGATTTTCGACAGAGCTGGAGTCTGAAGCAGTGCTGAACTAGTTCGTAGAGATGAGCTGACTTTGGGCAGAGCTGGGGTCCGAAGTAGTGCAGAGCTAGCTTGCAGAGCTAAATTGTCTTCAAGTGGGGTAGACGCGGAGTTATGCTTATCTTTGTTCGTCTCTTTCAAAGATAGATATTGTCTAAGAGTTTTGCTTGGCAAAGTGATTGTTGTTTTTGTCCTCTTGTTCCCCAGTCAAAGCTTGGTTTGCCTGCACGCCCAGGGTAGTAAGTGATGTAAAATATAAATAATTAGTTAGCGAAATTGCATTCCAACTGTTGTTGATGTCTAGACCTTCCTGTGAGCAAAGCTTGTAAGCTCCTTGTCCCACTACTTGGGTGATGAGGTAAGGCCCTTTTTAAGTGGGAGCCAGTTTGTCGACTCCTATCTTCTTGGTGTTGTGAAAGACCTTTCGAAACACCCATTTTGAAGGCTTTGACTCGGACACTTTTGTTTTATGGAGAGGATGTTCTCTATTGGTATATGATGTTTCTAATAGCTGATCTGTCTCTGAGCTCGCCAATTGTGTCGAGGTTGTTGTTAAGCTCGACCCAAATGCATTCTACTTTAGTCCATTGGTATCAGACAGTAGGGACTCCTATTTCAGCTGAAATTACATATTCAAGACCAAAAGCTAATAAGAAAGGGGTTTCATCTATTGGCGTTCCCAAATATCTTTAACTTTTTCCAGTTTCTTCTTTAGAGAGTTCATGATAGTCTTGTTTGACGATTTAGCCTAACCATTGACTTGAGGATACCTTGGGGTTGAAAAGCTGAGCTTTATTTCCTAATCCTTGCAAAAGTCTTTGAAGGCAAAACTTATAAATTGGGATCCGTTGCCAGTAACAATTTCTTTAGGTATCCCAAACCTGCAAATTATATGCTTCCACACAAACTCATGACTTATTTATCTTTTATTTGATGGAAGGTCTCGACCTCAATCCATTTGGTGAAATAACCGGTCATGGCAAACATGTATTCACGTTGGCACGGAGCAGTGAGAATTTTATAAAAGGCGAGGGGTAACAATCGGTCATGGCAAACATGTATACACGTTGGGAGAACATTTTGGCATTTGTCACATTGTTTGGCATGATCAATTGAACCAACCCTCATGGTTGGCCAGTAGCAGCCAACAGGCAAAGCCCTAGTGGCTAAACTGCGACCTCTAGAGTGGTTGCCACATTCTCCTTCGTGTAACTCTTTTAAACCATACTTACATTTTTTTCTAGAGTGATGCATTTGAAGTAAGGGTCTAAATAAGACCTTCTGAGTAATTGACCATGAGTATGGAGAATCTTGTGACCTTTGCTTTTAGTCTTCTGGCTTTATTTTTGTCTGAGGGAAGCTCGTCATTTGTCAAGTACTTTATGACCTGTGCTACCGTGGTCTGAATGAACGATCCAAGGTTTGCCAAAGCATCTCCATGGCCATTCCCACCTCTAGGTACCTACCTGTTCATACCTTATCTCCTGAAAGTGTTTTCTGCATTTCCCTAACATGCTTCAAGTGGGTTGTTATCCTAGCATCTTTAGCTTGGTAGGTGATGATGTATAAAATGTCCAGAAGTTGACTGACGTCAAGAAGTCAAGAATAGACCAGAAGTCCAATGGGTCAACCCAGCTTAAGGCAACAGGACTGCTGAACCAGTAACGCTCCGCCACCTATGCCCCTAATTGGGAGGTCAACCAGGATCAACTAAAAGGTATCATCCCTCTTTCGTCTTTAACATGATCAAATCAGTCCTAAAATCTCTAAAAGAATGAGGGGTCCACGTAAGCTAGGTCGATGATGCTCCACACCCTAAACTGGGGAGGCGGAAGCGCGCTGCAAGCTTAACATCTTAATCCCGGGATATCTCTAAAAGATCCCAGTCGGTTAAAGATCTTAAGTGTTTAAGCAAGCTTGGACTTCAAGGGTCTCAGAGGAGGAAACATCTCCTAGAAGATCTATCACCTCGGCAGGATATTTACGAAGTATCCTTGAACTTAGGAACTTCTATTTATCTTAGATACGAGATAATCTATAAGGGAAACCTTAACCACGAACAGTGGGAAACTTCCCCAAACGTAGGACCACAACTGCCTCATCTACGCCGTCTATCAAAGTCGGTCTAATTTAGCCTATAAAAGGGCCACCATCGTCTTCACAAGACAAGGTTTACTTCACTGAGTTACCACAACTCGGCCCCAAAAGGTTTGATAGGCCCAGAATAGGTCTATTCTCGCAAGTGTACGGGATCAAGTTATAGTAAGTTATAAGTCCAGAAATTGTTCCACGGGATAGGTAGCTTCACCTTAAATCTTAAATCAACACCCCTTCATTAATTTGAGTTGGTTTTGGAAAAAAATTTAAATAAGAAAAGGATGATAGACTAAGAAGAAAGAAAACAAGATAGGAAAGAAATCTAGGGTTTTGATTCCACCAAATATATTGGCTCCCTAAAGCATGAAATTAATTAACTAACCCATTTATTTTAATATAACTCAAAATCTAACATAATGAACTATTTAGATTTCAGAAGATATTCTTGATAAAAGCATTTCAAAATCATATATTTTAATCGATCATCATTTAAAACTATACTTCTTAAATATCATTCATCATCTAATAAGCATATCCCATCTAATAACTTAACAAAAGCATGAAATATCTCACTATGAGGCATGAACAATAAAAAGATTATAGAATCTATATAAATGACAACTAATGGACACTAAAGTTCAAAAGAAGGATTTATTAATCAACAACATAGTTCAAGAAAGATCAAATATGGTTTCCTCTAAAATCTTAAATACAAGATAAGCTACTCATTAAATTTAGAGACATATACATGATATAACAAAAAACATGGAAATAAATAAGACAAAGAAAAGAAGTCACCCAAATCCTTGCTCCAATTGTTCACAAGTATGACCAAATCCAACTAATAGCACTTTGAGAGTAGGTGGAAGTAGAGAGGTTTAAAAAAAAAATTAGAAAAGAATGGTTGTAGAAAAGAAATGAGGGAGGAAAATGGGATAGAATTAGAAAGTAGATCTAGAAATTAGAAGAGAAATAAATTGGGTAGAAGAGGTGATGGAGGCTAGAGAAAGAAGAAGGAGATGGTTTTAGGGTTTGAGAAACAAAAGATAATAGAGAAAGAGATAGGTTAGAGAAGAAATTGATAGGAAGGAATAGGTTAGAGAAGAAATGGGAATGAGAGGGTTGTTGAAGTCTACCAAATAATTGGTCTTAAATGGTTATTTATATGGTTAAGGTTTTTACTTGGTTTTAATGGTAGAAAGTGGGAAAAGAGAGGGTCACTTTTGGAATTATAAGGGTTTAAACATTAAAGCCCTAAAAATACATAAGTTTCCGGCAGTTAGGGTTTGCTGGTAAGGAATTTGGACGCTAAGGTGTTGCCCGACTGGTCATCTGAGGTGCGACAGCAAGCCAGGTTCGTTATACCAAAGAGTTCGCGAAAGTGGGTGGTTAGGACTGATGTTAGAAGTGACTCAAATATGGATTGGTATCAAACCCGGTTTACGACCTGCCAACCCGCTTAGGTCTCGGCGCCGAATGTTGGACCCGTTAGCAGAGCTGATTACTAAGACAGAGCTGGTATGCGAAGCAGGCCTGTGAGGCAGAGCTGGACTCCGAGACAGAGCTGGGATGCGGAAGCTAGGCTTATGTCGGTGATTAGTGTTATCCGTGTATAATGTCAGTTGTAGAGAGAGTCGGTTGTAGAGAGTCGGTGAGGCGGTGGGATTAGGGTTTAGTGGCTATATAAACTAAATCGTAAGGAGATATCAGTAGCACAATCTCTCGAATCTCTTGTATAAACTTGTTTGCTTATCATAGTCGAAATCATCGCGCCGTTGTCGCCGTGGAGTATGTCTCACCAACCGAACCACGTAAATCTCTGTGTTCTATTCTTGATTGTTCTTTATTTCCTATTGCTTCTGTTTGATTACTCGTATTAATCACATTAACCCTGACTGGCATAACAAACTGGTATCAGAGCTTTGGTTTTGAGGTTTTTGTGATGGCGAAATACGAGATAGAGAAGTTCGATGGAAGTAACGATTTTAATCTTTGGAAGATTAAGATGCGAGCAGTATTAGTTCAGGAGGGTCTGCTGAAGACGTTGAATGGGAAGGCTGCACTCACAGAATCACTAAAGCAGAGAAGAAAGATCTCATGGAGAGAGCTCATGGTCAAATTATACTCTTTTTGAGCAATGAGGTCTTGCGGGAAGTAGCGACAGAAACTACAGCCGATGGACTATGGAGTAAGCTGGAGACAAGGTATATAACGAAATCTCTAACTATTGTATCTAAAAAAGAAATTATTTAGTTTACAGATGTTAGAAGGGTAATGGTTGAAAGACCATATGGATGAAATCAACCGAGTATTCTTAGATTTGGCAAATATAGATATCAAGTTCGAAGAAGAAGATAAGGCAGTACTATTTCTTGCATTCGGGCCACCATCATATGAAAGCTTTGTTGATTTTTTTATGTCTGGTAAAACAACTACAACCTTTGAGGATGTTAAAGTAGCATTGAACTCGAAGGAGTTGATACTGAGGTCAATGAAAGAAAGCAACTCAGGAGATGGTTTGGTTGTAAGGGGAAGGTCGCAGCATGTGGTCGATGGGAAGGGCCGTTCACGATCTAAATCGAAACCTAAGAAGTACAGATGCTTTAATTATGAGAAAGAGGGACACTTCAAGAAGAATTTTCCCGAGCTTAGGAAGAAGCCAGGTGAGGCAGCAGTCCTTGAAGTAGATGATGGTACTGTCTTGACAATCATTGAAGAATGTGATGAAGCTATGGTTCTGGCAATCAATGCCTGCTTCGCTGAAGATAGGTGGATTTTGGATACTGGTTGTACATTCCATGTATGTTCTCATAAGGGATGGTTTTCCACTTACACAGTCATTAATGGCAGTAAGGTGTTAATGGGAAACGACGCTCCTTGTAAGGTGGTTGGAATTGGTGTTGTTCAGATCAAGATGCACGATGGTGTTGTGAGGACTATAACAGACATCTGACATGTTCCAGATTTGAAGAGGAATCTAATCTCTTTGGGAACATGGATGATAATGGTTGCAAATATATTAGTGAATGTGGTGTTCTTCGGATTTCTAAGGAGAGTCTTATAGTTATGAAGAGATTAAAAAAGAATGGTCTATATGTACTACAGGGTAATACTGTTACTGGATCTGTAGCGGTATCATCACCAGACAAGGAAGTTGAGACTACCAAGCTATGGCATATGCGATTAGGGCATATGAGTGAAAGGGGGATGGCTATGCTGAGCAAGCAGGGTTTACTCAGTGGGCAGAAGGTTGGAAAACTGGAATTCTGTGAACATTGTGTCTTCGGGAAGCAATGTCGGGTAAAGTTCAGTACAGCGGTTCATAATACCAAAGGAACTCTAGATTACATCCATTCAGATCTTTGGGGTCCCTCTCTAGTCAGCTCACGTAGTGAGGGTAGATACATGTTAACCTTGATAGATGATTTTTCCAGGAAAGTATGGGTCTACATAATGAAACGCAAAGATGAGGCATTCGTCAAGTTCAATAGCTACTTAAACTAAAACACACACACCCCACTTCATAAATTTGATGATTGATTTGTAAGAAATAAGAAAACGAATAAAACTAACTAAACTATCTAATTGAGAGGTGAGAGAGATTCAGGAGAAGAGTCGCAAGAAGTCGGACATGATTCGAGTGAAAGTCGAGTGAGAGGGATACTTTGGTTCACAAATGTTATAAGTGACTCGAATATGGATTGGTATCGAACCCGGTTCAACCAACCGAAGCTTGGACCCATTAGCGGAGCTGATTACTGAGACAGAGCGGGTATACGAAGCAGTGCCCTGAGGCAAAGCTGGACTCCGAGACAGAGCTGGAATGTGAAGCTAGGCTTATGTCGGTTAGTAGTATTAGCGTATCCGTGTATAATGTCGGTTGTAAAGAGAGAGTCGGTGAGGCGGTGGGATTAGGGTTTAGTGGTTATATAAAGTAAACCCTAAGGAGATATCAGTAAGACACAATCTCACGAATCTCTTGTGTAAACTTGTGTGCTTATCATAGTGGAAATCATCGCGCCGTTGTTGCCGTGGAGTAGGTCTCACCAACCGAACCACGTAAATCTCTGTGTTCTGTTCCTTATTGTTCTTTACTATTCCTATTGCATGTCTTGACTTACTCGTATTGTTCACATCAACCCCGATTGGGTATAAAAAATTGGTATGAGAGCTCTGGTTTTGAGGTTTCTGTGATGGCAAAATACGAGATAGAGAAGTTCGATGGAAGTAACGATTTTAATCTTTGGAAGATTAAGATGCGAGCAGTATTAGTTCAACATGTTCTGCTGAAGACGTTGAATGGGAAGGCTGCACTCGCTGAATCACTTTCAGAAGTAGAGAAGGAAGATCTCATGGAGAGAGCTCATGGTCAGATTCTATTCTGTTTCAGCAATGAGATCTTGCGGGAAGTAGCGACGGAAACTACATTCGATGGGCTATGGAGTAAGCTGGAGACAAGGTATATGACAAAATCTCTAACTAATCGTTTGTATCTAAAGAAGAAATTATTTAGTTTACAAATGTTAGAAGGGGAATCGTTGAAAGACCATACGGAAGAACTCAACCGAGTATTCTTAGATTTGGCAAATATAGATGTGAAATTCGAAAAAGAAGATAAGGCAGTACTATTGCTTGCACCCCTGCCTCCATCATATGAAAGCTTTGTTGATTCTTTTATGTCTTGTAAAACAACTACAACCTTTGAGGATGTGAAAGCAGCATTGAATTCAAAGGAGTTGAGACGAAGGTCAATCGAAGAAAACAGCTCAGGTGATGGTTTGGTGTAAGGGGAAGGTCGCAGCATGTGGTCGATGGGAAGGGCCGTTCAAGGTCTAAATCGAAACCTAAGAAGTACAGATGCTCTAACTGTGAGAAAGAGGGACACTTCAAGAAGAATTGTCCCGAGCTTAGGAAGAAGCCAGGTGAGGCAGCAGTCCTCGAAGAAGATGATGGTAGTGTCTTGTGATGGGTCATGAAAATGTCCCATCTAAGTCGTTTAATTTAGTCGAGTTAGTTCGCTTCGAGTCTTTATTATAATAAAATGGTTGATTTTCTTGATTAGGTGTCTTTTGCAGAGTTAGGGTGAAAAACGATTAAAAACGAGGAAAAGATGCATGAAGGGTATTTTGGTCTTTTGGACACAAGGGTATTCTGGTAAATTTGGCCAAGGTAAGTACATGGGTGAAAAGTAGTGGTCGAGACAAGTCCGTAGGAGAAAACGGAAGTCAATTCGGAGTCCGGACGAGGGAATTATGTGAAGTCAAAGTTGGTCAATATTTGGGTCAAGTTCGGGAATAGTTGGACACGTGGCGCATTTCTAGAGTGAGACGTAACTTAGTTCCGTGTACAGCGATGCACAGGAACGTCCCAACTGACACGATTGAGCGTAACTGGAAGCAACTTAGATTCCGTAATTCCAACTGAGATCGAGAAGTAAAGCGAAAAGTCGATAGGATCGCATTCTAACTCTTCCTTCTTACTTTTGTGCGATTGTTTAGTTCTATAATTGTTAGCTCCCATTTTGTGATTATGTGCTACCATCTTTGAATATTGTTAGATCATGGTCCGTTCTTATAACGGTTGGCCATTCGATGTTGATGATGATGAGCTTGTTTCGAGGATTCCCCGCACTAACCGACCCGATATGACCTTAGGTGAATACCAAAGGATGTGTAGGGATGTTTCGATTAGAGAGGGGAATAGACCATTTGAGCCTGACCGATCTCGTATGACCCTAGGAGAATACCGACATATGTATAGAGATGGTCAAATTAGTGATGGATATGGTCCGACACTAAATATGTATGAGAGACCTTATAGTCCACACTATTCTGAGACCAATGATTTTAGAGGCAGGTATGATCCTAGTATGTACGGTGGGAGTTATTACCAAGAGTCTTCATTTAATTACACTTGTGAGCCTTATCACGAAGAGACTCTTGAAGATAGATCTCAATTAGAGTCTGTGAGTTGTCTGACTGAAATGATGTTACAACATGAAGAGACACAAGATCTATTTCAACAGACGCAGATTCAAATAGAACAAGAGTTACAACAGAGGTTTGAGTCTCTAAATCATCAATTTGAGTCTCTAAATCATCAAGTACAGATGATTACATCACAGTTATTAGCCGACGAGGAAGGGGTTTTACCACCCCAAACTCAAGAGGGTACTAGGTCCGATGGCGAGGGTAATACGTCTAACCCTAGTATTAAGTTAAATGTCGACGAATCAACTGATATGACCCAAGAGCTTGAACAAACTGATAACCTTGTTGTCTCGTTTCCTCACCATGTATCGTCTCATCATGATAGGACTATATTAGACTTTGAGATTCAGGATGATGACTCTATGAACAAGTTTGGGGATGACACTATTTTAAACTTTCCGATTTTCGACACTTGTAAGGAGTCAGTCTTAGATGCCGTACATGATGCTTTAATTGATTATGAAGCTTTAGATGCTTTTGAGGACATCGATGACATAGTACCTAGAGACATGTTGGATAGTTTGTCGGACCATTTACCTAAGGAAACCATGGACCTTGACTTGGTCCCTGAGCCTATTGCCTTACCCTTAGAGTCCAGTTCAACCTTTCACGTGATCTCAGACTCGGTCGTTGATCCCTTTTGGGACAGTTCAGACCTCTTTCCTAGAGTGTCTATGGACATAGTGGATGTTCTATCCACTAAGCTTCCAGATGACTTTTTGCCTTCGACTGACCTCTTAGCCCTTCACTTGTATGTCGATCCTTTTGACGACTTCTTAGTCGTCGCCCCTAGCATTTATGCTTACTTAGTGGACCTTGCATCCACTAAGTTTGGGGATGGCTTATTTTCTTCAATCGTCTTACTTGCACTTTATGGTTTGTACACAGTTGTGAGATGATTACCATTTGTATATAGCTTTCTTTGGGTTGACCCCCAAATCTTTCGTCTTTTGCTTTATGATCGTTAGGCCGATTGAGATGGGTCTTGATGTTTGTGGGTATCATCTCTGTAAACCCTCCGCGAGACATAACTCGTGTTCGTGTGTGAAATCAAGAGAATCAAAGGCTAATTGCATAGCTCAATGCAATCCTGTATACCCACGTTAGTGGTAGATTTGTGTGTGGTCATGTCTTTTATGTGATTCATTCTCATGATATTTGTTGATCTTTTAGGAGCACTTCTTATATATTTTACTTCTAAGGTGTGGTTTGTTCCAAGTTTGGGGATGGTGCGAGCTTGGCATCAACTTGGAACCTATTTATAAATGAGCCTTTGTAGTATCATCTTTTATCTCCTTAGGTTATGGTAATATCTCTCCACTCTTCTCTTTAGATTGATGTGTCTCTTTATCTTTTGGTGAGTATATGCTCAGAACATTGAGGACAATGTTAGTTTTAAGTTTGGGGATGTGGGATATGACCATAACCAATGCATGACCATGGGTTTCAAAGACAAAAGGGTTCAAATTAGCCAAATTTTGAACATTTTGAGTAGATTTGCATGTGATTCTAGTGATAGTTTTAAGAATTTTGATGCATATGTGTCGAGTTGATGAGTTTTGTGATTGCTAATGGCCTTTGCATGAAAGTCGAGTCTTTTAGTGTTTGTGTTGTGCCATGTGAGTGACATCTTAGTGAAGAAGAAACATTTCTAAGAGACCTAAAGTAGTCATTAGTGGAGACTTAACCCATGTGAGAGCTCAAAGCCTAAATTTCCAGTCGAGTGTACTCTTCTGCGCTAACTCCGAGTAGAATGAAGAGCTACTCAACCTCGTAACTTATAAAAGAGCTCATTTGATCTCGTGTGCTCAATTTCCTTAGCCACTAGGAGTGACATTAGGATAGCGAATTAACCTTGCCTTTATAGTCCATGAAACCCAATAAAAATGCCAACTAGAGGATAGCGGATACTCCATCACCATCCATCATCTTATATCCGGGAATGAAGACATGAGATAAAAGAATGAAGAATGTCAAAAGAAAGTATGAAATGAAAAGTTGATTGCAAGAATAGAGTTGTGTGTGTAGTATTTTGTTTTGGTTGATTGTATTTGGGTTATGAAAAGAAAAAGAAAAGAAAAAAAAAAGTGAGATCTAAAAAAAAAATGAAAAAAAAGTGATATGAAAAAAAAAGAAAAAAAAAAAGTGATTTTTGTGTATGTTTGAGCATGTGTTAGTTCTTTTGTGTGAGTGATGTGATTGTATATATGTGTTGGTGTTTTTGTTCATGAATAAGTATTCGAAGCAAGAAACAAATGTTGAGATGCTTAAGAGGTTCTACCATAATGAAGAGGTCAAAATTCTCGGGAATCCACCATCGTTATCCATCTCTAGTATCCGCTAAACTTTAGAACGCATTTTTAGAAGGTAAAATGGGTGAGAAGGGCGAGTGAGCTTCCCCACTCTGTTTAGTGGCTAATTCCTTTTCGAAGATCATTTGTTCTAAAATCTTGTTCTCACCTCTTTTTATGTGTTGAGTTCAAGTTAAGTGATCACACACACACATACGAGCGAACCATTCTTGAGTGATTTCATTTTTGGAGTGTATGTCCGTGAGGCCAAAGTCGAGGCGAAATGTACTAACTTGGGAATCAAGGTTTTGTGACTTCGGAACATAGATGTGCTCATTATGGTATGACACTTGCATTTTAGGGTAAGACCATTAGTGAAGAAATCTTTAGCTTTCACATGAACTTGTTTACTTGATTCATTATGTTTTGACATGCTTAAACCCTTCACTATATGAACATGCTTATCTATGATTTGGATGTTGGATCCTATTGTATTTTTGAAATGTTTTTGAATTTTGTGGGTACATTCTCTAGAAACCCTCACGAGACCACACTCGTCCACTAGGGCAACCTAGGGGTTTAACGGCTTGTTGAATACGCTAAATGCAACCGGGATGCCTCCGAAAGTGAGTTAGGTCTTTTCTTTTGTTTTGTTTTGCTCGAGGACTAGCAAAATCTAAGTTTGGGATGTTTGATGGGTCATGAAAATGTCCCATCTAACTCGTTTCATTTAGTCGAGTTAGTTCGTTTCGAGTCTTTATTATAATAAAATGATTGATTTTTTTGATTAGGTGTCTTTTGCAGAGTTAGGGTGAAAAACGGTTAAAAACGAGGAAAAGATGCATGAAGGGTATTTTGGTCTTTTGGACATAAGGGTATTCTGGTAAATTTGGCCAAAGTAAGTACATGGGTGAAAAGTAGAGGTCGAGACAAGTCCGTAGGAGAAAACGGAGGTCAATTCGGAGTCCGGACGAGGGAATTATGTGAAGTCAAAGTTGGTCAATATTTGGGTCAAGTTCGGGAACAGTTGGACACGTGGCGCATTTCTAGAGTGAGACGTAACTTAGTTCCGTGTAGAGCGATGCACAGGAACGTCCCAACTGACACGATTGAGCGTAACTGGAAGCAACTTAGATTCCGTAATTCCAACTGAGATCGTCCGTCCAGATTCGCGTATCTTTGATCGAACGGTTTTAGATGATCCCGCAACTTAGCAACCTTGTTCCTGGTTGTACTATCGCCTGAGCTTTAAAACCTTATCCATCTGGCAGCCCCTCTCGTTGGCTGACACATGGCCCTTTCCTTACTAATAAACCCAGAGACCAATTTATGGCATTTACCATGGTTTCATCAATTCCAAATTACCTTACCCTCTTCTAGTCCGACACATGTCATGCTCCCTTCATTATTTTCAAACCGAACTGTCCCTTCTTGAACAAATAAGAACAAAACCCTAATTTCACCTCAACCATCTTTCCCATTTTACCCCTTTTCTTCCATAAACCTAGCTACCCTTATAAATACACTATTAATTGTCTTTCTTCTACTAGACTTGCAAACCCTCTCAATCCCTCTTCTATATTCCCATACCTTATCTTTCTCTACTTTTCTTTCTCTAACCCTAAAATCCTCCTCTCAATCCCCTCTTACCTATTTCTATCTCCAACCTATTTTTTCTACCAAATCCATCTTTTCCATTCTTTTTTCATCTTTCTCTACTACTACTACTACTACTTCCTCTCTACCATTATTATTCTTCCATTAATAGTCTTCTTCTTCTTCCTTCCATATTCTTCTATCATCTTTATCCTCTTTCATCTCTTCTTTCCAACTTCTTTCTACATCTAATTTCTTCCTTCTTCTTTCTTTTCCTTATTTGGGTGCAATAAAATAGCTATTACTTGGATTTCTTGGAGTAAAATTCTTGAGCACAAATAGAGCAAATCTTGGACAAATTGGAGATACATGGGGATATGGAATTTGAACATTCTTGGTGATTTCTTTCCATTTATTTCTTAGTATTTTCATTTATTTTACAATGTCAATGAATGTCACTCTAGATTCCATGTATGCTTAACTTAGCAATCTAAGGTTGTGAATGAAACCCATTTTGGATCTTTATAATACTTGTTCTTGATTAATTAATTTCTTTGATGTGCTTTAATGTCTATTGATTGTTTATCTATATGGATTTGATTTTCTTTCCATTACTCATGCCTCATAATTAGATATTTCATACTTTCGTTAAGTTGTTAGATGGAGTATGCTTTTTAGATGATGAATAATAGTTAAGCAATCCGAATCTCTATAAGGAAGATAATTAGAATTTTTAATTATAAAATTGTTTTATCTAGAACATCATCCGGAACCCAAATAGTTCATTATATTGGATCCCGAGTAAATACAAAAGACATTTAAGTAATTAAGTGCTTGTTTTATAAGGTGAAATTATGCGGTGGATTTTATAATCTTAGATATCCTCTCACCTCTCACTTAAATAGTTTAGTTAGTTTTATTTATTTTCTTATTTCTTGCAAATCAATCATCAAATTTATGAAGTGGGGTGTGTGTTTGCTTTAGTCCAAGTTAGTTATTGACATTTTGATTATTGGGCTAAACTTGCCGTCAATATCCGAAATTGCTACCTTTCCCTTGGGACGATTTCTCGATTTACAAATTATACTATAACTTGACCCCGTATACTTGAGGGGTATGGCCTTATTTTAGGCCTATTATCTTGGCAATCATTGAAGAATGTGATGAAGCTATGGTTCTGGCGATCAATGCCTGCTTCGTAGAAGATAAGTGGATTTTGGATACTGGTTGTACATTCCATGTATGTCCTCACAAGGAATGGTTTTCCACTTACACAGTCATTAATGGCGGTAAGGTGTTAATGGGAAACGACGCTCCTTGTAAGGTGGTTGGAATATGTACTATTCAGATCAAGATGCACGATGGTGTTGTGAGGACTATAACAGACATCAGACATGTTCCAGATTTGAAGAGGTATCTAATCTCTTTGGGAACTCTGGATGATAATGGTTGAAAATATGTTGGTGAAGGTGGTTTTCTTCGGATTTCTAAGGGGAGTCTTACAGTTATAAAGGGGTTGAAAAAGAATGGTCTATATGTGCTACAGGGTAACACAGTTACCAGATCTGTAGCGGTATCATCATCAGACAAGGAAATTGAGACTACCAAGCTATGACATATGCGGTTAGGGCATATGAGTGAAAGGGGGATGGCTATACTGAACAAGCAGGGTTTACTCTGTGGGCAGAAGGTTGGAAAACTGGAATTCTGTGAACATTGCGTCTTCAGGAAGCAGTGTCGGGTAAAGTTCAGTACAGGGATTCACAATACCAAAGGAACTCTGGATTACATCCATTCCGATCTTTGGGGTCCCTCTCGGGTCAGCTCACAAAGTGGGGGTAGATACATGTTAACCTTGATTGATGATTTTTCCAGGAAAGTATGGGTCTACATACAAAAATGCAAAGATGAGACATTCGTCAAGTTCAAGCAGTGGAAGACCTTGATCGAGAAACAGACTGGAAAATCGATCAAACGCTTGAGGACTGACAATGGCATGGAATTTTGCGGAAACGAGTTTAATAGGTTCTGTGTAGACGAAGGGATAGTGAGACACCATACGGTTAGAAAGACCCCACAGTAGAATGGGGTGGCGGAACGTATGAACAGAACTCTATTGGAACGAGCTCGTTGTATGCTTTCGAATGCAGGGCTGCCGGAGGTGTTCTGGGCTGAAGCAGTGAACACGGCAGCGTATCTGGTAAATATTTCACCCTGTACATTTATTGAGTGTAAAACTCCTAATGAGGTATGGTCTGGTTATCCTGGTAAGTATGAGAACTTGAGGATCTTTGGTTGTCCGACTTATGCACATGTTAAGGAAGGTAAACTTGATCCGAGGGCTAAGAAATGTGTATTTCTTGGGTATGAGCCTTGAGTTAAGGGTTATCTGTTGTGGACTCCGGATGGAAAATCGAAGAAGTTTCTCATAAGTAGAGATGTTACTTTTGATGAGTTAGCCATGGTAACTCAGAAGGTAACACCTGTAGATACTCGGGAGGGTGTTGGTAAACAAGTGGAGCATGACGATCATAGGGAGCAGGTCAAGTTTGAGATAGACACTCTGGAAGAGGTTCGATCTCAGATAGATGAGCAAGTTGAGTTAGATGAACCAGAGTTGGTTCATTACACTGTTGCGAGGAACAGGAGAAGGAGAGACATCCGGGCATCGGAAAGGTATGGGATGGCAGATACGGTTGCCTTTGCACTCAGTGTGGGGGAAAGCATAGATGGAGGTGAGCCATGCACCTACGAAGAAGCTATGAGGAGTAATGAATCAAGATAGTGGTCTCTTGCCGTTAATGAGGAGATTGAGTCTCTTCTGAAGAACCAGGTCTGAGAATTAGCCGAGCAGCCTAAGAGTCAGAAGATTGTTGGTAGCAAATGGGTTTTCAAGAAGAAGGAAGAAATCCCAGGGGTGGAAGATGCACGTTACAAAGCACGGTTAGTAGCTAAGGGGTTTACAATACGAGAAAGGATAGACTTCAATGAGGTATTTTCTCCTGTTGTTAAACATAACTCTATCAGAGTGATGCTTGCTATGGTTGCTTTGTATGATATGGAATTGGAGCAGCTTGATGTTAAGACTACGTTCTTACATGGAGAGCTGGAGGAACAATCTATATGCGTCAGCGAAAGGGGTTTGAAATTCTCGGGAAAGAAGACCAGGTTTGTTTGCTGAAGAAGTCTTTATATGGACTGAAACAGTCTCCCAGGCAGTGGTATAAGCGTTTTGACACGTTTATGGTTAAAAACAGCTATGACAGAAGCATGTATGATAGTTGTGTGTACCACAGGAAACTATAAGATGGTTCTTATGTGTATCTACTCCTGTATGTGGATGACATGCTGATAGCTTGCAAGGATATGTCGGAAATCCACATGTGAAAGGATCAGTTAAAGGGTGAGTTTGAGATGAAAGACTTGGGTGCCTCAAGGAAGATATTGGACATGGAGATACGGAGAGACAGATCTACTGAGGAACTGTTCTTGTCTCAGAAAACGTACATCGAGAAGGTGTTGGAAAGTTTTGTATGACTGAGGCAAAACCTGTCGGAACTCCATTGGCAACAACCTTCAAGCTTTCGGGTGAACTGTCACCAACAACTGATGACGAGACGGAGTACATGTCTCAGGTGCCTTACGTAAATGCAGTAGGTAGCATTATGTATGCTATGGTGTGTACAAGGCCTGATATTTCACATGATTTTAGTGTAGTAAGCAGATACATGGGCAGACCTGGGAAAGGTCATTGGCAGGCTGTGAAATGGATACTGCGGTATCTGGGAGGAACTGCGGGGCTTGATCTGGTTTACGACAGAAAGGCTGACACTTCTTGTTCGGTAGTTGGATATGTAGATTCAGATTTTTCGGGGGATCTTGATAGGAAGAGGTCGCTGACGGGCTATACGTTTACACTCTGCGGTGCTGCAGTCGGTGATAGAGTTGTCTACAACGGAAGCAGAGTACATGGAAGAAACAGAGGCAGTGAAGGAGGCAATATGGCTGAGTGGTTTAGTTCGGGATTTGGGCCTGAAGCAGGAGGTGACAGAGGTCTACTGCGAAAACCAGAGTGCTATTTATTTGACCAAAAATCAAATGTATCACGAGAGAACTAAACACATTGACGTCAGGTATCACTTTATCAAGGACGTGATTGAGCAAGGGAAGATCATAATGAAGAAGGTTTCTACGGCAGATAATCCAGCGGATATGCTGACCAAGGCAGTTACAACTTTCAAGTTTAAGCATTGCTTAGACTTGATTGGGATCTCCAGATGATAGCCCTACCAGGGCTGGAGCGACGATGGCTCAGAGGTGCTGAGCTATGATGGTGGCAGATCTAAGTCAAGAGGAGCATATTCAAGCCAAGGTGGAGAATTGTTAGAAGTGACTCGAATATGGATTGGTATCGAACCCGGTTTACGACTAGCTAACCCGCTTTGGTCTCGACGCCGAATTTTGGACCCGTTAGAGGAGCTGATTACTGAGACAGAGCTGGTATGCGAAGCAGGCCTGTGAGGTAGAGCTGGACTCCGAGACAGAGCTGGGATGCGGAAGCTAGGCTTACGTCGGTGATTAGTGTTATCCGTGTATAATGTCGGTTGTAGAGAGAGTCGGTTGTAGAGAGTCGGTGAGGCGGTGGGATTAGGGTTTAGTGGCTATATAAACTAAACCCTAAGGAGATATTAGTAGTACAATCTCATGAATCTCTTGTGTAAACTTGTTTGCTTACCATACTGGAAATCATCGCGTTGTTGTCTTCGTGGAGTAGGTCTCACCAACCGAACCACGTAAATCTTTGTATTTTGTTCTTGATTGTTCTTTACCATTGCTATTGCTTGTCTTGGATTGCTCGAATTGATCACATTAACCCCGACTGGCATAACAACTGAGCCACGTGTAACGGGAGCACCGTAGCTAAAAACAATAAGATACGCCAAACGCTAAGCAACCGTTTGATCTGGAAAAGGCGGAAACTGACGGCCAAGATTAGAAGCTGAGAATGGGACCACGAAACTAAGTTGCATCGTGATATACTAGATCTTACTCTTAGGGCCCATTTTAATGCTCAGCGGGAATACGGGAATTAGATAAGACGACCTCCGACCTTCGACATGTGTCCACTGGTATACCGCGGGCCAGAATCGTGCCCGACATTATCCCGAGTGCTGACCAAAAGTTCACCTGAATTTGACTTCACATAATTCCCTCGTCCGGATTCCGATTTGACTTCTGTTTTCTCCTACGGCTCATATCGAACTCTACTTTTCACCCATGTACTCGCTTTGGACAACATACCCGAATTTCCTTGACTCCAAATGACCAAAATACCCTTTGTATTCATTTTTAACCGTTTTCATACCTAACTCTGCAAAAGACACCTAATCAAGAAAACCAACCATTTTATTATAATAAAGACTCGAAACGGACTAACTCGGTTAAATTAGACGACTCAGATGGGACATTTTCATGACCCATCAAACATCCCCAAACTTAGATTTTGCTAGTCCCCGAGTAAAACAAAACAAAACAAAAACCTAACTCACTTACGGAGGGATCTCGGTTGCATTTAGCATATGCAACAAGCCTTTAAACCCCTAAGTTGCCCCAGTGGACGAGTGTTGTCTCGTGAGGGTTTCCAAAGAATGTACCCACAAAATTCAAAAACATTTCAAAAATACAATAGGGTTCCAAAGTAATCAAAGTCAACTAAGACGGACCAAAAATGTTTATCTCCTAGAAAATTTTCTCAAGCTAATAGGAATTAGTCAAAGTTAACAACACTATACAGACATTAAAAATCTCTTCACTAATAATCTAGACTCGAAGTGTACGTGACTAGCCACAATGAAAATCACTTTAGTTCCGAACAGTTAGAGCCTTGATCCCTATGTTAATACATTTCGCCTCGACTTTGGCCTCACGGACATACGCTCTAAAGATGAAATCACTCAAGAATGGTTCGCTCGTACGTGTGAGCGTGATCACGACAATAGACTCAACACATAAAAAAAGGGTGAGGACAACATTTTAGAACGGATAATCAACGAAAAGGAATATAACCACAAAATGGTATGGGGAAGCTCACTTACCCTTCTCACCCACTCTACTCTCTAATAATGTTTCCTAAAGGTCAACGGATACAAGTGATGAGATGGATGATGACGAGATCCCGAGAATGTCAGCAACTTCCATACTTAGCTTTTTTGCTTTGAACACTTATTTAACAAACTAGAGTTCACATGAACTTTTACACACACTTTCTATTTTTCATTTTTCATATAAATTTTTTTTTTCAAAACACATCTACAAACAATACAAATACTAGTATTCTCAACAATCAAGTTTTTTTTCATTCACACTTTGCTTTCACATTCTTCTTTCTTTACTTTTCATTCCTTCATTCTCGGGAGTCATATGATGAATGGATGGTGGAGTATCTGTCTTCCTAAAGTTGACACTATTATCGAGTTTCATGGACTACAAGAGTAAGGTTTATTCGCTATCCTGATGTCACTCTTAGTGGCTATGGAAGTTGAGCACACGAGATCAAATGAACTTTTTTTATTAAAGTTACGAGGTTGAGTAGCTCTTCACTCTACTCAGAGTCAACGCAGAAGAGTACGCTCAAAGGTAATAGAAAGGCTCAGAAATCTCACAAGGGTTAAGTCTCCACTAATGATTAATCTAGTTCTCTCAGAACCGTCTACCCTTCACTTCCATAATACTCACATGGATAGCACACAAACGACCTCAAGACTAGACATTCATGAAGAAACTTTTAACAACCGGATAGTACGATAAACTCGACTCTATAACTACTAACAAGCCAAAATCAACTATTAGACTCAAATTTTCAGGCAAAAATTAAAAAATTTGAACCCTCTTGAATTTTCGAAATGAAGACTTAGCAAAAGTTCTTCCTTATCCCCAAACTTAAACCGAACATTGTCCCCAATGTTCTAAAGCCTATGCCAAAATAAAAAGATGAGAGGAAAGATATTACCGTACTCCACTGTCCTATACCAAATGCATGGCTTGCCTCCCAAGAAGCGCTAAATTTATCGTCTTCAACCAGACGATGATAAAAGAAAAAGGAAAGAAAAGTTACAGTAAACCTACTGGATTAAGGGTTGATGACTCCCCATAAAATAGTAATCGGAAGATTTGAGGTTCAACCTAAAAAATAAAGTATCCAGGAAGGTTCAGTCTCCCGTCCATGAAATGATGTGACAATTTAAGTGAGACTTTCAATATGGATGAGTTATCCTCAAACTTAGATGAAGCAACAATCATTAAGTTTGGCACTACACCCGAAAGAGTATAAAACTGATCAAAAGGGTCTATGTATGAATGAAAAACTGGGTGTGGAACTGCAATAACATCTAGACCTATTCCCAATGGACCATATGCACAAAAATCTAGAGGACTCTCAAGGGCAGATGAATTTATACTCTTTTTGTCTGTTATAGACCACCTTATTGGTATCTCCGTGGATGGATACGACTCTGGGTTAGGCTGACAGGAGTCTTCTTCTGATGGGTGAGGTGTCTCTGAAGTTGACACCATAATTGGCTCTGAGATTATAAGGAGTTTCGCTTTAGCTTCCCACTTCGTAGTATCCAGCAATGGGGTTGAATCTAGTAAAAGATTTACCTCATTGATACTGCTATCCACATCAAAATCGAAGCCAAAATGGGCCAGCAACGCTTCCAACAGATCATCTACTTAGAGTTTTTGGTAGCGGTGGAACCATTTTTTTTTTGTTTTTTTTAAAAGAGTAACAAAACTACGAAGATCCTAAGGAAAACACACACGCAAGCAAGCTGACTCAACCAAGCAACCTAGACACAATCTAGACGATTGGGTGATCTTTTCACCTAAAAATAGATATAAACAACTTCTACTTCTTACGAAAGCTTGAACTATGATTCTTATGAGGAGTTACTCCGTCACAGTACAACAATCCAACAATTCTCCAGGAGACAGCCAACTATGAAAGTTGAAAATAACTGCCCCCCTGGCAACGTTTCCTCTTCTCGAGGCGGCCGTGGAAAAGAATTATGTGTTTGGATTGTTCCCTCTTCCTGGGAATACTCCCAATACTAATAATGAGTTCTAGATTTGTCAAGAAGGTCCTATAAGCTCGTTGCCCTTTGGCCAATGTCTAAATCAATTTTTAATTTTAAGTGAGGCTTGGGATCGCGCGATGTTATTATCTAGATGGGCGAGAGACCGGTGCTGAAATCCGACTCCTATCTTGTAATGGGTTAATGCCCTTACTAATATGATAATTAAACTAACAGTTTGACAATCGATTAGGCAAGCAAAAACATCACAAGTACCTACTGACAGGAGACTCGTGGTTGATCTAGAAGTTACCTCTCGTTCAAGACGGGCGACGACCTTTGTAGATGACCCGGGCCACTCTTCCCGCAAGTGTGCTAACCCGAGGCTTCTTAGTTTCGGTTACAAAATTAATGTCCTCCAATTTAGGGTCAAAACAATAAAGTCCTTAAAATAAAACAAAAAAAATAAAGAAATACAAAAAAATTATAACACTCTCTCACCAAAATAAAATAAAATACTAAAATAACTAAAATCTAAAAACGTCTTCTTTGATGTCCTTTTCCTTGATGCTCCCTCCCTTTAGCTCCTTTGTGAGTCTACACAGAAAAGAAAAGCAAGTCAAATTAATCAAAAGAGACAAAATAAAAAAACAAATTCAAGAATGAAAATAAAATTAAACCTATCCCCGGTAGCGGCGCCAAAAACTTGATAGGCCCGTAATAGGTCTATTCTCGCAAGTGTACGTGATCAAGTTATAGTAAGTTATAAGTCCATAAATCGTTCCACGGGATAGGTAACTTCACCTTAAATCTTTAATCAACACCCCTTCATTAATTTGAGTTGGTTTTAGAAAACAATTTAAATAAGAAAAGTATGATATACTAAGAAGAAAGAAAACTAGATAGGAAAGAAATCTAAGGTTTTGATTCCACCAAATATGTTGGCTCCCTAAAGCATGCAATTAATTAACTAACCCATTTATTTTAGAATTTTTGGGTTCCTAGTCCAAAAATCTACCCCTAAACACACATTTAGTCCCCCCTAATATTAATATAGGATTTTAAGCCAAAATAATAATTATAATGGATATTTAGTCCAAATTAGTTAAAGTATGTCTAGACTTCAAAGTTACAGTATTTTTCTGTTTAAAAATTCTTGTTTTGTTTCATAAATTACCTATTATTTATTGTTAAAGTTTCATACTTTATTTCATGTTTTCCATACTTTATTTCATTTTTTTTATATGTGTCATACATAACACGTTATTTATCAACAATGTTTCTTCCAAAACGAAAAGGACTAAAAACCTATTTTCTGGGAAGATTGGACCTTAAACTTTTTTGAACTTTATTATGGACTTAAAACCCATGGACCCTTTATTTTAATATAACTCAAAACCTAACATAACGAACTATTTAAATTTCGGAAGATATTCTTGATAAAAATATTTCAAAATCATATATTTTAATTGACCATCATATAAAACTATACTTCTTAACTATCACTCATCATCTAATGAGCATATCCCTTCTAATAACTTAACGAAAACATGAAATATCTCACTATGAGGCACGAACAATAAAAAGATTATAGAATCTATGGATGTGCCGTATTTAATCGTTGCTTCGGGGTGTCCAAAGAATAAATGGGTCCGACCCATTAGCCATTAATTCACGGGTTTGGTCACCGTGTAGGCCCATTAATCATGGATTTCTAGGGGCGCTCCTAGTGACGTATTTCGGCCCATACAATTTGTCCCCCACTTTCTAAGTTGACGGAGTGCGAAAACTTAGAGTAGTTTGAAGTCATATGGCCAATTCGTAGTTTTATTTTGCTGCATTTGTTGCCGAGTGCCTGTCCCGTGGGGACTTGTCCGCAAGTAGTGTCGCTTTCATTGAGGCAATATGGATTGTTCTGGAGGAGGCGTGTCGGAGTGATCCAATTGGATAAAAAATTCAAGTGTCCTTGATTCTTTGAATTATTGACTGACGGTTTGTCTTTCGATGCTTGAGTTGATGAACATAATCGACTTTCGGGTCGCGCTGAACGCCAGTGGTTACTGGGTTATTCGACGAGGAAGGATGATTCTTGGACGCTTCAGTACAATAAATACCGTTCACTTCTTATTCGGTGGATCTAGCGTTCTTGTCGAGGCAGGGATGTTAGTCACACGGTTAATTTTGCTAAGGGTTCCTGACGTAAATTTTCTGATCGAGGCGGGCTCATGAGACAAGACTACAAATTGAAGCAAAGCATCGCCAGTCTTGGCTAGAATTTTTAATGAGGCGGATTTATGTGGCAGGATTACCAATCAAGGCAAGGTATTTGCAGGGTAGTCCTGACATAAACTTTTTGATGAGGCGGGCTCATAAGGCAGGACTATCGATCGAGACAAGGTGTGTGCCACGTCGTCCTAATAAAAGTATTTTTTAATGAGGCAGACTCATAGGATATGACTATCAATCAAGGCAAGGTGTTTTCCTTGTGGTCCTCTGTAAACCTGTTATATGAGGCGGGCTCATAGGTAGACTACCGATCGAGGTAGGGTGTTTGTCGGGTAGGCCTAACATAAATTTTTAAACGAGCTAGGCTCATGAGGCAGGACTACGAACCCATGCAAGGTATTTGCTGGTAGTCCTGACATAAAATTTTTAATGAGACGGACTCATGAAGCAGGATTACAAATCCAGGCAAGGTATTTACCGGGTACTCCTCACATTAATTTTTTAATGAAGCCAGACTATAAATCCAGGCAAGGTATTTGCTGGCTTGTCCTGACATAAATTTTTGAATGAGGCAGGCTCATAGGATAGGACTTCAAATCGGCAAGGCATTGCCAGGTGGTCCTATGTAAATTTTTTAATGAGGCAGATCCGGAGCTTATCGAGAGGCGGACCTAGTGCTCTTGGTGAGTCACGTAATGCAGGGCTGACAATCAAGGCAAGGCTTATACGGCGAGTGCACTTGACGCAGACTTAGTGAAAGATACTCAACTCGAGGAAGGATTGTAGAGTAGGGCTACTGATCGAGCAAGGCTTATACGCCGAGTGCTTTTGATCGTAGATTGTTAGTGACGCGGGCTCATGGGGTAGGACTATCGATCAAGGCAGGGTGTTTGCCTGTAGTCTTGATCAAAATTTGTTAATGAGGCAGATCCAGAGCTCTTGGAGAGGCGGACCTAGTGCTCTTGGCGAGGCACATGCAGGGATGTTAGTCAAGGCAAGGCTTATACGCCGAGTGCACTTGGCGCAGACTTAATGGTAACTACTCAAATCGAGGCGGGATTCTAGAGTAGGGCTACTGACCGAGGCGGGATTATAGAGTAGGGCTACTGATCGAGGCATGGCTTAAAAGCCGAGTGCTTATCGATCGTAGACTTTTAATGAAGCCTGCTGTAATCAAGGAAGGCTTGCAAAGCAGGGATACAGATCAAGGCAAGGCTTATACACCAAGTGCTTTTGATCGTAGAATTTTAATGAGACGGAGCTGGTGTGCTGATCGAAGCACGGACAAGCTTGTCATTTCGAAGCAAGGTGGTTGATGTGGACTTAGCTGTTATGCCTGGGTGTAGCTCCGCTGATGACTGCCTCTTATCCATAAGGGTAAGGGTATTACCCTTTATAGATAATTTATATTGTTTGCCTCTTCTATCCATAAGGGTAAGGGTATTACCCTTTATAGATAGTTTATATTATACCTGCATTGTGTTAGGCATGGCCAAAGCTTGGAGGGTTTTGGCGAAGCGTTGCTTGCCTTGTTTGAATATTCTAAGTTAGTGTATGTTGAGAGTCACGATGTGTTTGAAAATCCCTAAAGGATGACACACTGTCTGTCCCCCTAGTCTGAGCTTAGAGCTTGAGAAGGTCTAGGGTTAGACTAAGTTTCATGGCGATAGAGCCCTTAGTCCGTCTTGCGCAGACAAAATATGACTTGAATTGAAACATCATTTTATTTGAAATAATTTTGTATTAGAAGAGAAATATTCATGTGGTACGAGCAGTATCTGCTAATGCCAAAAATTGGCTCCCGGTTAAATTAGCATGAAAAAGGGAGTTGATGCATGACAACCTCCGTTATGATGGTATATTCTGTTTGGAGAGGAGAGATTCCTCCGTTCAGGTCCGCTTCTCTACTCTGCTTCTCTGCTCTGCTTCTCTGCTCTCCTTTGCTTCCCGCTAGTTCCTTCTTCCTTTGCTCCAGCTCCTTTGCTCCCACTCCTTTGCTCCGGCTCAGGTTCGTCTGTGCCCGAGGGGGGGAAACTTGCAAAGGGTTCGAAAACCGCTCCGACACTCAAGACAGTCAGGGTGCTCTTTGCAGTAAAAGAATGAATGTCCATCGATCCTTTTGGGGGGCGAGTTGTGAGAACTCTGAGTTTTGGGGTGATCTTTTCTGGAGTGAAGAGATCGTGTCCAGTCAAGGACAAAGTGGGGGGCCTTTTATAGGCAAAGTTAAGCCGACTGTGATTAGTGGCGATGGTGAGGCAATGGTGAGGCGGTGGCCGTCAAACAGTAAGGAAAGTTGCCTCTTTTGCGTGTCTAGGGTTTCTCTTCGAGTCTATCCCGGATCTTTGATAAGTGAAAGCTCCCAAGTTTAAGGATACTTTGCATATATCTTGCCGGAGTGATAGACTTTAAAGGAGAAGTTTCCTCTTCTAGATACGTGGAGTCCAATCGGGCTTAAACACTTCAAGATGTGAGGCCAAGTGAGATCTTTCTAATAAGTTCGGGATAAAGTCATTAGGTCGCGCAACACTGATATCTCCCCAGTTCTGGGCGTAAGATATGGGACGAACCTGTGGAGACCCCCCTCATTCCTTTTAAGATCCCGGGGCTGATCTGTCCATGCCAAGGGCGTTCAGTGCAGAGCTGATTTCTTTCGGCCGACCTCCCAGGTAGGGGAACGTATGGTGGAAACGTCAGGTGTTTAGCTGTCCTGTTGCCCTAAGTCGAATCGTTCCAAGAGACTTCAGGTTTGATCTTGACTCTTCAGTCATTAGTCAACGGATGAACATTTTATGCATCATCATGAGTCCCGCCACTCCTTAGTTTATAGTAAAGAGACTAAGGAGTAGAAGTAACTCGTGTGTTTTTTACTTTATTTGAAGGCCTGAAGTCGAGAGTATTACCTGCCCAGAGCTGTGCTGAGAAACTCTTTGGGTCTTACCTTGACCAGGGCTAGTTTATGGGACTCAGTTTTGCGCTGATTTTCCAGAGCTGATTGACACCTGCTAAGTGGAGATGCTCTCTCGCGAAGCGCTGTGTTTGTAAGAGCCATCCTGGCTATGTTTTGTCCTGACATGTGGTTTGCTCTCCCGAGACACGTCTCGTCTTCTGCTGAATTAATTGATTACTTTTCCATGCGCGATTCTGTGACGTCGTGTTTCTGATCTTCTGACTGCCTATTTTCGGCGCTGATCCTTTTGGACTACTGTTCAAGGCAGTATTTTTGGCATGCATGGACACGTGGTATCTTGTGAGTGGGAGAGTAGGCGTGTTCCCCAGGGTTCTATTAATTCTTAACATTGTCTTGGGTTAATCCGGACCGTCAATTGTCTCTCACCATTGATTGAAGAAATGTTAGGGTTTTTCCAGTTGTGACTGCTGCCGCGTGTCTTTTTCTTACTGGTCCGGTGCGCGTTAGCCTTAACCCTCAAGCTGAGTCTTTTTGAGCCTCTGGGTTTGCTCATATTTTTTTCTTTTACTTTCTTCGTCTAGTCAGTTCTTCATTTCTTGAGTTGTGATTTTTTTTGTTTTTGAAAGAGAGTGGCGACTCCTTCTTCTGCCGCTGATTTCTCTGGCCAAAATCGTTTCACAAGTCAGATGACTCAAGAGGAGATCGACGCTCTTCGAAATACTCATGCGATTCCAGCCACTGTTGAGCTTCTTCTTCCCTTGCCTGAAGACAAGATTTACCTCATAGATGGCCGCCACGTCGGTGTGTACGAGGTCTTCTTCAATCTGGGGTTGGTTGTTCTTTTCCCTCTCTTTCTTGTTGACTTGCTGAACCATTATGGGCTACAACTATTTCAACTGAGTCCTGACGTCGTAATAACTATCATGGTTTTTTACTTCCTCTGTCTTCATCATGGTGAGAAAGCGAGTCTTTATGCTTTCGACGAGATTTTTTCTGTTAAGTCCAGTGATCGGTGCTGGCATTACTTTTCTTCTCGTGTCGGTTCATTCTTTTCTGCTCCGAATATCCTTGAGGTTTCGAAGGATCAGTTCCTTTTTGTTCGTCCCTCTCTTGCAACTGAGGAATATGGTTTTCGTGTATCCGGTTGTGTCCACGTTTGTCCAAAAATCATCCTTGATGAGGGAGATGTTAGGTGTTTTGAAGCTTTAATCGCTTTGGATAGGGAGGAAAAGGGTTTCATCCCTGAAGGCGTCGCTGATCTACAGGCCCTTTATCAGAAAAAGACGCTTCCTTCTCTCCCTGGTGAGTTTCGGGTGGATATGCTTCTTCTTTTCGTTTCGGTATTTCCTTATGTGTCTGATCTTCTTGCTTTTCGTCTTCTTCTGGTGTTAAAAGATCTCGTAACAAGTCTCTGGTCAGGCAGAGTTCAGCCGGCGTCTTTATTCGGGAACCTGTCAGTCCAGCTCCAAATGACCACACCTGCCAAAGAACAAATTTAGATCCAGTCTATTATGTCCTAGTCTTACTATTTCCCTCTGCAAAATAGTACCTAAGTTAGCCCTGCGTAAAAAATTTTGAATTGTGTTTTGAGTTTTTAGCTCTGCCCCTGATTGTCTTTACCAGGGCCGTTTTCGTCGGCTCGAGCACAACTAGTTTAGCTAGGATTTCTCCTTGGACCTCTGGTCGTAGCTTTCGCTATCAGAGATGGTTTCGTCGGCTTGAGCTCGACTAGTTTAACTAGGACTTGTCCTTGGACCTCTGGTCGTAGCTTTCGCAATCAGAGCTGGTTTCGTCGGCTTGAGCTCGACTAGTTTAACTGGGACTTCTCCTTAGACCTCTGGTCGTGGCTTTTGCTACCAGAGCTGGTTTCGTTGGCCTGACCACGACTAGTTTAGCTAGGACTTCTCCTTAGACCTCTGGTCGTGGCTTTCGCTACCAGAGCTGGTTTCGTTGGCTTGAGCACGACTAGTTTTCGCCGGGACTCCTCCCATGCCACTAGTCGTTGCCTTAGCTACCAGGGCTGTCTTCCTCACTTTAAGCGTGAATAGTTTCGCAAGGACTTCTCCTTATACCCCCGGTCACCTTCGCTAGGGATGTAGTTTAACTAGGACTTCTCCTTGGGGATCCTCAAAGACCACGTTTTACTCGACTAGTTTTTGCCTAATGGCTAAGATAGTATATATATATATATATAAATAGATAAAATATGTAGCTAGTAGTGCTACCTTTTTGCCTAACGGCTAAGATAATATATGTAGATAATCTGCGTGAGCTAGGGGAACGATACTGACCTTAGCGACACTATTCCTGCGTGTTCATGGTGTGATTAGAGTCGGTGACTTTTCCAGTGCTCGCAAGGGTGGGAACCACTGCTTGTCGTCGACAGTGCCGAGCCGAGACAGGGTAGCACTTTCTTGCGGCCGCCTCGTCTCCCTTGATTGTTCCCACGAGGTTCGATCCCGGGATCGGGAATTTCATACCTAGGTGGTTCATTGAGATCACCGCTCGTGATTCTCTCAAGAAATTCCTTCCTAGGATGATATTGTATGCATGCAGCTTGTTGACGATCACGAGTTCTAGCATCAGTGCTCTACTGGTCGGCCCTACCCCGATGAGTATGGGTAAGGCAACCTTTCCCCCAGCTCATACTCGGTTTTTGCCAAAACCTGTTGAACAATGATCATAAGTTCGGTGTGATGCATTCTCACCTGGAGTTTCTGGAGGCACGTCCAGGTTATGATCTCTGTGGAACTCCCGGTGTCGACTAGAATGCGCCCTATTTTCCAATTAGCGACCAACGCTGTTAACCAGGGGGTCCGCGTGGGGCATGATCACCCCTCTCAGGTCATCATCAGTAAAAATCACAGGAGGTGAAACCTCATCGTGTATCGGCATGACTTTGTGGTTCTTTCGTCGTCGTTTATTGCTCATGTCCTCTACCCGAGTCGGTCCCCCAGCTATGACGTTGACACTTTCTTCGCTCTCGGATTCAGACTCTGTTACTGCTTCTACGAACATCTCCGCCAGAGTTTCTGATATTCCGCCAAGCTCTTTCCCCAGTGCTGTCAAACGCCTGATTGCTGTCACCTCCGGGGTCGTTCCTTGAGTCGTCTGGCTACCGGTCTGGCATCCTTGACTTACGTTGGTGGTCCTCTTGTAGGAAGGCTTTCCAAAGGTATCGAGGAGAGCTTGGGTGAGATTAGTAAAGTTTCTCGTCCCTTAGAACGATCCTATTCTCAGAAATGTAGGACCCCTCAGACTATCTGCTGCTCTAGGGTCTTTTTCGAGTAGGGATTTTAGCTTGGTTTCTGCTATGTCTAGCTCGCTCTGAAGTTTTGTTATCTTCTCTTCCTGTTTCCTTCTTTCGACCTTCAGCCGCTCAAGGGCTGCTAAAACCATTATGAGATATAAACATCCCTCTCGGTCTTCACCGGGCGTTCGTTTTTTTGCTGGCATGTCTCCCAGAAGATCTTCAGGAAAATTAATTAGTTCTGAAGAAGTATTGAGTGAGGTTCGGGTTATCGAATCTGATGATTTGCTGGAAAGATGCCCTCCTTCTAACGCCAAATGTTGATGTCAAAAATTGGCTCCCGGTTAAATCAACATGAAAAAGGGAGTTGATGCATGACAGTCTTCGTTATGATGGTATATTCTGTTTGGAGAAGAGAGATTCCTCTGTTCAGCTCCGCTTCTCTGCTCTGCTTTGCTTTGCTGATTTGCTCCTCGCTCCTTCCTTGTTCCTTTGCTCCAGCTCCTTTGCTCCCACTCCTTTGCTCCGACTCTTGTTCGTCTGTTCCCGAGGGAGGAAAACCTGCAAAGGGTTCGAAAACCGCTCCGACGCTCAAGATAGTCAGGGTGCTCTTTGCAGTAACAGAATGAATGTTGATCGATCCTTTGGGGGGGCGAGTTGTGAGAACTCTGAGTTTTGGGGTGATCTTTTCTGAAGTGATGAGATCCTGTCCAGTGAAGGACGAAGTGGGGGGCATTTTATAGGCAAAGTTAAGCCGACTGTGATTAGTGGCGGTGGTGAGGCGGTGGTCATCAAACCGTAAGGGAAGTTGCCTCTTTTGCGTATCTAGGGTTTCTCTTCGAGTCTATCCCGGATCTTTGATAAGTGAAAGTTCCTAAGTTTAAGGATACTTTGCATATATCTTGCCGATGTGATAGACTTTAAAGGAGAAGTTTCCTCTTATAGATACGTGGAGTCCAATCGGGCTTAAACACTTCAAGATGTGAGGCCGACTGAGATCTTTCTAGAAAGTTTGGGATTAAGTCATTAGGTCGCGCAACGCTGATATCTCTCCAGTTCTAGGCGTAAGATATGGGCCGAACCTGTGGAGACCCCCCTCATTCCTTTTAAGATCCCAGGGCTGATCTGTCCATGCCAAGGGCGTTCAGTGCGGAGCTGATTTCTTTCGGTTGACCTCCCAGTTAGGGGAACGTATGGTGGACCGTCAGGTGTTTAGCTGTTCATGCTGCCTTAAGCCGAATCGTTCCAAGAAACTTCAGGTCTGATCTTGACTCTTCAGTCGTTAGTCAACGGATGAACATTTTATGCATCATCAGTATCGTTTTAGTAAAGAACTCTTGACATCAAGACTTTACACGCATAGACGCGAGTAGAGCTAAAGTCTGTAGCAGTACAGAGCTTGCTTGCAGTGCGGAGCTGGCTTGCAGAGCTGAGCCGACTTTCGGAAGAGTTGGGGTCTGAAGCAGTACGGAGCTGGCTTGCAGAGTTGGGCTGACTTTGGGCAGAGTTAGGGTCTGAAGCAGTGTGGAGCTGGCTTGCACATCTGAGCAGTAGGGAGAACCGGGGTCTGAAGTAGTGCGGAGCTAGCTTGCAGAGCTGGTTGTTTTCATGTGGGGTGGATGCAGAGTTGTGTTTATCCTTGTTCGTCTCTTGGAGAGATAGGTAGTTTCCTCGACTTTTGCTTGGCAAAGTGACAGGTTTTTCCTTCCGCTTGTCTCCCAATCGAAGCTTAGTTTGCGTGTACACCCCTTAGTGGGGAGGAGGGCCATCGACCCTCCGACGCCTGAGTTAGTAGGTGATATAAAAGATAAATGACAACTTAGTGAAATTGAGTTAGAAGTAGTACCGTTTCAGGCGTTTTGCATTCCACCTGTTGTTGATGTCCAGACCTTCTTGTGAGCGAAGGTTGTATGCTCCTTGTCCCACTACATGGGTCATCAGGTAAGGCCCTTCGTAAGTGTGAGTCAGTTTGCCTGCTCCTGTCTGTTGGTGTTGATGTGGCGTTAAAATGCCACATTTGGATCTCTTAACTTTGATGAGTTAGTTCTTTTCGTGTTTTATTTCTAATTATTTATAAGTTTTTCTTGGTAGGTACCGTATTTTTAGTTTGACGTTTTATTCGGAATAAAACGGAAGTCGAATCGAAGTTCGGAGGAGAAAGTTAGAAAAGAAATAAAGAAGTCGAGAGAAATGACAAATTTGAAGGCACCCACTTTGGTTTCTTTATCAAGGCCCAAACCCAAGCCCAAATCTAAAGAAGAAGGTCAAGAAGACTTTATGAGCACCCCAAGACCAAGTCAATGGGCCTAAACCAAGTCAAGTGTTTGGTGATATAAAATAAAAAGAAGAATCAGATTGGTCATGGGCCTTTTTCTTCTATTATTAAAAATTAACTAGGGTTTTCTTGATGTTCTGAATTAGAAATTTAGGTTTTGTCCTGGGGTTAGAGGAAGAAAGGGAAAGGGAGGAGGAAGGAGTGCCGGCCAAACTTGGCCGACCATCACTTTAGGACGGCGAGAAGAAGTCAGTGGGAAGCACAGCTCGGGACGAGAAGAAGATACGAGCAGCAGCTCCTCCACAGCAGCAAGTTCGGGTTCTTCACCATTGAAGCAGCTCGGGATTTGTAGGCAGCAGCTCGGAACGGTGACTTGGTTGGGGACGCATCTAGTAGCAACCGGCAAGGGACGAGCTCGACATGGCACAGGGACTTGCGGCTTGGACAGTAACTATATTGGCCGGAACCCACCATTTTCTTGGCCGCAATTTTTGTCCTTTGGCCGGTTCTATCTAGAGTTATTGGGATATTGTTTTTGCCGGAAAACCTTGGGGTTTTGGTGGATTGTTTATTGTCTTGATTTTCTTGTTGCTTGGTTGAGGTTTGGTTGCTAAAATCTTAGAGAGAGAAAGCTTGAAGGTTGCTTTTGTGTTGAGATGAAGAAGATGATACTGACTGATAAGCAGAGGTCAAGTTCTGATGAGAGGACACATATTGTACACTGTTAAGGGGACTCCTGCATTCTTTTACAGGGAGATCGACAGCACTTAAACACATATACTTCTCGTCGATCTTAGTCTCGCGCCTCATCGGAATAGGGAGATTTTCACCTTAACTCATGTCTTTCTTTATTTTCTTCTCGTTTATTATGTGTTCCACCATGTCTAGCTAGCTTTTGTATTCGGATACTCGTGAAACATGTTTTGATGTGATAAATGAGCTTTATTGCTTTTAATGGTAACATCTTCCAGATTTTAGACCATTCATGTTCTAGAATCTGAGTACTATAAAGAGTTCGTTGACCAATCCATGTAAATGGGTGAAGTTAACTAACTTTTCATGCTCATAGATTATTAGTATTAGTCATTATCGATCTTGTGAATTGAAATATCCCTCTCACTGCATTCTTGCTCGACTCTTATCCCGAGTTTCTCTCACCTTTAGTCTAGTTAGTATTTATTTGTTTATTTATTTCAAATCAATCTAAAAACCCAAATCATTATCTTTTTTTGTTTTTAGTCTCAGTTAGTGACTGACACCTAGACCGGTGGACTAGACTTTTTCGATATTCGTATTACCTTCCTATCTTCGTGGATCGATCCCGGTCTTACCGGGTTATTATTTGACGCCCGTATACTTGCGGGTGGTGACTTTTCAGGGTAACCGTTTAGGCCCATCAAGTGTTCTGAAAGACCTTTCGAAGCACCCAATCCCCAACTTTGAAGGATTTGATTTGGACATTTTTGTTGTAGTGAGAGGCTGCTCTCTGTTGATAGACGGCGATTCTAAGGCCGCCCTGTCTCTTAAGTCGTCAATAGTGGCGAGGTTGTGGTTAAGCTCGAACCAATCGCTTTCTTCTTCAGTCCACTGGTATCGTGCAGTAGAGACTCCTGTTACAAGTCAGATTACAGCTTTAGAACCATAAGCTAATGAGAAAGAGGTTTCACCTGTTGGCGTCCGTACAGTCGTTCTGTAAGCCCATAGTACCGCCGGCAGTTGGTCTGCCCAAGTTCCTTCAGTTTTTTCTAATTTCTTGTTCAGAGAATTCATAATAGTTTTGTTGGATGATTCGGCTTGGCCGTTGGCTTGAGGATACCTCGGGGTTGAGAAGATGAGCTTTATACCCCAGTCCTTGCAAAAGTCTTGGAATGCGAAGCTAATGAATTGAGATCCGTTGTCAGTGACTATCTCCTTAGGTACTCCAAACCTGCATATAATGTGTTTCCAGACAAAATTCATGACCTCTTTGTCTTTTATTTGATGGAAGTCCTCGGTCTCAAACCATTTAGAAAATAATCGGTCATGGCCAACATATATACGCGTTGTCCGGGGGCAGTGGGGAGTTTCCCCACTATGTCAATGCCCCACTTCATAAAAAGGCCAAGGTGATTGCTGATGTCGAAAATTGGCTCCCGGTTAAATCAGCATCGAAAAGGGAGTTGATGCATAACAACCTCCATTATGATGGTATATTCTGTTATGAGAGGAGAGATTCCCTTGTTCAGCTCTGCTTCTCTTCTTTACTCATCTGTTCTGCTTCTCTGATCTGCTTCTATGTCCCAGCTTCTCTGCCCTGCTTCTCTGTCCCAACTCCTCGCTCCTTGCTCCTGCCCCTGGCTCCTGGCTTCTTGTTGATGTTCGTTTGTTCTCAAGGGGGGAAACCTGCAAAGGATTTGGAAACCCCTCCGACGCTCAAGAGAGTCAGGGTGCTCTTTGCAGTAAAAGAATCAATGTCGATTGATCCTTTTGGGGGCGAGTTGTGAGAACTCTGTTTTTTGGGGTGATCCTTCTAGTGTGAAGAGATCGTATTTTTGGGGAGAGAGTGTATCTGTTCTCCAGAGACCATGTCCTGTGAAGGACGATGTTGGGGGCCTTTTATAGGCGAAGTTAGGCCGACTGTGATTAGTGGCGGTGGTGAGGCGGTGGCCGTCAAACCGTAATAGAAGTTACCTCTTTTGCGTATCTAGGGTTTCTCTTCGAGTCTATCCCGGATCTTTGATAAGTGAAAGTTCCTAAGTTCAAGGATACTTCGTTGATATCTTTCCGGAGTGATAGACTCTAAAGGAGAAGTTTCCTCCTTTAGATACGTGGAGTCCAATCGGGCTTAAACACTTCAAGATGTGTATCCGACTGAGATCTTTTTGGAAAGTCCGAGATTAAGTCATTAGGTCGCGCAACGCTGATATCTCCCCAGTTCTGGGTGTAAGATATGGGCCGAATTTGTGGAGACCCCCCTTATTCCTTTGGAGATCCCAGGGCTGATCTGTCCATTCCGAGGGCGTTTTGTGCAGAGCTGGTTTCTTCAGGCCGACCCCCCAGTTAGGAGAATGTGTGGTGGACGATCAGGGGTTTTAGCTGTCTTGCTGCCTTAAGCCGAACTGTTCCAAGAGACTTCTGGTCTGATCTTTGATTCTTCAGTCGTTAGTCAACGGATGAACATTTTATGCATCATCACTGATAGTATGGAATTCAATTTCCCTGGAGGGAGGTGAGAAGTTTGGGCGAACTTTTGGCATTTGTCACATTGTTTGGCATGATCAAATGAATCAACCCTCATGGTCGGCCAGTAGTAGCCAACAGTCAGAGCCCTATTGGCTAAGTTGCGACCGCTAGAGTGGTTGCCACATTCTCCCTCGTGTAATTATTTTAAAATGTACTTACCTTCTTCTGGAGTGATCCACTTGGGGCAAGGGCCTGAATACAATCTCCAGAGTAGTTGACCGTTGAGTATACAAAATCTCGCAGCCTTTGCTTTTAGTCTTCTCGCTTCATTTTTGTCCGAGGGAAGCTCGTTATTGGTCAGGTACTTTATGACAGGAGTCATCCAGGTGTCAGCTACGTCCGTAGTTGCTATTTCTGGTTGTGGATCCTTCTAGACGGCTGGCCATTGGAGCAAGACCAGGGGTATGTCTTGAGCTATCTTGGTCTATATGGACGAGCCAAGGTTCGCGAAATCATCTGCATGCCAATTTTCAGCTCTGGGTAACTGATCATACTTTATCTCGTGGAAATATTTTTGCATTTCCTTGACATGGTCCAAGTAGGTTGTCATCCTAGCATCTTTAGCTTGATATGTACCTTGGAGTTGGTTGACCACTGCTTATGTCAAAAATTGGTCTTCCTTTAGATCAGCATGAAAAAGGGAGTTGATGCATCACAGCCTCCGTTATGTATGATTCCTCTGTTATGTTGGGTGTTATTCAGCCTATTGTTCCTGTTTCGAGCTCTGTTTCTCTTTATTCCAGCTCCTCGCTCCTGCTTCTTGTTCCTGTTCTTTGGTCCTTGCTCCAGCTCCTTGCTCCACCTCCTGTTCGTCTGTTCCCAAAGGGGGGAAAACCTGCAAAGGCTTCGAAAACCGCTCCGACGCTCAAGCTAGTGATGGTTCTCTTTGCAGTAAAAGAATGAATATTGATTGATCTTTTTGGGGGGCGAGTAATGAGAACTCTGAGTTTCTTGTGATCTTTTTTTAGGTAAAGAGATCGTGTCCTGTAAAGGACAACGTGGGGGGCCTTTTATAGGTGATCTTAGGCCGACTGTGATTAGTGGCGGTGGCGAGGCGGTTCCCGTCAAACCGATGGGGAAGTTTCCTCTCTCGAGTATCTAGGGTTTCTCTCAGAGTATATCCCGGATATTTGATTAGTGGAACTTCCTAAGTTACAGTATTCTTCGTAGATATCTTGCCGGTGTGATAGACTCTAAAGGAGAAGTTTCCTCCTTTAGATACTTGGAGTCCAAACTAGTTTAAACACTTCGAGATGTGTAGCCGACGGAGATCTTTCTAAAAGTTTCGGGATAAAATCGGTAAGTCGCTTGGTGATGCTGCTTCCCCAGTTCTCGGCGTAAGACACTGGTCGAACCTGTACTGACCCCCTTACTCCTTTGAAGACCCCAGGGCTGATCTGTCCATGCCAAGGGCGCTTCGCAACGCTGCTTTCTTCTGGCCGACCTCCCAGTTAGGGGAATATTCGGTGGAGCCGGGTTGACCCAGGAGACTTCAGGTCTGATCTTGACTCTTCAGACGTTAGTCAACGTCTGGACATTTTGTGCATCATCATGACTCCCACCACTTCTGAGGAGTAGAAGTAACTCGTGTGTTTTAACATTGAACACCCTGAAGTCGAGGATTTTACCTGGACCAGAGCTGTTTCGTGAAGCTCGGTCTTTCTTTTGGTTATCTGGAGCTGCATATCCCTGAGCTGATTTGTACCGAGCTGGTAGAGACTGTTGATGGTAAAACCTCTTTTCTCTAAGACTGTATTCGCTAGAACTCATTCAAGTTGTGTTGGCCTTGAGTTGATGGACGTGTGGTTTGTTCTCCCGAGACACGTTTCGACTTCTGCTCAAGCAGTTAATTTCCTTTCCATGCGTGATTCTGTTATGTCACGTATTTGATCTTCTGATCACGCGTTTTTGACGCTGATCTTTTGGGTTTTTGTACACGGCACCTATTTCAGCATGCGTGGAGACGTGGTGCCTTGTTAGTGGGGGAGTTGACACGTCTCCTCGAAACCCGTTGATATCCCCTTGAATCTGATCAGTCTCGAGCTATGCGTATCCTTTAGTCATTATTCCTTTGAGCGTTCCCGATATGTGTTTGGTCTTTGCCTTAATGAACTTTTATCCGTTTACAAGAAGTTCCCTGGCTATTTCTTTCCAGTATAAATAGCCTACTTTTGGTCCTTAACTCCTCATCATCAAAAGTCAGAGAAGAGAAGGTCCTTCCTCAAATACTTTTCAACTTTGCTTTTTATCATCTGTTTTCATCGGAGATCCGAGATGAGGCTGATGGGTCATGAAAATGCCCCATTTGAGTCGCTTAATTTAGCCAAGTTAGTCGGTTTCGAGTCTTTATTATAATAAAATGGTTGGTTTTCTTGATTAGGTGTCTTTTGCGGAGTTAGATGTGAAAAACGGTTAAAAATGAGGAAAAGCCGCATAAAGGGTATTTTGGTCATTTGGAGTCAAGGACATTCTGGTAATTTGGCCAAGGTCAGTGCGTGGTTAAAAAGTAGAGGTCGAGACGAGTTCGCAGGAGAAAACGGAAGTCAAATCGGAGTCCGGATGGAGAAATAAATCAATGTCAAAGTTGGGTCAAATACTGTTGACCAGGTGGGACACCTTCGGGCAAGTTTCTGGCTGCGGTATGCTTGCGGAACACGTGGCGCGCAATGGAGGACGGTATATGTAATTCCCGTGTTTGCGCTTAACATTGAAATGGCCCCTATAGGCCTGATCTGGTGTAGCGCGCTGCAAGTTACCTCGGTGGTCCCAATCGCACGTTCTAATCGTGGCCGTTACCCTCCGCGTGTCCCAGATCCAACGGCTCCCGTAAGTCCGGTGTTTTACATTTATTCCGTGCATCCCGGAGCAGCTTACCTCGGTGGTCCCGGTTCTATGTTTTAATCTCATCCGTTGGCTTCCGCGTCCTTCAGATCAACGCACGAGGTTTCTTTGCCGGTCACTGATCCGATGTAGCGCGACTTAAGTAGCTTCGGTAGCCCCATCTCCACGTTTTAATCCTGGCCGCTACTTACCGCGTTTTCAAGATCTGACGGCTTCAGATGATCCGTTCTTTTTATTGACTATCCCGTGCACCCGAAGCTTCGTATTAACATGCTCCCGACCACGTGTCTCCGTCCAAACCGTCCAGATCCGCGCGCGTAACGATCCAACGGCTTCTGAACCGTCTCACCCTATTATCTTATAACCGGGTACACCAAATCATCCGAAACCCCAACCAAACCCTAGCCGCCGACCAGATTGTGCTTTTAACCCCTAAAATTCCAAAACTAACCCTCAGCTTTACCCTTTTTACCATTTTAACCACCAAAAACCCTAACCCACCTATAAATAAGTCTCTTTCTCCTCCATTAAAACCTAGACTTCAACAACCCTCTCAAATGGCTTCCTTATCTAATTTCTAAGCCACTTCTCTTTCTATCTTCTAACCCTAATCCCCCATTCTTTTCTTCTACTTCCTCTTACCTAATCTTTCTTTTCTACTACTAAATCCATTTCTTTTCCATTCTTTTTCCATCTTCTTCTCTACTACTATTCTTTCTTCCATTAATAGTCTTCTCCTTCTTTCTTCCATATTCTTCTATCATCTTTATCCCCTTTCATCTCTTCTTTCCAACTTCTTTCTAGATCTAATTTCTTCTTTTTCTTTCTTTTTCTTATTTGGGTTGCAATAAAATAGCTATTACTTGGATTTCTTGGAGTAAAATTCTTGAGCACAAATGGAGCAAATCTTGGATAAAATGGAGATACATGGGAATATGGATTTTGAACATTCTTGGTGATTTCTTTCCATTAATTTCTTAGTATTTTCATTTACTTTATAAATTCAATGAATGTTACTCTAGATTTCATGTATAGTTAACTTAGCAATCTAAGGTTGTGAATGAAACCCATATTTGGGCTTATTTTGAGATATGTTATAAATCAATGAATCCTTGTATTGAGCTTCAATGCCTATTGATTGTCATTTCATGTTGATTCTATAACCTTATTGTCATTCATGTATTATAATTAGATATTTCATGCTTTTATTGAATTATTAGATGAGATATGCCTTTTAGATCTTGAATGATAGTGTAGGAAATTAGTCTTATATGATAGTCAATCATACATTCTTGATTTTGAATCGTGTTATTAAAGAATATATTCCGAAATCTAAATAGTTTATTATGTTAGATTTTGAGTTATACATGAGAAAAGGGATTTGTTAATTAATGCATGTTTTAAGTAGTCCATTTATGTGCCATTTTGGATCTTTATAATACTTGTTCTTGATTAATTAAATCCTTTGATGTGCTTTAATGTCTATTGATTGTTTATCTATATGGATTGGATTTTCTTTCCATTACTCATGCCTCATAATTAGATATTTCATACTTTCGTTAAGTTGTTAGATGGAGTATGCTTTTTAGATGATGAATAATAGTTAAGTGATCCGAATCTTTATAAGGAAGACAATTAGAATTAGTGATTATAAAATTGTTTTATCTAGAATATCATCCGGAATCCAAATAGTTCATTATATTGGATCCCGAGTAAATACAAAAGAGATTTAAGTAATTAAGTGCTTGTTTTATAAAGTGAAATTATGTGGTGGATTTTATAACCTTAGATACCTTCTCCCCTCTCTTAGATAGTTTAGTTAGTTTTATTTGTTTTCTTACTTCTTCCAAATCAATCATAAAATTTATGAGGGGTGTGTGTGTGTTAGTCTAAGTTAGCTATTGACATCTTGATTATTGGGTTAAACCCGCAATCAATATCCGAAGTTACCTACCTATCTCTTGGGACGATACTCGATCTTATTTTCAATACTATAACTTGACCCCGTATACTTGCGGGAATAGACCTATTTTTAGGCTCATCAGAGGCCCTTGTTCGAATTCATGCTTGGTATCCTCTTTGGTGATGTTTTTCCGATGATAGAGATAGTTAAGAGTAACTTTTTCGATAATGGAGATACTTACCTGGGATGCCAATTTGGGTCTGGCCCCAAAAATGGTGGTCTGCCCAGGTGCTAGTAATGGCATTTCCGTCCGCAGAGGATCCTTTGTGCTAAATTGTCCCTTTGAAGTTCTGATCTTGATCCACAAGATAGGGGTGATCTTGGTCCTCTTGGCACTTTCCTACCTTCAACTTCTTTTAATTTTTAGCAATTTCTTCTGAAATAGATTTGAACGGCCACACTCTTCTTCATGTACTTTGGTTGCAATTTCTTCTGTAATAGACCTCTTTTATTAATTGGATCTTTCTTTTATTTCCCTTAACAGTTGTGCCCCCTCTGTTCCTGATTGCTGAGTTGTTTTCATATTTGTTCTTCCTGTTTCCGGTGGTCCTACAAAATTGATTAGTTATCATTGTTAATATAAAACCTAGCTTACTAATGCACTTTCCGTAAGCTCACTACGCATGCTCCAAATGATCGCTCCTGTAAAATAAAAAACGATTTGAGTTTATTCTAGCATGACCTAATCTTACTAATTACTTCTGCAAAATAGAACCCAAATCAGCGTAACTAGAACTTGCCCCTGATCACGGCTGCTGCTCCCAGGGTGTTTTTCGTTGGCTTGAACTTAACCAGTTTAGCTAAGACTTCTACTTGGACCCATGGTCGTTGCTTTAGCTACCAGGGCTGGATTCATTGGCTTGAGCGCAACTAGTTTAGCTAGGACTTCTCCTTGGACCCCTGGTCGTTGCTTTCGCTACCAAGGCTGGTTTCGTTGGCTTAAGCGCAACTATTATTTGCCGGGACTCCTCCCGTACCCCCGGTCGTTGCTTTTGCTATCAGGGCTGTTTTGTCTACCTAAGCGTTATTAGTTTCGGAAGGACTTCTCCTTATACCCCCGGTCACCTTTGCCTGGGCTGTAGGTTAACTGGGACTTCTCTTTAGGATCCTCAGTGGGGACCGCGTTTCACTCGAGTAAAGTGAGTTTAACTAGGACTTTTCCTTATTAGGCTTCGGGTCGTTGCCTTAGCTACCAGAGCTGCCTAATTTTCCGGCTTGAGCACGGTCAATTTAACTAGGACGTCTGCTTGGGACATTGGTGAATGGTCGGTTTTACTCGAGTAAAGTTTCAGTTTAACTAGGATTACTCGTTGAGGCTTCTAGTCGTCGCTTGAGCTATCAGAGCTACCTGTTTTGCCGAAGCAAAGTGAGTTTAGCTAGGACACCTCTTTGGGGCCTATGGTCGTCGCCACAACTCCCAGAGCTGCCTGTTTTTCCGAAACAAAGTGAGTTTAGCCAGGACTCCTCATTAGGATCTCTAATCGTTGCCTCAGTTGTCAGGGCTGCCAGCTCTATTAGGGTCAAGTGAATTTTTCTAGTGCGTGCTTCTAAGTGCGTTAAGATCTAGTTCTATCTTCTATAGCATCCTTATTTGATATAGCGCCATACAGATAAGTTTATTTCTTGCCTCTCGGGCCTAGCTGATTTTACCGTGTTTAAGGTACATCAGTGTTTTTCTTCTGAAAGGCGAACTTAAGATGTTCTGCGTTCCAAGGGTGTGTAAGGGTCTGTCCAGATGTGTTCTCTAATCTATATGTGCCGGGACCTGATGATGCATAAAATGTCCAGACGTTGACTAACGTCTAAGGAGTCAAGATTAGACCTGTAGTCTACTGGATCAACCCGGCTTAAGGTAGCAGGACCGCTGAGCCCCTGATGGTCCACCAAATATTCCCCTAACTGAGAGGTCGTTCAGAAGAAACCAACCCTGCAAAACACCCTTGGCATGGACAGATGAGCCTTAGGTCTTCAGAGGAGTAAGGGGGGTCTAAACATATCTGGCAAATGTTTTACGCCCAGAACTAGGGAGGCATCAACGCTAGTGATGCACCCGAAAAGGTTGCACACCCAAGCGGAGGTATCAAGTAGTAACCGGTAAATTCGGAGTCGATCCAAGGATAGGTTGGTAGTCCGGGTATCGCGAAAATCTACCCCACCGGTCTACGAGTCACTCACTATCTTAGACTAAAAGGAAAAGGAACAAAGATAAATGGGGGGATTTTGATTAAATTAGCAATAAGAGAATGAAAACAAGTAAAATTAACTAGATGATCAAAGTAAGAGGGCGAGAGAGGAGTTGAGAATAGGGTCGAGTAAGAGAGTTAGGTGAGAGAGGTGTCGAGTGCCCGGGAATCTATTATGACGATCCTACGTTTATGTATGGTGCGATCGAACGGATCAATACTAAATCTAGCTCGACTCCTAAGATAGATCTCTAGAAGCACTACGTATATCCATTGATCATACTTAGTCAAACAAACGTCTTAGTTGGTTAATACCGAGTCATCGAGAGTGTTGTCTAGTCGCCTAGGGTCTTCAGAGGAGTAAGGGGGTTCCAAACAGATCCGGCCAATGTCTTACGCCTAGAACTGGGGAGCCAGCAGTGCTAGGCGATCTACCGAATTAATTTTGAATCTTCCAGAAAGATCTCAGTCGGCTACACATCTCGAAGTGTTTAAGTCAGCTTGAACTCCACGTCACTAAAGGAAGAAACTTCTCTTCCAGGATCTATCACATCGCCAAGATATCTACGAAGGATCCTTGAACTTAGGAACTTCCACTTATCCAAGATCCGAGATAGACTCTAAGAGAAACCCTAGATAATCAAGAGAGGAAACTTTCTTTTTGGTCTGAAGGCAACCGCCTCACCACCTCCACTAATCATAGTCGGCCTAACATCCCCTATAAAAGGCCCCCCACATCGTCCTTCCCAGGACACGATCTCTTTACCCTAAAAAGATCACTCAAAATTCAGAGTTCCTATAACTCGACTACAAAAGGATCAATCGATATTCATTCTTTTACTGCAAAGAGCACCCTGACTGGCTTGAGCCTCGGAGCGGTTTTCGAACCCTTTGTAGGTTCCCCCCCCCCCCTCAGGAGCAGACGAACAGGAACAGGAGCAGGAACATAGAACTAGGAGCAGGAACAGGGAAAAGGGGGCAGAGTAGGAAGCAGGAGGCAGGAACTCTAAGCCGAGCAACACTCAACTTAACAGAATAATCACACATAACGGAGGCTGTCGTGCATCAACTCCCAATTTCAGGTTGATCCAACATAAAGCCATTTTTTGACATCAACAGTACTAGTAAAAATGAAGAACGATACATGGAGAATGTGTATAGACTTCACCGATTTGAACTTGGCCTGCCCGAAGGACAGTTTCCCACTACCATCTATAAACCAGCTGGTGGACTCCACAGCCTGCCACGAACTACTCAGCTTTATGGATGCTTTTGCAGGATACCATCCGATCGATATGCACTGGACAGATCAGGAGCATACCTCGTTTCTAACTAACCGAGGGTTGTATTGCTACCGACTAATGCCCTTCGGTCTCAAAAACGCCGGGGCTACATATCACTGCCTAGTCATTGGGATTTTTGGAGACCAGCTTGGAAAAACGGTCGAATGTTACGTGGACGACATGATCGTGAAAAATAGAATCCGCAAGGACCTAATACCCAATCTCAAGATCGCCTTTGATAAACTTCAGGCATACAACATGAAGCTGAACCCTGAAAAAAGCGCGTTGGAGTAATGTCAGAAAATTTTCTGGGTTTCATGGTAAGCCACAGGGGAATAGAAGCTACCCCGGCTAAAATCACTGCTTTAGGAGACATGCCCAGCCCGAAAAGTCGAAAGGACGTTCAACGATTAACGGGAAGGCTAGCATCTCTCTCTAGGTTCCTTAGCAAAATAGGGACAGGGCTTTACCCTTCTTCAAGACTCTCAGGAAAATGCCGGATTTCTCATGGACGGACAAAGTAGAAAAGGTGTTCCAAGAATTGAAAACACATCTGATGGGGTTACCACTGTTGGTCAGTCCCATCCCCGGAAATTAGCTTACCGTCTACCTCGCAACTTCAGGAGAGGCAGTTTCGGCAGTAGTAATCAAGACAGTAGGAGGAATGATGCACCCCATATACTTCGTTAGCAAGGTATTGGGGGGAGCAAAGCTGAATTACCCGACCGTAGAAAAATTGGCGTACGCACTTATCCTAACGGCCAGAAAGCTTCGCCCTTATTTCCAAGCACACGTAATGGTTGTCCAGACAGATCAACCACTCAGAACACATACTCCAGAAAATGGATCTTTCAGGACAACTAACCAAATGGGCGGTAGAGCTGAGTGAATTCTGATGATACATAAAATGTCCAGACGTTGAATAACGTCTGAAGCGTCAAAGATCAGACCAGAAGTCTCTCGGAACAGCTCGACTTAAGGCAGCAGGACAGCTAAAACCCCTGATGGTCCACCACACATTCCCATAACCGGGAAGTCGGCCAGAAGAAACCAGCTCTGCACAAAATGCCCTTGGCATGGATAGATCCCTATGATCTCTAAAGGAACAAGGGGGGTCTCCACAGGTTCGGCCCATATCTTACGCCCAAAACTGGGAAGATATCAACGCTGCGCAACCTAATGACTTAATCCCAGACTTTCCAGAAAGATCTTAGTCGGTTATACATCTTGAAGTGTTCAAGCCCGATTGGACTCCACGTATCTAAAGTAGGAAACTTCTCCTTTAGAGTCTATCACTCTGACAAGATATCAGCGAAGTATCCTTGAACTTAGGAACTTTCACTTATACAAGATCCGGGACAGACTCGAAGAGAAACCCTAGATACGCAAAAGAGGTAACTTCAATTACTGTTTGACGGCCACCGCCTCACCACCGTCATTAAGGATAGTCGGCCTACCTTCGCCTATAAAAGGCCCCCCACATCGTCCTTCAAAGGACACGATCTCTGGAGAAGAAATACTCCATCTTTTCTAAACATAAGATCTCTTCATACCAGAAGGATCACACCCAAAAACAGAGTTCTCATTACTCGCCCTCCAAAAAGATCAATCAATATTCATTATTTTACTACAATGAGCACCCTGACTGTCTTGAGCGTCGGAGTGGTTTTCAAACCCTTTGTAGGTTTTCCTCCCTCGGGAACAGACGAACAGGCGCAAGGAATCAGGAGCTGGAGCAAGGAGTCAGGAGCTGGAGCAAGAAGCAAGGAATAGGGAAGCAGAACAAAGAAGCAGAGAAGAGAAGAGAAGCAGAGCTGAAAAGAGGAATCTCACCTCTCTAAATAGAATATTCTATCATAACGGAGGCTGTCATGCATCAACTCCCTTTTTCATGCTGATTTAACCGGGAGCTAATTTTCGACATCAGCATTTGGCGCTAGAATGAGGGTATCTCTCCAGCAAATCACCACATTCGGTAACTCGAATCCTACTCAATACTTTTTCGAAACTAATCACCTTTTCCTAAAGACCTTCAGGCAGACATGCCAGCAGAAAAACGAACACCTAGTGAAGACCGAGAAGGATCTTTGTATCTCATAATGATCTCAGCAGCTCTCGAGCGGCTTAAGGTTGAAAGAAGAAAACAAGAAGAGAGAATAACAAAACTTGAGAGCAACCTAGACGTAGCAGAAGCTAGGTTAAAATCCCTACATTCTCGGGAATATGATCGTTCTCAGAAATGAGAAACTTTACTAATCCCACCCAAACCCTCCTCGATACGTTCGGAAAGCCTTCCGATGAAGGGGCTGCCAACTTAAGTCGAAAAGGCCAAGCTGATAGTCGGGGAACGCAAGACACGACCCCGCAGGGGCAGCAATCAGGCGCTTGACAGTACTGCCGAAAGAGCTCGGCGAAATATCAGAAATTCTAGCGAAAATATTCGCCGAGGCAGAAACGGAGTCCGAATCCGAGGGCGAAGAAAGCGTCAACATCATAGCTGGAGGACCAACCCATGCAAAGGACAGAAGCAACAAACGACGACGAAAAAACCCGGGGATCACGACAGTACGAGACGAGGCTACACCTCCGATAATATTCACTAACGATGACCTGAGAGGAGTAATCGCGCCTCACGCAGACCCGTTGGTGATAACAGCATTGGTTGCCAATCAAAGAATAGGACGTATCCTGATTGACACGGGAAGCTCCACAGAGATCATAAGCCGAGCATGCCTCCAAAAACTCTAGGTGAGAGCACATCACACCGAGACTTATGATCATTACTTAACATGTTTCGGCGAGGATCGACTACGAGCTGGGGGAAAGGTCACTTTACCCGTACTCATTGGAGAAGGAGCGACCAACCGAGCATTAATAATAGAGTTCGTGATCATCGACGAACTACGCGCGTACAACATTATCCTGGGAAGGAACTTCTTTAAGGAATCACGAGCTGTGATCTCTTTAAACTACCTAAGCCTGAAATTCCCAATTCCGGGAACGAACCTGGTGGGAACAATAAAAGGAGATCAAGCGGCAGCCAGGGAATGTTACGCCAGTTCAGCTCGACACTCTCGACGACCAGCAGTGGTTCCCACCCTCCAAGCACCGGAAAAATCACTAACTTCGATCACACCGTAAACATGCAGGAATAGCGCCGCCAAGGTCAGGATTGCTCACATCAAGTTTTTGGCACCGCTGTCGGGGATCTGTTTTTAGGAATTGTTTCTAAATTTGGAATTGATTTTTAAACTAGTAGTTTAGAAATTTATTTGCTTTAAAAAAAAAAAATTATTTTGTGTCTAGTTTTTTTTAGGAGCTTTCTAAATTCTGGTTATTTGTGATTGTTTCAGATTTAGTAAGAGGTGAAGAAATAAAAAACAAAAAAAAGTCTCGGATTCAAACACTTGAAGAAAGAGTGGTCCGGGTTGTCTGCAAAGGTCGTTGCCCGTCTTGAACGGGAGGTAACTTTTCATCACCGAACTCGTCTGTGGGTAATTGTGTGAATTTGTGTGCCTAATTGTTTTGCCGACAGTTTAGTGTAAGCATTCTAGTAAGGGCACAAACCAAGCTACAAGATAAGAGTCGGATTTCATCACCGAACTCTTGCCCAATTAGGAAACAACATACGCGATCCTAAGCCTCGTTAAATATTAAAATTTGATTTACACAGTGACCCTAGGGTATCGAGCTCGTAGGACCTTCATAATCAACTCTAGAACTCGATTTTTATCTGCGCATTCTCAGAGGAAAACGTGTTAGGCAATTCTTGTAAGAAAGGCCGCCTCGAGAAGAGGAAACGTTGTCGAAGGAAGACGGTTATTTTCAGCTTTCATAGCTGGCTGTCTTCTTGGAGAATTGTTTACCGTCTACTTTGATCGAGTAACCCTTATAACAGTCATAGTTCAAGTGTTGTGGCGAAGTAGGAGCTGTCTAGATTACTAGGCAAATCTGACAAGCCATTCACTAAATCTACGTCTAATAACTTGCTGCTAGATTCTGTTTAAGTTGCTTGGTGGAGTCAGTGTGATTGTGCTTGTTCCCTTAGGATCTTCGTAGTGAATCCTTGGTTTTCACAAAAAAAATATTCTCTTCTCTGTTCGTGTCAGTTTATGCCACCTAGACCTCGTGATCACTTAGGTCGTTTCACTAAAAGAGATCAAGGAGGTGAATTTGTTGAAGAAATGGGCGAGAACATGAATCAACATAGGATTGAAAATGCCCCACTAACTCTGAGAGAGTACATGTACCCCACGAGGACTAGTCGTCCATCGTGTATTCAGTTGCCTGTCACCACAGCTCATTTCGAGCTAAAACCTGGTATGATCCAAATGTTGCCTATATTTCGTGGTGCGGAAAATGAGAATCCCTATCACCATATTAGGGAATTTGAGGAGATTTGTTCAACCATGAAATATAGAGATATGTCTGAGGATGAGTTAAAACTGAGGTTGTTTCCCTTCTCTTTGAAAGAGAAAGCTAAATCTTGATTGCACGCTTTGCAACCCGAGTCGACCAGTCATTGAGAGGAGTTAAACACAACTTTTGAAGGAGTTAAACACAACTTTTCTTCAAAAGTTGTTCCTAAACACAAAACCGCTACCATTAGGCAAAATTTTGCAGGTTTTGTGCAGCAAGATGGAGAGTCCCTTAGTAGTTATCTAGAGAGGTTTAACGACCTCTTTTTACAATGCCCTCACCACGGTTTCGAAAAAATACGATTAGTCCAGATTCTCTATGATGGACTAGATTATCAAATTAAAACCATGGTTGAGTCATTCTGCAATGGTGGATTCGTGAATAAAACGGCAGAAGAGGCAATGGAGTACCTCTACGATGTGGCAGAGAAATCTCACAAATGGGAACCCTTTATAGAGCCTAGGAGGAATGTAGCTAACAAGGGAGGCATATACCATATAGAATCCCACCCAACTTTCACTGAATTAGCAAAAAGGTTAGAGGTCGTAGAAATGGGTCAACAAAAGTCTTTTGTAGAGTCTAGAAGTACAACAAAACCAGTTATGACTGTGGAAAATGAACTACTAAGTTATCCATGTTCCGTTTGTGGAAATCCGAACCATACGGGTAGTCGAGGCACCTTATTCTTTAGTGAACATGAACAAACCAACGCCCTTTACCAGAATCAAAGGTATGAGAACAAACAAAGGTATGATCCATTCTCCAATACCTACAACCCAGGGTGGAGAAAGCATCCTAATTTCTCATGGTCCAACGGGCAAACTCATATCACTCAATCTGAGACTATTCCAAATCCTCCCGGCTTCCCTAAAGAACCAACTGTGCCAACTCTTCCCACCCAACAAAAGTTGTTATCTTTAGAATAATCTCTATCATTACTCGCCCAAAGTAATGCTCAACTGAATCAGAGTACTGCTTGTTTCCAAGAAACTACAACTCAGATGATGAACTCCCACGCCCAGTCCATTCTAAAGTTAGAGGCACAAATAGGTCAACAAATACACTAAGTGCGAGGGAACCAGGTAAATTCCCTAGCCAACCTCAACCAAACCCAAAAGGAGTGTTTGAACCTAACTCTTCTAAGACAAAAGAACAAGTACAAGCGATCTTTACACTTAGGAATGGAATAGTTATAGGTGATGAGGAGGAAGAATCTGAAAAGCGTAAAGCTACTACCACCTCACCCACCAAGGATCTCGTAGATAGTGAGCCACCTTGTAAGTGTATAGATTATAAATCATTTACAAACATTATGTGTATTTTATTGAACATAATTCATATTATTTGACACAATAAAAAGCGTTTTATTAAAACATAACTCATATTTTTATTGAAAACACGATGAATTTTATTAAACATTATACATACTTTACCATATTTTTATTGTGTTTCGTCCATCAATGATACATAATGTTGACTATTGTCATCAATTTTCATATTTCAGCATATAATTATCGTTCTTACATTTACAAAACAAAACATGTTTCCAATTACAGAGAATTGTTCATAAATTATACATTATTTAGGAATAAGAAAACATTATTTCTAGTGGACATATCATAATTTATCTACCTGAACACATTTAAGATAAATATTAAACAAGTTATTAATCTATTGTTGTTACATACGTACACTGCTATATCTTCACAACTATCAGAGTCATTCAACAACCAGATCCGACATGCTAGGGTACTTCCAAATATTGGATGCAATTCGTATGCATATGATGGAGCCGATGAACTTCAATCGCGAGTTAAATCAAGAACCACCTACTTCAACAAATTTATTTATTGTTCACTTTTTTTCGTCAACAACTCTATCACTTACCTGTATCAAATGAATAACATTAGTGAATATATTCTGTGTAAGATGGAAAATATCTAATAAATACCATATTAGTTATATATTGTTTTGAACAAAAACATTACCATAATGTATTTTGTGTCAAACAATATACATTATTTACAATGGACTATATGTTTAGGTGAAAAATTTTAAATCAATATGTGTTATTTCTAATCAAAATCATGTATTGATTCCATCAATATATACATTTTATGGTTCAAGAGCAGCCAGATCTTTCTCCATTCCATAAATCTCGTCCACATACATAAACAAGTTAACTTGTTTTACATTATTCGAAGTTTTATATAAATTACTAGTATTTCAGTATTAAATGCATTGTATGAAAATTCCCATACGAAAAATAAGAACAAAAAAACTAAATCTGAAAACCCTAAAATATTCCATTATACATAACACGTTTTTGTTTACAAAAAATACAAAATTGGCTGAAGAACATAAACCCTAAACCCAAAAAATCGAAAAAACCTAAAATAACTTCGAAAATCTTGAACAAACTCACTGATTTGTAGAGTTTCTAGAGTTTCGGTGGATCGATTTTTCGAAGAGAGAGAAAGAGAGATTTTGATTTTGTTTTTGTTTTTGAAAGTTAGAGAGAGAAATTACAAAGATTTTTTCTTTTTCCGCAGTCTGAGTCACCGTTTATAAGGTGTTGTTTGGATTTGACTTCCGGGTCCAACGAAAATTGGACGGAAATTGCTTTGGGATCTGGATGGAAATGGTTTTATCTAACAGAGGGTATTAGGGTCCAAAATGGAAAAGGAGTAAAAACCCCCCTTTTTCTTGGAAGATTGGACCCTAATCCCTTTTCAAACTTTATTTTGGGCCTATAACACATGGAACCAATTAATTAAATCTTTGGAATGTGCTTTAATGTCTAGTAGTTATCTCTGTATATGGATTTGATTTTCTTTTCATTATTCATATTTTAAAGTTTCATATTTCATGCTTATGTTAAATTAATTGATGGAGTATGCTAATTAGTTGATGAATAATAGTCAAGTGATTATAATGTTGATAAGGAAGGTAACTAGAATTTCATGATTATAAAATGTTTTATCAAGAAAATCTTCCGGAATTTAAATAGTTCATTATATAAAAGTCCGAGTATAACAAAAGAGGTTTAGTTGATTAATTGCTTGTTATGGAAAGTGAATTTATTTGGTGGATTCCAAATCCTAGGCTTCTTCTCATCTTGATTTCTTACTCTTTAGTGTATTAGTTTATTATTTGAACATTTAAAAACTAAAATCAAATCTTTATGAATGGGGTGTTAATTTAAGATTTAAATGAAATTTCCTTGTCCTTGTTGATCGACTCGGTCTTACCGTATTTATTACTTGACATTCGTATATTTGCGGGAGTATCTGTAAGGACCAGAGGTGATTCGGGACACTTCTGAGAAAATCGCTTTGATTCGAAGTAGGCTCCAAGCAGCTCAAAGTCGTCAAAAGAGTTATGCCGACAACCGACGAAGGGATTTGGAGTTTATTGTTGGGGA
>BEHA01000156.1:661527-732784 GCA_002897215.1 Eschscholzia californica subsp. californica
TGTGTATTGGCCTGAGATACCTGAACGAGAGTTTGATGATTGTGTCTTTCGACATAATGTGTTTGTCGACGTACATGTCAAGTTTGTGACTATAAAGGTTTACCTTAGTTAAAGGCATGATATTTTCTATTTGTTAAAAAAAAAAGATCGTTGTATTATCAGGGTTAGTATTAGATTAAAATACGAGAACCAGAAAACCTAATAATTAATCAAAGGACATAAATTATTAGTTTCGAGAGAGATTTGATAAATCTGATATATTATGTTAGTAATCACCGTTAAATTTCAGATAATGTCAATAATGAATATGAATGCAATGCTTCCTTGATTGGGGATTGAGTTTGCCTACCCGAGACTTATTAGGTTTGAGGAAATCTACTGCAGTTGGGTTTTAACCCAGCTATTTTGTTTTTCAGGTATTGATTGTGCACTCATGGTAGGTGTTGCTCGTGGATCCAGTTTGAAGGTCTCAAATCTTCGATTTCAAGGCGGTTATCTTGAGATTTGGGATTTGAGGCGCTACAGTATCCTTTTTGGGACTATCATTAATTCACTTGTATCAAGATTAATAAGGATAAAAATAACTACTAGACAGAGTATTAAACAATTTTCGATCAATTATAAGAGATCGGTGTATCACAAACTACTATTAGTACCTAGTTGTATGTGTTCTGTTTCTTTTGTTCTATTACAGGAGAACTATAGCACGATGTACATGCCTGTATGAGTATTTAAAACAAACAAAAACCTTTTATTATTATTAGAGAGTGCTGGCTGTATAAACAACAATGGGACTTCTCACGCTATGAACCCCATCTGACCACAATAGTATTGTTGTAGCTATTTCATCTTCGTGTAGTTTATCTCCTTCAACATTCAACACAAAAGACTTCTTCTCATTTAAGGACTCAAAAGACAAAACATTTGGCTCAATAGTCACCTTAATCTTATCATCTGAGGTGACTGTCGCCTTGTATGTCGAATTTGCAATGCCAACATTTGTTACTGTTCTTGGGAATTTGATGTTAATGGTCTCTCCAACTTTAACATGTGCACCAAACGAAGGATAATTCAGATCCCTTGCAGTTCTGTTGGCACCGCGACTTTCAGGACAAGTATGGTTCGTTATGAGTTTAATTTTACTTCGATCATAACCGATATCACAAAGCATATTGACATAATCATCTGGAATAGCGTCGTAGACTAAACCAGGATTAATAGCTTTTACCGGATCTATGTTACCCGCTCCAAAATCAAATACACCATCTTTACTCTTGTTACCATTCATAGGAAAAGCTACAGATAGAGAGAGCGTTAATCAAGAGTAGTCAATATACATCGACTAAGAAATGAAAAGGACCAAAAACCATCATAGACTTAGCTAAAAAATACCAGTAGTCATAAGAGCAGATTTAATAGCAGAAGGAGACCAGTCCGGATGGAAAGATTTAACATAAGCTGCTGCTCCTGTTGCATGGGGGCATGACATGGATGTCCCAGATAAGACACTGTACTTCACAGACCTTTTATCGCCTGGTACACTTGATGGGCTAGCTTTAGGTGAGAACGCAGCAAGTATATCAATTCCTGGGGCGCTAATATCTGGCTGTTGTAATACAAGACAAAAAAGTGTCAGTGAAGCAAATGAGGCCAACTGTCGTGGTATTTTGTTTCTTTCTCAATAATCAAGTAGACATCATCAGCAGGACAAAAACATATATTTTGAAATCTTACTCGAGCCAGCACAGAACTTGAGACGAATATCAGACCTGACAGAATTCTCAGTCAAATAAGTTATTACCTTGATAATATCTGGTAAGATGACGTTTGGTCCACGAGAAGAGAAATAAGCAACTACTGGAGCTTTAGAATCTTTTACAGATTCGGATTTTAGAATAGTTCCCATAGGTGTTCTGTTGGTTGAAATAAAATATGTTAGCCAACTAATAATTTTCAGCAGTAAACACTAATTAGCTTTGAATACTTCGATAATATTACTTAGTGGACTTATAGTAGGTGAAGACACTTTCGCCACTCGTACTGTTTAAAACAGTTGCCGGTAAAGGAAAAACGGAAGGAACATCGGAACTTTCATCGTCATGTATCATGATAGTTCCCAACGCATGTTTTGTGAAAGCTTCTTCCCCTTGGCTCTTAAAATAACAAATCACAATCTTGTCCTTCACCAGGTCTTTATCGAGACAAGATTCGACGCAATTCCTGAAATTTAAAGAAATATTGAGTAAATAAAACTCAAATTTCTAATAGTTATACTCCTCTATATAATTATGGAGTTAAAGTTACAAAATTTACTGTGCATGTGCATCCGAACACGTTTTAGTGATATCCTTCCCAAACAAAAGAGGAAACTTTGTTCCTTTCAATTCGAAGCCATTAACACTACTACCCTGAACAAGAGAGACAAGATCAAAGCATCAACGAACAGACTAACATTACATTCAGAATCGAGAGACAATATAAAATTACAAAAAATGGAGGAAATTTACCTCGAACGTCATTCCATTTCCAAGAACTACCTTGTTGATTATCCTACGATCTGTCCCTGTTGCCCCCACACTAAACAACCAAGGTGCATTACTAGTCGAAGTAAACCTAGAGGGGCCTTCATTACCTGCTGAATTCGATGTAAGAATACCTCTTTGTATAGCATGAAAGGCACCAATGGCAATAACATCTTCGTCCAATAGCGTTGGTAAATCTGGGCCTAACGAGACAGAAAGTATGTCAACCCCGTCGGCAATCGCATCATCAAAGGCAGCCAAGATGTCGGCATAGCTACAAGTTGATCCCTCGCAGACTTTATAAACGGAAATTCTTGCAGATGGCACGGCTCCTCTAGCATTTCCCTTTGCTACTTCATAGAAGCTCACATCTTTTACTATATTGCCTGCCACAGTTGATGCAGTGTGGGTACCATGTCCACTTGTATCTCTCACACTATCGTCTATAGAATAATATCGAGCCCCGATGAGCTTGCTGAATGTACAAAACTAAGATTAAAATTTGTACATCTACCTACATTGATATGGAATAGATAACATGTATACTATTATTTGCTGATAAGGAGAGAATTGAGTAGGAATTTACTTGTTACAAGTGAAATTTTTGCCACCTTTACAAACGCCCTTCCATTTCTTCGGGGGAGGCCCAAATCCATAATCATTGAAACTCTCGGACTCTGGCCAGATTCCTGTATCGATTACTCCAACAATGATATCGCTCTCAACAGTAGGAACTCGTTCGACAGTTTCCGAGAATCCTAGAAAGTCCCAAGATCTTGTTGTATGAAGTTTAATGTTTCGAGCGGGAAACATGGATACTATGTCTTTTCTTCCTGTTCACATATTAAATACATCAGCTAATCTGTAAAGTTGACATGCAAAAATGGAGCTATTCATTAGTTACCTTTAAGCTTCTGTATTTCTCGTTTTGTAAGCTTCGCTGCAAATCCATTGAAACTTCTTTTGTAGCTATGAATCATGACATCTTTTACCAAGCTGCAAAACCAACCAAAACTTTTGTTTAGTAAGTGGTGTAAACCAAGTACTTTAGGAACCTTATTTTGCATAATGTGCGTGGATTTTTAGTGAAAGCATTTGTTTTGTCCGTAATACCTTTCGTCGAGAACTTCTTGTAAAATACTCTCGTGCTGAGATGTTGGAGAATATTCAGTCTCTGATGGAAGCCCACCCATGTACACAATATATATCTGCATAGATCGTCATATCTTCAAGACCGATTTATTCGACCATGTACTCATTACTAGATATGAGGCATCACCATTATCTGGCTTACCCATTTGACAATATCAACAAATCAAACAATTCTTTTGACCAAATAAAAAAAACTAGATTATCTTGGCTTTGCCTTTCATGTATGAGTTGCCCGCAAACTGTTAATTTAAGTGGTACCATCGTTTGAAGTAATATGTGAGATGCTTGAATTGTTGTTTGGGTGCATGAAATTAGAACACATTGAAATTGAAAAAGATTACTGCCTTATGATTTATTATTAATAATAAAAACCTAACAAAAAATAAATGTCACGTGTTTTAAAAAGTAAATGAAAAATCTAAATTTAAATTTTTTAAGTTTAATACTTTTAAAAATAAAAAAATTCGTGGTGTTTGTGATTGTAGTTGTAGCATAGCTAGGGGCGGCGGACATGGTATTTGTGGCTCGGTAGATGTGATGCTTTTTGGCGGTGATCGTGATTATTTGATGGAGGTGGTACTATGGTAAATATAACAAGAGTATGTGTAAATTTAGTTCGAAATATGTTGTAAAATAATTCCAATTCTATCTAATGTAGGGCGAAGGCGAGAATTCAAATGAGCCAAACGAATAGGCAAAAACCAATATAAGGTAGATATGAGGAGATTATAGTACGTGGGAACAAACCTTTCTATCTTCGATAACATCTCCATCAGAACCAATAATGGTTACAATAGCAAGGAAGAAAATGAAGAAAAGCTTGATAAGCAAAAGAGATAAGCTCAAACTATAAGGAGACATTCTTCAGTCTAACTTAAAAACTATGATCCCAAATTCCCAAGTGGTGTTTAAATAGGAGATTGGGAAATATCTTTAAGATTATGTAATTTGGCATATGAGTTGAATTTGTTGAATATAGGATATATTCTCCCAATATAGCATATATACATAATATAGAATATATTCTCTTAATATGGGATATATATTGAATATGTTGAATATATGATATATTCTCCCAATATAGCATATATACATAATATATAATATATTCTCTCAATATGGGATATATATTGAATATATGAGATATATGATATATGGGATATATGGGATATACTAAATACGTTATATAATATATTCTATATGTGTAACTTTTGTAATTATATAAGGGGAAGAACATCTCCTATTGTATACATAAGAATTATTGAAAGAAAACGAGTTTATCTCAATCTATTATTCTTAATTTGTGTTATTTTCTACTTGGTATCGAGAGCAGGTTCGATAATTGAACCTGGTTATTTCGAATTGAATTGAATTGAATTCCGCTGCGAATCTTGAAATTGAAAATTCAATGGGTTCCAATGATGATGCAACAATGGTACTATCAAACCCTCACGTTGTTCACAACCACATCGATGCACCCTTTCCATTAGGTAATACCCTGAATGAGAATAATTACACCCTTTGGTCAAAGGTCATGAAGATGCGTATTAATGGTCGGAAGATGTGGGGGTATATTAGTGGCACTAAAGCGAAACCTGCAGAAGGAAGTGAAGAATATGAAAATTGGTACTCGGATAATGATAAGGTGAAGGGATGGTTGTGTGATTCAATGTCCACAACACTAATGAACAGGTATGTTTGTTTGGAAACTGCAAAAGAAGTTTGGGACTCTCTTGAAGCTATGTATACAGACACATCTGATGAAACTCAAATCTTTGAGTTACATAGGAAGTGTTTCTCAACAAAACAAGTTGGTCGATCTATTGCGACCTATTATGATGAATTAGCAGCAATTTTTCAAGAAATTGACCAGCGCAACAATGTGAAAGGAAAAAGTGTTGAGTCTATCGCCATCTTACAACAATATGTAGGACGTCTTAGAGTTCACATGTTCCTTTCTTGATTAGATAGTATGTATGATCAGGTGCGTGGTGAGATTCTTCGAAAAGACCCTCCACTTACTTTGGAACAGTCTTATCAGACAGTACGAAGGGTGTCAGTTCACAAACAAGTGATGGGAACCCAAACACTTGTAACTGAGTCCTCGGTTATGGCAGTCAACTATAAAAAGGGACAACCTCAAGGTTCCTGGAATTCTCACAAAGAGGCTAGACCCTTACGCCTTGATCTTGAGTGTACCCACTGTGGAGAGAAGGGACACACAAAACAGAAGTGTTATGAAGTCATTGGGTATCCGGAATGGTGGGATTTTACAAAGAGACCTAGGAAAAACATATCTGCGAAGAAGGATTCTGCTATAATTCCTCCATCAGTGAATGTTGCCCAGTCAGGTATGAAAATTAAAGGTAGTGTTTTATCTGTAAATTCTTTGAATAATACGTGGTTAATTGATACTGGTGCATCGGATCACATGGTAAATGACACTAGCATATTATCATCCATTATACCTTCAACCCAAACCTCTATATACACAGCAAATGGTGGTTCCTCTCCTGTAATTGAGGAAGGTTCCACTGACATATCTGAAAATCTGACATTAAACTCTGTCCTCATTGTTCCCGCGCTAGAGTACAATATCCTATCAGTCAGTAGGATCACTGCTGCACTTGCATGTACTGTGACTTTTGGCCTCAATTCTGTATTTTTCAGGACATAGTGACGCGGCAGGTTCTTGGTTGTGGTGTTAGAAAGGGAAATCTCTACTATTTGGACCTGTCTAGTAGTGGAGAGCAGAGGATTCATCAGGTGAATAAAGTTGGAGGAATTGAAGAAGCAAAAGCTAATGTTTGGTTATGGCATCGGCGATTGGGTCATCTCTCCTTCGGATATCTTCAGAAATTAAATTCATCGTTATTTTCGAAGTGTAGTGTTTCAGAATTTAAGTGTGATATTTGTGAACTTGCTAAAAGTCACCGTATTACATATTCTCCAAGTTTCAATAAAAGTTCAGAACCTTTTAGTATTATTCACTCTGATGTATGGGGTCTTGCACGTATTCCTTCTTTGTCTAGAGCTCGTTACTTTGTGACTTTTATCGATGAGTGTACTCGTATGACGTGGGTATCGCTACTCACTCATAAAAGTGAAATCTTTGAAGTATTTAAAGTATTTTTTCAGATGGTTTTAACCCAATTCCAAAGGAGGATACAAGTGTATCAATCTGATAATGGAGGAGAATTTACTAGTAATGACATGGCGAAGTTCCTGATAAATAACGGCATTCGACATCAAACCTCTAATGCTTATACCCGACAACAAAATGGGTTAGCTGAACGAATGAATAGACAACTGCTAGAAGTTGTTCGTGCATCTCTTTTCGGAATGAATATGCCATTAAATTATTGGGGAGAGGCGTTAAAATCTGCTGCCTATGTGATAAACCGTACACCATCTAGGGTCATTGAATTTCAGACCCCTTTCAAAAAACTCCATGACCTTATCACCATCCCTGCAATGCCAAACCTAGAACCACGTGTTTTTGGGTGTGTTGTCTTTGTTCATATACCTAAACATCAACGAGGAAAATTAGATCATTGTGCTCGAAAGTGTGTGTTTCTTGGATATGCTGATTTTCAAAAGGGTTATCGTTGTTATGACCCTGAGGAGGGGAAAGTATATATCTCATTAGATGTTTCGTTTCGAGAATTAGATGCATATTTTATGGGATCTTGCCTTCAGGGGGAGAAACAAAATGATAGTGAAGGAAAGTTCCCCATTATTGGGGATATATTTCAAGAACTGGAGGATTTGACAAGTAATTTCAATAGGCCTAGTAATCTAGGTGACGATGGAAAGGGGAGTGAACCAGAGCAGATTACAGGGGGGATCAGGGTAGTGAAGATGAATTTAATGAGAATGGAGAGGATCAGACGACAGGGGGAGATCAAGCTGAAGTAGTAGAAGTTGCCCGTGACTCCAGCTTTCTAACACCATCTACCGAAGACCTGCCTCCGAATGTCGAACCTCAGGTATTACTTGATCCTACCACTATTAATGGTGTTCAACCTAGACGTTCAGAAAGATCTACTAAAGGTATTCCAAAATTTACTTATGAACCAGATATTAATTCTAAAGTCAAATATCCAATTTCTGATTATGTGTCCACCCATAGGTTGTCTAAGTCATTTACATGCACCATGAATCAATTATCCTCTGTATCTATTCCTAGTAATTTACAGGAAGCATTATCAGATCCACGATGGAAGAAAGCTATGAATGAAGAGATGAATGCATTACAGAAGAATTCCACTTGGGAACTTGTTGATAAACCCCACGGATATCGTATTGTTGGGTGTCGTTGGATCTTTACAGTAAAGACGAATCCAGATGGAAGTATTGACAGGTACAAAGCCAGACTTGTTGCCAAAGGGTATACCCAGACGTATGGTGTGGATTATGAGGAGACCTTCGCCCCGGTGGCAAAGATAAACACTATTCGTGTACTCATTTCTCTTGCAGCCAATCAAGGTTGGCCATTACAACAGTTTGACGTGAAGAATGCATTTCTCAATAGAGACTTAGAAGAAGAAGTATACATGGAGTTACCACCTGGAGTCACGAATTCTGAAGTAGGAAAAGTATGCAAATTAAAGAAGGCATTGTACGGGTTAAAACAGTCACCACGAGCTTGGTTTGGACGGTTTACAAAGAGCATGAAGGCATTTGGATATAAACAAAGTAATTCTGATCATACTTTGTTTATAAAACAAAAGTTAGGCAAACTTACTGCTCTTATTGTTTATGTTGATGATATGGTTGTTACTGGAAATGACTCAGTGGAAATGGAGGCTCTGAAAAACTATTTGTCACAGGAATTTGAGATGAAGGATTTGGGGTAGTTAAAATACTTCTTAGGCATTGAAGTTGCAAGATCAAGTCAAGGTATTTTCATGTCCCAACGAAAGTATATATTAGATCTTCTTGTTGAAACTGGGATGCTTGATTGCAAACCGGTAGATACACCGATTGAAGCAAATCATCACTTGGGAATATTTTCAGATCAAGTTCCATGTGACAAAGGAAGGTACCAACGCTTAGTGGGGAGACTAATTTACCTTTCTCATACTAGACCAGATATTGCATATTCCATTAGCGTCGTGAGTCAATTCATGCATAATCCAAGTGAAGAACATATGAAGGCAGTCTTTCGAATACTAAGGTACTTGAAAAAATCTCCGGGAAAAGGTCTCTTATTTCGGAAAGGTGGTGATATGGAAGTAATGGGATACACCGATGCAGATTGGGCAGGAGATGTAACGGACAGGAGGTCAACCTCTGGATATTTTACGTTTGTATGTGGGAATATGGTAACATTTAGAGCTAAGAAGCAAAAAGTTGTTGCTAAATCAAGTGCAGAATCTGAGTTACGGGGTATGGCTCAAGGGGTGTGTGAATTACTATGGATACGAAATATATTGAAGGAACTTGGATTTAAGCTTGTGAAAGCAATGGATCTGCACTGTGACAATAAAGCGGCAATTATGATTGCACATAATCCAATTCAACATGACCGTATGAAACATGTTGAAGTGGATCGGTTCTTTATCAGAGAAAATATTGACAAAGGGTGCATATGTCTTCCATTCGTAAAATCAGAAGATCAACTTGCAGATATTCTTACAAAAGGAGTTTGCGGACGAATATTTAACAAAGCGATTGACAAGTTGGGCATGATTGACATCTATGCTCCAACTTGAGGGGGAGTGTTGAATATAGGATATATTCTCCCAATATAGCATATATACATAATATATAATATATTCTCTCAATATGGGATATATATTGAATATATGAGATATATGATATATGGGATATATGGGATATACTAAATACGTTATATAATATATTCTATATATGTAACTTTTGTAATTATATAAGGGGAAGAACATCTCCTATTGTATACACAAGAATTATTGAAAGAAAACGAGTTTATCTCAATCTATTATTCTTAATTTGTATTATTTTCTACTGAATTTATGTCTAAATTCATATTGTTTGAGATATGATGGGCAATTAAGAAATAATATGTTCCCACTTATAAAGATTCATTTGTACATTCTTCAAAATGAAAAAAAAGATTCAGTTGTACAAGCCAAATAGGAATTCATGAAAATTTAATGATTTTATATTTAATTTAATGGATTTTCTATTTAATATGGATTCGTCTTGCCTATATGCATATGTTAAGTCATGATAAATAATGGTTTTCTTTCTAACAAGTCAAACATTAATTATGATATTTATTTCCAAAGTAAATAAAGAAAACATTTGTATATTGTCATGTAGATACTTTGTCTTTTTTTCGTTGAGAGAAAAAGCAACAACTAAATTACAACAAATTGGAACTAGTAAGAAAATTTGCAAGGGAGTTCCATATGCGTTTTGATGGTGTCTTCCTCACATTTTGCAAGAGAGTCCCTCTTGTTGTTGTTTCTTCTTGGGATGTAGGAGAAAATGATGCTGGTAAATTTCGCCTTGAGATTAAGGATTTCTTGTGTATGCTTCCCTGCTTGCCATTGGATTGATCTTCTAGAGTCGTTAATATGATTGATGACATTTAAGTTGTCGCTTTCAATATGCAAATGGGTGATTTAATGCTCGATTGCCCATTGAATAGCCCCACCGGATTGTCATACATTCGCATTCTTCTGCGTTCTGCCCTCTGGTTGTGTCTGTCATGGCTGCTATGAAATTTTCTTGATCATCATGCATGATGCAACCAACGCCGGCTGATTCGGTCAAACTTTTGAACGAGGCATCTAAATTGATATTGAGATATGGTGTGGATTGGGGCACCAAAAATGATAATGTTTGGTCTCGGCCCTGGTGCTTGCTTTTAGTGGTTTGGTTGACGTCGCTTTGATTTTGTTAATTACCGGTGTTGGGGTTTGTATCTGCGTAGAGAAGCATTTCTCATATCTGGCCTTCCATATAAACCACATAATTTTAGCATAAAGATTAGCCAAATCATCATCTAGATCGTTCCATCGAAGTATCCAATCTCTAACAGTGTTAGTGTAGTCCGTCAGTATGTTAAAATAGAACCATATAGATCTAGCATGATCACAGTGTAATAGAGCATAATCAATAGTTTCGTTGTTGTTACAGTTGGGAAACTTATAGTTATTTCCAATGTATTTCTCAATTTTGTCTTTGACTGGTAGATTGTTCGTACAATATTTCCATAGAAATAGTTTGATCCTAGGCGTCGTATTAATATTAATGAGGTGGGAGGAGAAAATGTTAGCGATTTCAAAAGCATCATTAGTCCAAGTGTTGTCATCACGCTTAATGGAGCTGATTTGGATTTTCTTGTGTTTTCTTTATCGCTATGGAGTGAAAGTATTTGGTATTGCGGTCACCCAAGTTAATATTAGCATTACGAGATTTCTCTTTCTAGAGACTCTCTTGTTGCTGAAAAAGATCCTCGAGTTGGGAGTAAAGGGCTAAGTACGTATGCTGGTCTGTAACTTGTTGGATAGTATTAGTAATATGTCTTATCTTAGTATCGAGGTACCCAAAGACATACTGATGCAGGCGCATAACACGTGGGCCCACGTCCACGCGTGCCCACATCCTAGTCGGCCATAATAGTAGTCCTAGTTAGTATAGGATTAGGAAGTTACTTTATTTTGATATTTCTTTATTTTGGAGTTTCTATGTTTTGTGTATTTTATTATTTTAGGAATCCTAGTTTGAGTCTATTTAGGAAAGTTTGTTATCATATAAAAGGAGGTCTAGTCTATTTTATTATTTATATTGAAGAGAAAAACCATTGAAGTTAATCAAGTTTTAGTTTATTTATCGTTTTCTTTACAGTTTTTCGTTTATTTTATTGTTCTTATTTTAATTCCGCTGCGTCTACATCAAGTGGTATTCAGAGCCATTTTTTTTAAGCAATCACAATGGTTAATACTACCGTTCCTGCTACAACAACTAAAGAGAAGACACCAACTTTTGCCTCCGAATGGGACAACATCAACAAAAAGTTGTCCTCGGTTACAAAATTGGAAGAAGCTTTCGAGAATTACAAGAAGGAAAACATGGAAAAATTCGACAATATCAATCATCGATTCGATCAAGTCAACGATTCCATCATGAAGTTATCTAAACAACTCGAAGGCATATGTAAGTCTCCCTCTTCTACCACCACTCCTTCATCTTCTACTTCAATTCACACATCATCACAACAACCACCTCCAACCACCACAAACACAACCGTTGACACCACCACACCAATTCCAGTACCTCTATTCGGTCACACTATCACCAACCCATGCCCGACTACAAAATCCTACCACCGATTTACATCAACCCTACACCACCACTCTCACCGGTTTTACCATTAACATACACAAACCCGATAACCGTTCCAACCACACCACCTTTCTTCTTCAACGATCAACAAATATCAAACCGACCTGAGTCGTTCTCTCACCAATCTATTACCAACCCGAGTACAACCCAACCATACCCCTTCCATACTCCTCGGCAATACTACTCACCAAACACCCTTCCACTCGAGACTCACCAACCAAACCGCAACCTCGAATTCTCAAGAACCAACATTGATACACCCACTCGCCAACACTCTCATGCCGTATCTCCCCACCTCACACCAAACCGAGGTACCTCTTCTTCGAACCACCGAACCGAAACCCACCACCCCTTTCATCACCAAGAACCGAAACCCCTCACTCACCACGTCCAACGTTTTTCCGACAACTATCCACCTTCCCGAACCCGGCTAACCGAATCAATCACCAAACGACCCACCGATTTCTCGTCTCCTCCTCATAACCGAGATCCAGATTTCCCCTTGACCCATCACCATAACCGAGAGGAGCTTCGTGAGCAAAACCGACAACACCTCGTTGAACCCGACTGCCCACCTTACCATCATGAACCCCGTCTTCAAAACCGAACCCACCCTTATGAACTGGATCGACCCAAAACCCGTCCCAACTATCAAGAACCGAACCATAATAGGTCCATGCAACGAAACCGTATTGCTCATCCACCACGTCCCACTTATCACAAACCCGACGACCACCATCCCGATGATGATCACGATTCTCCACCGGCTTATTCTTCGTACCGTATCCGAATGGGCGTCCCGGCATATGACGGTTCAATCAACATTGAAAACTTCTTGGATTATATTGCTCAATTGGAAATTTTCTTTGATGTTATGCAGGTATACGGACAAGAACAGGTAAGATGTGTTACCGGATATCTTTCAAAAACAGCTTTAACATGGTGGAAGCAAGAATCTGAACAACGACGGTTATCAAATCTTCCTCCCTTCTCCTCGTGGTCTGAACTTAAACCGCTTATGATGGCACGTTTCCTCCCTCCTGATTACGAAAATCAATTATGTCTGGAATATCTTCGTTGTCGTCAAGGACGACGTTCAGTTGAATAATATTCTTCTGAATTCTAGCATTTGAGTATTAGGCTTAATCTCCCCGATACTGAGTCCATGAAATTGGAAAAATTCAAAGATGGCCTTCGAGGTGACATTAAGGATCTTGTCAACCTCCGTCATTTCTCTTCTGTCTCTGAATGTATTAGTGTGGCTCGTTCTTTTGAGTCAGATTCTCGATCAATCTATTGGGGGAACTACAATCGTCCCAATTATGTTCGACCACCTACAGATGATACTGATCTATCAAAACCAACGGATGACGGATCTAAGAATAGTCCTGAGAACCCATATAAAAAACAACCTACGGGTAAGTGTTTTCGTTGTTTTGAAACAGGTCATTATTCTAATAATTGCCCGTTACGTGGTAAGGCAAACTTGGTGGAAAAACAAGATCACTTGGATTCATTCGATGAGGAGACCGATCATGTCAATATTGATCCTGATTCAGGTGACCGTGTTATGCTAGTAACTCGTAGGGTACTTTTTACTCCTCTTGAACCCGATCATTCTCACGGGAAAATTTATTTGTTACACGAGGTACGGTTTTGAACAAAGTTTGTACGATTGTTATTGATAATGGGTGTGTGGAGAATTTGATTTCATCTAGACTTGTAGCTTACTTGGGTATTCCTACTATTCCAAAACCACATCCTTATCGTACTGCTTGGATTCAATCCGGTACTGCTACACGCGTTGATCGCATGTGTACCTTTTCACTCTCTATTGGCTCTTTCTATTTGTCTAACATTGCTTGTGATGTTACCGATATGGATCTTTGTCATATTATTTTGGGACGCCCTTGGCAGTCAGATGTGGATGCTACTTACAAAGGACCTTTGAATGTTTATGAGTTTCCATGGAAGAAGAAGATTATCACTTTGTTGCCAATTGCGGAAGGATCTACTGAACTTACCTCCATCCAACAATCGGTTCGGGAGGAACCTTCTGGGGAACAGGGTGCTGATGCAGGCGCATAACACGTGGGCCCACGTCCACGCGTGCCCACATCCTATTCGGCCATAATAGTAGTCCTACTTAGTATAGGATTAAGAAGTTACTTTATTTTGATATTTCTTTATTTGGAGGTTCTATGTTTTGAGTATTTTATTATTTTAGGAATCCTAGTTTGCGTCTATCTAGGAAAGTTTGTTATCCTATAAAAGGAGGTCTAGTCTATTTTATTATTTATATTGAAGAGAAAAACCATTGAAGTTAATCAAGTTTTAGTTTATTTATCGTTTTCTTTACAGTTCTTCGTTTATTTTATTGTTCTTATTTTAATTCCGCTGCGTATACATCACAGACTTATTCCATTTGGAAAGCTTGATAGAGTTTGGAATGCATTTGGGTTGGGGTGTTAATCCAGCTATTGTTAATGAACTGAGCACACTCAGGATGGGACGTCCACGTGCGGAAAAATTTGAAAGGTTTGTGGCCTAGAATAGAGTTTGTTTTGGTGGTAAGAAGAATGGAGTTATGGTCAGATCCTATTCCAGGAAGATGAGTAAGAAGAGAAGTCGGGAAGTCAATGAGCCATTGATGGTTAGTCAAGGCTCGATCAAGTGTCTCCTAGACAAGTGTGCCCGTAAATTGTTTATTTGACCAGGTGAAAGGGGGCCCAGTATAACCGATATCATGTAAGCCCAACTCATTAATAGCATGTTTATTTTTACCGAGTGGGCCGGATGGGCCTCTTTACCTCCACTCTTTTCCCGAAGGGTGGAGGATACAGTTCAAGTCTCCTATCACCACCCAAGGGTTGTTCTGATAAGAGAGTTGATTTTTGAGTTCGTCCCATGGTCTCATTTTTTTGGTTTTATAAAGGTAGCCATAAAAGCCCGTTATCATAAACTGGCGATGGTTATAGGTTTTGGTGCCTCTAGCATGGATCATGTTATGGTATGCATATAAGATGACCAGGGAACAAGCCTGGGTCCAGAAAGTAGCTAGTCCACCTGCCTTATTATTGGGCTCGACTGTATACTTATCATAGCTATAATGGAGATTGAGCAGTTTTCTAAAGTTAGTGTTCCTACATTTGGTTTCAGAAAGGAATATAATGTAGGGTTTGTGCTCTCTTATTATAGTCCAGAGGCGCTTACGATTAATGAAGTTACACATCCCCTGACATTCCATGCAAGGATGGAAACGTCATTAAGTGTGGGATTCATAATAGGGAAATAAGCACAGAAGCAAATAAAACTAAGAACCAAACACAAGAAGAACTAAGTACTAACCACAAAATGGAAGTAAGCCCAACTTACAGCAAAAAACACTATACTCACACAGAAATCAAAGCTAATAAAACCAGTGGAGAAGAAGAAAAAAACAAAAAAAAAAACTGAGAAGCACAGGAGAACAAACAAAAGAAAACAAACAAAAAAAAATATATAACTAACAATGTCCAAAAGTACAATATGGTACATGGGGCAAAAGGAACAAAAGAAGACTACTGGTAGCTACCTGTCTTATACCAGAAAGTCCAGACAATCTAACCTAAGAGCTTCAGAATCTACTGAGCTGAAACTGAACTCCAATAACCCTATGGCTACTGTACCTACCAACAGAAGATAACTAGAAAAACTACACAAAATTACTCACAAAATAAGAAAGCAAAACAAAAAGGAGATAGCACTAAACAACCACTAGCTTAGGATGACTTCTCAAAAGGTGCAACAACTTCATCTTCTTCCCCCGTTGGTAAAATTTTCAAGCTTTGAGAGATGATCATGGAATCCTCAAGAAATCTCATTGCCTCATTGTTGTCAATAAGCATGGAGTGCTAAATATCTCCCTGATGTTAGAAGGAGCTGGTAGCGTTATTTCTAGAACCCTCCCACAAAATAGGTTAAGGTTGGTATCCATGGATTCAGTGTTGTTATCAAGATCATCATCAGAGGAGTTGGATAAAATAGGATAGTGGTTAAGAGGGCGATCCACAATACGACAAGTTTGACAAATTGCTCCAAGAAATTTGTAGTAACTTATTTTGATTTCCTTCTCACCATCTGAGAAGATGGGATTAATCACATCATGCAAAGAAGAACGAACATCATAGAGAAAATGAACACGGATATACTAATTGTTGGCTAATCCAAAGTTTCTTGATTTAACTTGAATAATCTCACCTATGCAACTAAAAATAGTGTCGAAATTTTCTTTGTTTGAAGTGCTTGTGGGAGCTTGTACAGAGTACACCACATGGGTTCGAAAAAACGGTCGTCAACTCCTTCCGAGATGGGGAAATCCATGTTCTTCAACACCAACATCATTCCTCTCAAGATCCAAGGTCGACCAAAATTAAAAGCATTGAGTATGAAGAGACTCTTGGGCTTGATGATGAATGTGTTAACATGACCTTGAGTGGGGTAGTAGTCGCAATCCCTGAAGAATCTATATTGGGGGTATAACATCCTTTTGATAAAGGAAAGCCCTATAAGGGCAGCACCATTGAGTCGGATAACCAGAGTTGATGGGTTGGAGATCTTGAGTAGAGGAAGATTTGGCAAACTTGAAAGTATATCGTGAGTAGTAAGGGTATAATGGGAAGCCATAGGTGCAAGATCTAAATTTGAATAAGATTTAAGATGATAATGGAAGGAGAGATGGGGGTTTATATAGATGATTAACCAGAGAGGGTATAGGACGAGAGGTAAGAGCCAATTAATCATCATTGCTCGACATGCAGGGGGTTGGGAAGAGTTGTGCTCCAGAGACGTCTACTCACTAACTCCAGTGGTGACTGATGACATTCTAGAGAGAGGAATAACAAAGAGAAGTAAAAAAACCAATGACCGAGTAGAGATAGAGGGGGGAGGGAGAGAAGATCAAATCGCATAAGTAAACAGAAAGAAAGAGAAGGGTTACTTATCTGATTAGGACGAAATTCTGGTTTTGTGTAGTCGTCTTTCTTTTGCGTCGGAAACAGTGTGAGTTCAACCTTGAGAAGATTCCTCGAGTGGATTGCTTCCCAATCCTCTTTGTTTTTGTCTTGGGAATTCTCGAACGCGTGCTATAGTAATAAAGAAGGGATTAGTGATTTGTGGGTAGAGTTATGATGGTGGTTGGTGTATTTGTTATTGATGGAGTTTTGATCAAAACGATCATTCATTCCAGTTAGCTTAGGGATTAGTTTGAATATTTCTCTGAGAATTAGGGTTCGTGAATTGGGGATCTAGGTCGAAAGGAGAGGAATGAGAAATCGCCAAGGCTGACGTCACTCGGGACTCTCTCTCCATCCTCAATAAACCGAGGGATAAGGACACTTTGTTGGGAAAAGCATTTCTTTGTTGGGAAAAACATTTCTTTTAGGGTTAATTCCGTTTTGGCCCCCGATTTGTGACCAACTGGCCGTTTTAGCCCCCATAAGTGTCCGGCAGTTCGTTTTGGCCCTAAGGACCAAATTTTTGACGAAATTATCCTCGGGGGCCAAAATAGAATTATTTCTGAAAAAGGGTAAAAACAAAAAAAAAGCCACATCACCCCTTTTTTTATCATCCACTTCACCTTATCTCTCCTCCATCACACCACCTCCTCTCCACCTCACCCTTCTTCTCCGCGAAAGGTTGCCGGCCGGCCACCTGTACTAAAAAAAAAAAAATTCTTCCTTTCTCTCTCCTCTTCTTCTTCTTCCTTTCTCTCTCTTCTTCTTCCTTTCTCTCTCTTCTTCTTCCTTTCTCTCTCCTCTTCCTCCTCTCTCTCTTCTTTTCCCTCAATCTCTCTCTCTCTAAGCTCCCCTTCGCCGGCAGAAATTCTGGCGAAGGGGACAAGGGTTTTCAGACCGGAAACCCTTCGTGCATGAGGGTTTCCGGTCTGGAAACCCTCGGTTTCACGAAGGGTTTCCGATCTGGAAACCCTTCCCCTTCGCCGAAATTTCTGCCGGCGAAGGGGAGCTTAGAGAGAGAGAGATTGAGGGAAAAGGAAGAAGAGAGAGAAAGGAAGAAGAAGAAGAGGAGAGAGAAAGGAAGAAAATTTTTTTTTTTAGTAAAGGTGGCCGGCCGGAATTTTTTATTCCGGCCGGCAAGCTTTCGCCGGAGAAGAAGGGTGAGGTGGACAGAGTGATGTGGTAATTGTGTGGACAAAGAAAAAGAAAAAAAATAATTACAGAAATGCCATGGGGGTAGAATTGGGAGGTTTAAAAAAAATTGAGGCCATTTAGAAATTTTTTGGGGCCAAAACGAACTGTCGGACACAATCGGGGGCCAAAACGGCCAGTTGGTCACAAATCGGGGGCCAAAACGGAATTAACCCTTTCTTTTATGTTTATATACAAAATAATCTTGGCGGATCATGTTGGCAATGTTTGACTCAGTTATATAGACATTAGACATTTTCAAAAGTAGTCAATTGCTAATACTAAATGGATATATTAATCGATGTAAAAGTAAATGATCATCCCGCACATAAGCTCCCTTTGCAGAAATAGTCGTGAATCAGTCGACCACCTCCTCCTTCTATGCCCACACTCTCCTAGACTTTGGAGGCACATACCCAATAACGAGAATGTATCAACTGTGCACTATAATTAAGGAAGTTGTTGAGCAAAATATTGGCATCAGTAGAATCGACTGAGAATATATATAGGTAGACCCTCGTCGAAGCCATCAGGGAAGTTGATCTGACAGAACTCTGCCACATAATTCCTAATATGGGAGTTTGGTATGAGCATCACAGGAACTTTGAACCTTGCGCTAGTTGAGAGGCAAGCAAAGAGATGAACCAGAACAAACTCTGACAAGAGTTCTACTTTAATCTCCAAACAGTAAGCAAGTTTGTATGAGTCAATTCTTCAACTTGAGCCCTGATATCCGATGGTGAATCTGAGTCAACTGCACAAGTTAAGTCATGTTCTGGTTAAGGAACTCAAAGTAGGGAGATAAGCTAGAGGGAGCTTGGTGTTCTCGAACTCAAATAAACCAGAAGCAGAATACCAATGACGCGAAAGGATAGATGAAACCAAATATCTTCTTTTCTTACATGAACTATTATGTGTTAGATGATATGTCAGTTTAAAAAGATACACAATCACCAGACATTATCCTCCAAAAAGTCATGCACACACGACTATCGTCAAGACCGGTGTCTTACGACTACATCATCTCAACCATACTTTGTTGCGGTCATCCAACATATATAAGCAAATCAGGCAAACCCTAAAAAGGGATCTGTTGAGAGTGACTTGGATATAAGTCGACATCTAACCCGGTTTGCGACCCGTGAACCTAAAAAGATTTAGTATTTTAGGATTAGAAAATCCGCGGGAGGAAGTAAATCAAGCACATATGGATCCTAATATGACCCTAACCTTAAGGATCTAATCTAAGGACCTTATCATTGAGTTCTTGAATGCACACTTAGACCCTAAACTCTTGCAAGACTACTCAACTATTCACAGATCGTACAAACTTGAAATTAAAATTATATAACGGCACCCCTCCGTGCTCAAAACAAATAGAGAAGAAAATTATGGTCATACTAGTTTCGGCATTCACAATCCACACATGACTACACAATGTGACAATTATAATATTAAAGTAAATAAAGTACTTTAGATTCATCTCTAAGCCCTAGATTCGTGGTTCGCTACGCTCCCCAAATTTGTGGACCGGTATCTTTTTAGAAGATGTTATTGACATCTCCATGCCAAATGGGACCGAAGTCTATTTTCGTAAAATTTTGACTATAAGCACGTTTAGGTTTTATACTTCTTGATTTTCAAAATCAATTTTACGAAAAACTCTATTTAGCCCTTCAAATGACCCTGGTCATTAAAAAATATATATGGAGGAAGATTAAAAACTCTCACTCAGGTCGAGGCCTGAGTAACCTTGGCCCACGATCTGAGAGCTATAGTGAAACGGCTCGGCCAAGGCCATGACCCGGCCAAGGCCCAGATATGCATTGCCAAGGGCCAACATGTCTCAACCTAGGGGTTCAAATGCGACACATTAGCCCAGACACGTCTGGTCAATGTCATGCGCTCGATTTTCCCTCACACGCTCAGGATTCCCATGCACGTCCTTGTACATAGTGGCAGATTTAGCTTGGGACTAGGGAGTCTATAGACCCCCCTCAACTTTTATAAATACAGACATAATGTTTAATTTTATTTAAAAAAAGAATTACACAAAATTATATAAGTAATTTTGCGTTGTTCATATAATTAATTGTTGGTGTTGGCTCAGTGGGTAAGGTGTGTGTCTTTTTAGGTTGAGGTCAGGGGTTCGAATCTAAGGTTTTACTCTTTTACGCCTCTATTTTTTGAATTGCGTCGACAATAACGATAAAATATATGTCTGCGTACAATTGTAACATAAGATGGTCCTTGGCTGAGTGGTTAGATCTCCTTCTTGGGTTGGAAATGAACATCAGGATGTCGGTTCAATCCTACTCCACACACTCCATTTGGCTTTTTTTTTTTGACATTTTCGCCTACTTTTCCTGACAAATTCTAGGTTGAAAAAATACTATTAGATAAAGTTAATGACTGGGGTGATAATATGCTTGTATACATAGAAAAGTGATATATCTATGGAGATTGATCATGAGACAATTACGAAAAGAATTTGAGTAATGAAAGTGATATACCTATGGAGATTGATAATTAGATAATTATGAAAAACTTTCAAGCAATGAAAATTTGTAAAAGTTAATTATGAATGTATGAATTATAAAAGTATGAAATCTATTTAAAATATTGAGTTTTTTAATCTCTTAGTATCAATTATTGGTGGCAATACATATATTTTTTTATCAATATAAAAGTATGGTCGTAAATTTCCGGATATAGTAATTTTCAGACCCTCCTGAAAGTAATTTCTGGATACGCCATTGCTTGCACGCATGGGCAAAGTTTGAGGAGGACTCGGACTTTTCCGAGCAACGCGTGGCTGCCCTAACGTGCTCTGTCCAGCCGAGCCATTTCTTTTTGTCTCACTTACTGCTTCGAAACTTTTTCTAATTTTGAAAACCCTTTTTACAAAATTAATGGATTTCCACAATTTCAAAAACTGTTTTCAAAATTTTTTAAAATCTCGTTTCTAACACCAAATTTTTCAAAATCAAAATTTTTTTAAACATTTTCGAATTTTAATTTTGAAAGCAATTTAAATTATAATCTGATTCGAAATTAATAAAACTAGTATTTCAAACTCCTTTCAATACTCTGACTAAGCAAGTAAAAAATTTAGTTTGAGCTAGCCCAAATTAGCTTCTACTACCGGCTCTGATATCACTGTTTGGTTATAGTGTCCCGTAGTATTCTAAGCGGAATCTGAAACGTCTATAAGTCGAACACTAGGGTTTACTAGGATCTCATTTCAAACAAAAGATGAACTAGTATAGATTGAAATATACCTTATATGTCTTTCACTCAAACTGAATTGATCGTTTTTCCCGAAGATCAAGAGCTTCACATGTGCCACTCCTCTGCTTAAGAGATTTGTGCAATCAACTTGATCTTCTGCTTTTCGAGCCAGCTAGGACTTTCTTTAGCACTGAAAATGAAGAACCTTTTCTCCTTTAGACTAGATAAATAACAAGGTACTTTTTCTCTATTTTTATCTTCTACTTAACGGGGCAGAGACAGAAAGTTACTTGAGAAAATTCCACACTCAATTTTGTTCCAATGAAGTCCTTATATCAAGAGCCAAAATTCTATTGAACATAGAATTCCTAAAGGACCCACAAAACAGAAAGACTCGGAGTTGGAATCTGATTAAGATTCCAAGATGGGAGTCGGTCTCATCCAGGACTCCTTTTAGTGGTTGGCCAAGGCAGCCTATGTCCATGGGACATTGCCTTGGCCAGCCCATGCATATGGTCGGCCACGCTGGTTGACATTAGCATGGCCCAAACATTTGGCCCACACATTTAGGTGGATCTAATCCAAGCCCTTTTAACTTTTCCCTCTATTTATACCTTCCTATCGAGTCGACACTCTTAAGTGTAACCTATTGTAGGCTTTGGTCGTCGTTAGCCACAAATCATCCTAGTGACTCGTCGATCGTAGTGGTTTCTAGCTAAAGATTGCGATACTAAAAATGTCTGAACTTGATGATCTTCTTCATCATTTTTCCTAACTGATAAATTGAGCGCATTGCCATCTTGATCGGAGGCATCTCCTTCATATTAATGATAAAGGTATCCATGCATATTTCAATTTAGAAACAGAGATGCGGTGAGGCGATGGGGTTGGGGTTTTAGTGGGTTATATAACTGAAACCCTAGAGATATCTTGTAACCCTTCAGAACTTGTTCTTCATTCATAGTGGAAATTATTATGTCGTTGTTCACCATGGAGTAGGTCTCACCAACCGAACCACGTAATGTCTTTATGTTTTGTGTGATCGTTTGATTTATTGTTTATTTTCTTGATTTCTTTTCTTGGGTTAGTTGATTTGATGGCAACAAACTAGTATCATGGCCTGGTTATAAGGTTCAGGCAGAAGTAATGATTTCAATCTGTGGAAATTAAGATGCAAGTTGTATTAGTTGCACAGGGATCGCAAGAAACGTTGAACAAAGAAGTTGCACTCGCTGGACCATTAACAAAAGAAGAGAAGCAATACCTCACGGAAAGATCGTATTCACATATTATGTAGTGTTTGAGCAATGATGTTTTGCGGGAAGTTGCGATGGAATCAACGCCCAATGGTTAACGAAGGAAATTGGAAGGAAGGAAGGTATATGACGAAATCTGTCACTCATCGTGCGTATTTGTAGAAGAAACTATTTAGTTTACTGATGCAGGAAAAAGGATCATTGAGATACCAAATAGATGAAATCAATATGGTATTATTAGATTTGGAAAACAATGATGTCAAATTTGAAGATGAAGATAAAGCGCCACTATTGCTTGCGTCCCTACTACCGTCATATAAAAGTTTTGTTGATTCTTTTATCTCTAAAAAAACATCTATAAAATTGGGTGATGTTAAAGAAGCATTGAAATCCAAGGAGTTGAGACGAATATCCTCACATCAGGAGATGGGTTGGTTATACAAGGAAGGTCGCAGCATCTGGGAGACGGGAAAGGTTGGTCTAGGTCTAAATCTAAACATAGGAAGTACAGGTGCTCTAATTGTTAAAAAAAAAGGGAAACTTCAAAAAGAATTGTCCGGATCGTAGAGATCAGAGTAAGAAACCAGAGGGGCAGCAGTTTTGGAAGATTGTGAAAGCGATGATGGTATTATATATCCTTAGAATTATGTGAGAGTTCGAAGAAACTACGATTTTGGCCATCAATGTCAGTCTCCTGAAAGATAAGTAGATCCTGGATACGAGTATACATTCTATGTATGTCCTCACGTATAAAGATTGGTTTTCTACCTACAAGCATGTTAACGGCGGTAAGGTTTTAATGGGAAACGATGCTCTGAAGGAGATATCCTTTGACCAAAGTGACAATGCGAGCAATTTATCAGATAAAACAATTGGTGAAGAATATCATCAAAATCCGGACGATTTAGGGATCGTTGATGGGTCATGAAAATGTCCCATTTGAGTCGTTTAATTTAGCCGAGTTAGTTTGTTTCGAGTCTTTATTATAATAAAATGGTTGGTTTTCTTGATTAGGTGTCTTTTCCAGAGTTATGTGTGAAAACGGATAAAAATGAGAAAAATATACATGAAGGGTATTTTGGTCATTTGGAGTCGAGGATTGTCTGCTTCCGTTGTAGACAACGCTACCACCGACTGCTTCCGTTGTAGACAGCGCTACCACCGACTGCAGCACTGCTCTCTAACTAATGACACTCCCGCAGAGTGTGAACGTATAGCCCGTCAGCGACTTCATCTTATCAAGATCCCCCCAAAAATCTGAATCTACAAATCCAACTACCGAACCAGAAGTGTCAGCCCTTCTATCGTAAACCAAATCAAGCTCTGCTGTTCCTCACAGATACCGCAGTATCTATTTCACAGCCTACCAATGACCTTTCCAAGGTCTACCCATGTATCTGCTTACTACACTAATAGCATGTGAAATATCAGGCCTTGTGCACACCATAACATACATAATGGTTCCTACTGCATTTGCGTAAGGCACCCGAGACATGTACTCCATCTCGTCATCAGTTGTTGGTGACAGTTCACCCGAAAGCTTCAAATGTTCTGCCAATGGAGTACCAACAGGTTTTGCCTCAATCGTATCAAAACGTTCCAACACCTTCTCGATGTACGTTTTCTGAGACAAGAACAATTTCCCAGCAGATCTGTCTCTCCGTATCTCCATACCCAATATCTTCTTTGAGGCACCCAAGTTTTTCATCTCAAACTCACCCTTTAACTGATCCTTTAACATGTGGATTTCTGACATATCCTTGCAAGCTATCAGCATGTCATCCACATACATGAGTAGAAACACATAAGAACCATCCCATAGTTTCCTGTGGTACACAATTATCATACCTGCTTCTATCGTAGCCGTTTTTAACCATGGACGTGTCAAAATGCTTATACCACTGCCAAGGAGACTGTTTCAGTCCATACAAAGACTTTTTTAGCAAATAGATCTGGTCTTCTTTCTCGAGAATTTCAAACCCCTCTGGCTGACGCATATAGATTTTTTCCTCCAGCTCTCCATGTAAGAACGTGTGGTGGTAAGAATTCGCGGGTCAGAAAGTCAGCGGAGACCGGGTCGTTGACCGGAAGTCGAACCTCCACCTGTTAATAATTTCGCGGGCACCGACAACGTCTTTGGGCTTAACCTGTGACGAAAGAGACAACAACGCACGTGACTGTAAAAAAGATCTTACGGAACACCAGGATGGTGCCGGCCAACGTAGGATCCGACGGTCAAGTCAGTAAACTTGGCAAAGAGTAAATAAGAACTGTAAACCAGAGTTGGAGCTATGGAGTTAGATATGTTGATTGAGCGAGTCGGTCGTTGGGAGAAAAGGTGATACAACCAAGTGTATGCCTGCCTTAGTTCTCTGGTCGTCGAGCAAATTAAAGCGCCTGCACCCCTTAGTCGTGTGGTGAGAGAAATGATCAGTCGTCTCCCTTAAACAGTTGGTCGTTAAGAGAGAGAAAGATGAGTCGCCTTCTTTGAACAAATGATCGTAAGGAGAGAGAATGATCACCCGTCTTCCTTGAGCAGATGATGGTTGACTTTTAAATGTTCACGTAGGTGAGATAAGGACAGCCTGACCTCCAGGAGAGACAAAGTAGCATGCCTACGTTGATTGTTAGGAGAGATAATGGTAGGTCGCCCAAGAGAGAGAAAGTAATGGTCGATCTTCCTTGGTTGTCTGATCGCCCGAGAGAGAGAAAGTATTGAAGTGATCACTCAGTATGCTCGTTGCTGATTGAATGGTCGTATAAGAGAGAAAGTAGTGGGGTGTCTTCGGCGATAACCAAACGATCGAGTGTTTTAGTCGGGAATTCGATGATGATGTCGAACTAGTAGTCGGTATGTGTTTGCCCTGAATCAGATGATCCGTATCATCTTCTTCTTGGTCCTTTTATAGAGTCTTCGATCGACTGCTACTCGGTGATGAGTTGTCATCTTTAGTGGTGGTAACGCATGAGTCGTCACCATTAATATGGATTCTGTAACCCCCTAACGGATATGTATGGGATGTTGTCATCTTGAATGACTGTAACGTCTCTCCAACAGATATACGCAGGAGGTCCGTTGAGCATTTGAGGGCGGATCCCTTTATCCAGAGCTGGATGTTCTTTCGTACTTAGGTTGCTGAGGAGGCGAGGGAAGACCTCTTCTTCTAGGGCTGGAAGTTCTTACATATTTCAGCCTAATGAGGAGGCAAGGGCGGACTTCTTCCTCCAAGACTGAAAGTGCTTTGTTACTTTGGCGTTGCTTCGGGGTGCCCGAAGATAAATGGGTCGGGCCCATTAGCCATTAGTTCATGGGCTTGGTCACCGAGTAAGCCCATTAATCGTGAATTTCTTGGGGCACTTCTGGTGACGTATTTTGGCCCATACAATTTGTCCCCACTCTCCAAGTTGACGGAATGCGGAAACTTAAAGAGTAGTTCGAAATTATATTGCCAATCCGTAGTTCGGTTTTGCTGCCTTCATAGCACAGTCTGTGTCCCGTGGGGACTTATCCGCGAGAGGTGTTCGGTTCAATGAGTATGACTTGGTTCTTATAGTTTAATAAGCCAATGTCGGACTGATTCAATAACTTTTGTAGAACTTCTGGAGAAAATTATTCCAAGGGATAAATTTACAAAATTAAAATTAATGGTTAGACAATGAAATTATCTGTACAAAGTGACAAAATATAGAGCTTTCGATCACTAAAAGGCGTGTCAACTGACAAACATAATTTTGATAACCATAATTGTGGTTTAACATAAGCTCATAGTGGGTGACTGGCAAAATAAACACAAGCTAACCAAAGTAAACGATGCCGCGAAGAACATTCGCGAAAGGTGTTACCTGTTGGTGTACCCGGAACATGTGTTGATGGACCTAGAGGAAGTACAACGTGCGTTGTGATTGAAACCCAATGCAATGGGATAGCGAGCAAACTGACTATTGTAATGGGCGAGCAAACAAACTGACTTCCTACATGCGGGTCCATTACATTTGTGCTTGCTTTTGGTAGACCCTATTTGGGTTATACATATCTTTATAATTTACATGTATGCTTGTTTTTGGTAGACCCCACTTGGTAGTGTTATGCATGTATACATGTGTAGTTATATGTGTACATATTATTTTATTTTAAAGTGTCCATGTCCTTTTTAATGTGTATTTAGTTTTGGAACTTCTCTTTTTATTGTTTAATTATAAGGTACGTAATCCATATGTGCATCATGCATATTAAAAGTATACATACCAAAAATAAAAGGAGGGTACATACCGCATCAATTCGAATGTTCCCCGATATTATTTACTTTAAATATATATATATATATATATATATATATATACCGAGTAATGTCGTTTGATTAGCAGGACTGGTGGGTTCTTCGCCTCGTTGGCGTATCTTCGCTGCTCCCTTTTAGTTGCTCCGCCGAGGGTCGGTCCTCCTGCTATGGTGTTGATATTTCCCATTATTCCGGTTGGTTCCTGCGGACTTTTGTTTTCCTTTTTGAAAGTCAGGCCCTACTCGTTGGCTTCTGGTCCCGATCCAATTCCTGCCCTGTTTACTGGCCTTTTGTTCTGGTATTCGTAGGGTCGCTGCTCTTTCGGGATGTACCTGTCCAGTTCTCCCTTTCTTACCATCTCTTCGATAAGATTTTTGAGGTGCCGAAAATCGTCGGTCTTGTGGCCGTAGCCTCTGTGGAAAGCACACCATGCAGTCATATCCCTAGACCCGAACTCTTCTCGGTCGTCATTGGGTTTAGGCAGTTCGGCCTTGCTTTTTGCTATCAATACCTGCAAGATTTCCTCCCTCCCTTTCATCAGTGGTGTATAGGTTGCGAAGTCAGCCCTGGGTCTCCTGCCTCGTTCTCGATCCCTGGGTTGGCCACGTCCTTCATCCGTAGATAGTTTTCCTCTGTCCTAATGAACTGTTGCAGCCTTTCTATCAGTTCTGGGAGGGTGCCTGGTTTTCTCCCTGAGATATCTATGATTATGTCGTCCTGCCTTAGGCCTTTCTGTAAGGCAACAAAAGCGACGTTTGATTCTAGGTCGGGGATCTGTACGATGAGATTGCGAAATCTCTGTCAGTAGCTCGCTAGAGTCTCGCTCTTTCTTTGTACCACATTGAAAATCTCGTCGGTTCCTCTTTTGATGTTTGTCCTTCCTCGGAAAGCTTCGCAGAAAGCTTGGGCGAGCTGATCAAAGGATTTTATTGACTCTGGAGCTAGCGCTTGATACCATGCTTGAGCTGGTCCTTTTAGGATGGTGGCGAAGACTACACACCATATGTTTCGGTTAGTCGTGCATAGGTTCATCCTCGCGACATAGTTGTTGATGAACACTCCTGGGTCTTCCACACCGTGATAATGTTCCTGCGCGTGCCACTTGAAGTTTGTCGGTTTCTCGGATTCCAATATCTCGCGGCAGAGGAGTGGCTACCGAATTACCGTCCTTCCCCAGAGTTTGTCCTTCTCTCTTTCTCTTGTCAATTCCACCACTTGGTGTATGAGTATATCGCAGATGGTGGGGTCGTCCACGCACCCGTCACCTATTCCAGCTTTCTTCGGGACGTAAGGATGGTCCGGGTTCAGCATACCTTGTTCATTCAAGATGCTCTCCAGGCGCATTTGGTCGCCTGGTTGTAGAGTTAAGGTCTCAGGAGTGTAAGTGTCACCAGGCGAGAAGAGCCTCCTCGCGAACATTTTGATTAATTTTGAATAAGATTCATGTATTTGTCAAAAGATTTCAAAATTTTTTCTTGAAAAGAGTTTCAAAACCTAAAATTTTGATCCAAATTGGTTTGATCAAAAGAGTTGTTTTAAGTTTTTGGAAACTTGTGAAAAACAAAATTTGGAAATTTTAGAATTGTTCTAAAAAGAATTTGAGATATTTTAGAAGTGTTTCAAATTTTGGAAATAGCAATTTAGAATTGAAACACAAAAAACAAATATTGGAAACTATGAAGCTTCCTGGCCGGACCAGTAGCCTGGAAGACGCGTCCCAGACTGTTGGTGGACCCGTCTGGAGACGCGTCTAGCTACTGGGTGGACGCGTCTTCCAGACGCGTCCAGCTGCTCTAGGTTGCATATTCCAGACGCGACCAACAGCTTAACCAGGGCGCGTCTATCAGACGCGACCAGACGCGTCTGGGAGGTCCTACGTGTCTCGGACTAGGTCCGAGACACCTATTGCTGGTCAGGCCTGGTGTATGGACTAGCGTCCTGGCTCCGGCCAGGACGAGATCAGGCCTAAAGGCCTCGGCCCGGACATGCCGGCCCTATGGGCCGTGCCATGTCCGGATCTTGTCCGAACCCTTTTTGGGCTTGGGCTGGGACTTGTCTAGGACTTGTCCCGGGCTTTTTTAAGGCTTTTTGGACCACGAAAAGGGACCATAATTCGAGTGAGAGTTTTATCCAAATTTTTTCCCGATTCCAATCCATATATTTCCGAAATTAACCCGGGCCATTCAAGGCCCAAGCGGAATTTCTCTTTAAAATTGGATTTTAAAATCAAACCAAGACGCACCATTAGTCTAATCCTTTGATGTAGACTTAAGGTCCGTACATGACATATGGATGTCGACAAGAGTATCTCCCGGATATACATGACATATGGATGTCGACATGGCATATATAATTGTTAGCCTTGAAATATATTATATGATTGCATGTGATGTGAATGTCGAAACTAGTATGGCCATAGAATTTATTTCTTATTCTTGTTTTAAGCACAGATGGGTGCATAATTTGTAATAATTTTAATTTCAAGTTTACATGATCTGCGAATCGTTTGAGTCTTGTAATTAGAGTTTAGGATTTATGAGTCCATTGAAGAAACTTAAGGGGGAAATCCAAAGGCGAGTGGGAGAAATCAATGGAGGTTCAAAGATGAAGATTTAGACGAACTAAAAGGCCAAAACAAGAAGCAAAAAAGGAGATTAGATCTTATAGGTTAGGGGTCATACTAGGATCCATATGTGCTTGATTTACTTTCTCGCGCGCATTTACTTACTTTTTACGCTTTATGTCGTGGATGTTAGTTAGGCTAATTACTTCACTAAAACAAATGTCAGACTAGCGTAAAAGTCCCTAAAAGTAATTTAGAGTATAGTGCATATCCAAATTAAGACACTCCTTGCACCCTTGTTCGAGGAAGGTAGGTCAGCCTTCGCAGAGTACCTCTTCTACCTTGGGACATTGCCGGTAGGCCTATAGAAGAGGCCGACATGTCTAAATGGTTCTACTCAACGAGGTCAGTAAGAGAGTCTTGGATACTCGAGGCAAAAGGATGGATTTTACACTAAACATGTAATCCATCAACCGAGAATCATATGGTATGATCAGTGAAAGTGTTCACTCACCTAAATCAATGGGAATTAAGGGCAGGGTCCTAGTCCGCTTAGTCCTTGAGAGATGGGATTTCGGAATCGCATTTTTCATCTAGGGACACGTTTTATCTTGAATAATGTGGCAAAAACTTAGGACTTTTTGCAAAAATTATCTAATGTAATACTTAGCAAATCCTTTTTCTGTTTCATGTAGTTTTACTATGGCGAAAATTAATCTTTTCAACCTATGTTCAATCCTCGATGAGGACAAATTGAACATGGATAACTTCCTTGATTGGGAAAAGAGATTGAGAAGTGTTTTCAAGTCTACAAACAAAGAAAGCGTACTGGATACCCCTGTTTCAAGGATAACTGCGAACTCAAAGGTTGAGGAACAAAAGCATGCCAAAAGTATCTGGATGACATCAGTTTCAGTAACTTGCCTTATGTTGGCCACCATGGAGCCTAATCTTCAAAAGAGATTCAGGAAAATGGATGCGCACACAATCATCCGTCGATTAAGGGACATGTCCCAAAACAAATCATGGTTGAGGAAGTACAGGACTTCCAAGGCAATCCGGAGTGGCATTGGAATGTCTGAATCAAAGAAAGAACTTCAACTGATTCAGAAGAACAAAGGGAAGAAGGAAGGAACTCACGGTTCCGACCAAGGTATCTATGTTATCGAAGTTAACTTAGCAAACACATTTGATTCTCAATCCTGGGTATTCGATACCGGATGTGGTGCTCATATCATTTCTGATGTGCAGGGCCTTAAGGGAATGAAGTATTTATCTGCAAGGGAGTGTCCTACGAGTAGCAAATAGAGCAACAGTTGTTGCGAAAGCTATAGGAACATTCAGTCTACCTTTAGAAACTGGTCTAGTTTTAGAACTTCATAATTGCTATTATATACCCTCTATTTCTAGAAACATTATCTCTGTCTCAGAGTTAGACAAAGAGGGATATCACCTATTAATAAAAAACCAGCGTTGTTCTTTATATAAAGGTGAGATGTTTTATACCAGTGCTAAGTTATACAACGGTCTATATATTACGAATATTGAGAACGAAGTCTTTAACATAGAAACCAAAAGGCTGCGGTCAGATGATTCGAATCCAAGTTACCTTTGGCATTGTCGTTTGGGTCACATTAACATGACACGCATGAAGAAGCTCGATAAGCATGGACTTCTAGGTTTGTGTAATTTAGAATCATATGACACATGCGAATCATGTTTAATGGGTAAAATGACGAGGTCTTCTTTTAAAGGAAAAGGAGACCGAGCCAAAGAACCTTTGGAACTCATACATACGGATGTATGCGGACCAATGAGTACTCCGGCGAGAGGTAACTATGGCTACTTCATCACGTTCATGGATGACTTCACTCGTTATGGTTACATATACTTGATGAGGCATAAGTCCGAATCGTTTGACATGTTCAAACAATTTCAGAACGAAGTAGAGAATCAACTTGGCAAGAAAATAAAAGCCATTCGATCCGATCGAGGTGGTGAATATTTGAGTCAAGAATTTGACGATCATCTTACGAGTTGTGGTATAGTATCTCAACTCACTCCGCCAGGAACGCCTCAGATGAATGGTGTTACCGAAAGGAGAAATCGCACCTTGTTAGACATGGTTCGATCTATGATAAGTTTAGCAAATCTTCAGAACACGTTCTGGGGGTATGCTCTAGAAACGGCTGCTTTCACACTTAACCGAGCTCCGTCAAAAGCTGTAGAAAAGACGTCATATGAGTTATGGTTTGGAAAGGTTCCAAAGTTGTCTTTTCTCAAAGTCTGGGGATGCTAAGTTTATGTAAAACGTTTACAAGGAGATAAACTCGCACCCAAATCAGACAAATGTCCATTTGTGGGCTATCCAAAAGAGACAAGGGGTTACTACTTATGCCACGAATCTGAGAACAAAATGTTTGTTGCTCGAGATGGTGTCTTGCTTGAAAAGGAATTCCTTTTCAAGCAGACAAGTGGGAGAAATGTAGATATCGATGAAATTCGATATGAGCAACAAATAAACACGGATATAGAGATATCAAGAGGTTTAGCGGCTCCTATCTATCCACAAAGTATGGAAGAGGAAAATGAGGTCGAGATAGAGAAACTCGTGGAACCTCCCGCACAAGTCGAATTAAATTCGCAGAAGACATCTCAAATAGTTGAGAACACTCCAAAGTTGCTCAGGCCCCTCGTAGATCTCAAAGGCTCCAGGAATTATCTCAGAAAACGGATGTCCTACTGTTAGAAGATAATGAGTCGAGTACCTACAACCAAGCTATGACGAGCCCCGACTCTGGAAAATGTCTAAAGGCCATGAGATCGGAAATGGATTTTATGTCAGAAAATCAAGTATGGGACTTGATCAATTTGCCCGATGGAGCAACACCAATCAGATGCAAATGGGTTTTCAAAGTAAAAACTGACAAGGATGGAAACATTAGCGTTTTCAAAGCTAGACTAATGGCAAAAGGATACAAACAGATTCATGGTATAGACTATGATGAAACCTTTTCACCTGTCGCAATGCTTAAATCCATTCGGATCATTCTAACAATTGCAGCTCATTATGATTATAAGATTGGCAAATGGATGTCAAAACCGCCTTCCTAAACGGACACTTGGAAGAGGATGTGTACATGAGACAACCCGAAGGTTTTGTAGATTCCAAAAATGCTGGAAAAGTTTGCAATCTTAAGAAATCCATTTATGGACTCAAGCAAGCAAGCCGGAGTTGGAATCTTCGATTCGACGAGAAAATCAAAGAATTTGGATTTCTCAAGAATGCAGAAGAGTTTTGTGTTTACAAGAAGGTTAGTGGGAGCAACTAGTTTTCTTAGTCCTTTATGTCGATGACATATTAATCATAAGAAACAATATTCCGATGTTGGAATCAGTTAAAGACTGGCTTCGGAAATGCTTCTCTATGACACATGGCATAGTGCTTAGCAAAGATCAGTGTCCTAAGAGTCCTGATGAGCTAGCACACATGATGAAAGTACCTTATGCTTCGGAAATAGGATCTATCATGTACGTCATGATCTGTACTCGCCCAGATGTCTCATATGCCTTGAGAATGTGCAGCCGTTACCAATCAAATCCAGGCGAAGCGCACTAGAGCGCTGCCAAGAATATTCTAAAGTACCTGAGAAGGACTAAGGATCACTTCCTGGCATATGGTTGGAAAGATACTCTAAAGGTTGTAGGCCATGTGGATGCAAGCTTTCAGACGGATAGAGACGACTTCAAATCGCAGTCCGGTTACGTCTACTGTCTGAATGGAGGAGCAGTGAGTTGGAAAAGTTCCAAGCAAAGCACAATTGCAGACTCTACCACTGAAGCAGAATACCTAACGGACTCGGAAGCTGCAAAGGAAGGAGTTTGGATAAAGAAGTTCATAATAGAACTTGGTGTCGTACCTAGCATAGGAGAGGGAGTGACTCTCTATTGTGACAACAATGGAGCGATAGCCCAGGCCAAGGAACCAAGTGCACACCAGAAATCCAAGCATATCCAAAGGAAGTACCACTTGATTAGAGAAATCATAGAGAGAAAAGATGTGGTCATTTGCAAGGTTCACACGGATGACAATGTTGCAGATCTGTTGACTAAACCGTTACCTCAGCCCAAACATGATTCACACATGAGCGGAATTGGTATAAAGCGCATTGGGGAATGGCAACAAATGTAATTTGGATTCATAAAAGAGTTTATGTACCTAATTACTTACATTCGACAAATAAAATAAAAGGAATTTTAGTTTGTCCTTAAAATTTGGTTTGGTATTTAAGAGACAGTCCGTAGATAAAGAAAGTACTCCGAGTAGGCTTGTCAAATACGTGATCTGATGAATGAAACCCTACTAAGTGAACTTGGAGTGATTGATTATCAATTCCCTAGTCCAGGTCATTGCATGGACAATAATGACTCACGAAGACTATTACGGGAGTCGATGGGATAGCGCAGTTTCATGGGCTATAGGAATAGTGTATTCGATTCGACTACGTGAGTGCATAATAGGGATTATACGCTGGAATAACCCTCAACATGAGAAGTTCATCCAAAGCATGATGAATCGTCAAACTTCTCATAAAGACAAGATTGAAGAGATTCCTCAAAACATGAGTGCTCAGCTCATCTTATGTAAGGAATGTCTGACTTTGGTTCCGTTAAACGCCGCTCCGTAAAAGGAGGTTATAAAAACGGATACTGGGAAGAACAGGATAGACATGAATTTGAGTGTGAGCGCAAGAAAGGATTATGTCCTCCTAACCATGTTAGGATGCAGTGTCTATGGGTCACTTGACGAGCAACAACTGAAAATGCATGACCGTGCTCAAATGGATTAAAAGTTAATCATTTGTTTTGACAGTTGTACTCGAGATCAAGAAAGTCTGGATGACGTGATGTATCAGATGGGATACTAAGTGACATGGGAATCGAGCATTGTATTTGTTCTAAGTCCAAGTGGGAGTCTGAAGGATTTGAAGGAAATGTCCTTCGACCAAGGTGACAATGCGAACAATTTGCCGGATAGGACAATTGATGTGGAAAATCATCAAGTCCGATTGATTTAGGGATCGTAGAGTTGTAGCTAGAGACCAACTACGATCGTCGAATTACGAAGTAATTCGCGGCTAACTTCGATCGGATCCTACAACGGGTTACACATAAGAGTGTCAAATTGATCTAGGATATGACTAGTGGGAGTGAGATATAACAATGGGAATGTCCCATAAACATATCTCATAGGCCTAAAAAGGAATTAGGCAAATATAGTACAAAAAGGCCAAAAACAGGGTTGTTGGGCCTTAGCCGATTTGGGCACACTTCAAAGGCTCGGATTGGGCTGAAATTTTGAGGGTAGATTTCTGACATATCTAGTAGTATGCATGAAAAATTTCGTGGTGTTTTCACACCTCCTCGTTAGGGAATTGAGAAAATATCATTAGATGTTATTTTCGACTATTTCCTTAAATCTTATTCTAAAGGGTGTTTTAGGCACCTTTGAGGAGATGTATTCTCATTAGGGTTCTATATAAACACTTTTAGGACAGAGAATAAGATGTGGAATTTCTCTCTAAGCTTTCTTACTCTACCATATGAAGTAGGGAGGAGAAAGTGAGCTAATTCCCATTAATTATCTATCTAGTCAAAAAGAAAGGAGTTCTTCTTCCAACCACCATTGGTGTGCTAGCTAAACAACAAGGTGGGAGATCAAGTTGATTGCTCGTGTCCCAAGTAGAGGAGCTACGCTTGAAGCTCTTGGTCTTCTCATAAGCAATTGGAAAGGTTCGAGGGCAAACTAGCGAATAACGTATTTATCTTTTTAGTTTTACTTAGTATTATTATGGGCTTATGCATGTGATCCTGGGAATACTTGTGTAGACATTAGATGTCTTATTTCCGCTATAAACACTAGTAGAAGGGTGTAAAACTCAACACCACTTTCATGCAGAAGTGTTCAATGCAAAGTTCATCACGGTTCAGAACCATGTAGAAGCCAACCCTAACATCACTACCAGGAAGAGTTCCCATAACCATTAAAAGAGACATGGTAAGATTTGGAAAAGTTATTTTTTCTTTAAACATCTATTTACAGGGCAAAAAGGGTCATGATGGGCCTAGAAAGTTTCCTAAATAGGTCACCACCCGCAAGTATACGGGCGTCAAGTTATAGTTCCGGTAAGACCGGTTCGTTCCTCAGAAACTAAGTGAAACCTATTCTAAGACTTGGAAGTAAGACGGTTTTTGTTTTTGAAAATTTGTTTTGGTGATAAAATATTTAAATAAAATAACGGAAATAAAAATGAACTCAAATGGGGGGAGACGACCTAGGGTTTTTGGAATCCACCGAATAACTCACTTTTAAACACACGAAATCAACTGACTAACTCTCTCGTTTTATAACTCAGAATTTCGGATAATGAACTATCCTAATTCCGGGAGATGTTTTCGATAAAATCGGTTTTTAACTCATGAAATTGTAATTGTCTTATTTAAAAGATGAATTTCTAAACTACTATCTATCAATCAATAAGTATGTATCGTCAAAGGATTTAACCTAAGCACGATACATCAAACCTAAAAGCATAGCTAATGAAAAGATAATCGACTTGATAAATTAAAACAATTTAAACATTAAATCACATTCAAAGAATTAACCAAATAACTTATGTTCTAAAGATCGAATATTTGGTTTCATCATCAACCCTAGATAGAGAATTAGTTAATCATAATACGATATTGAAATAGACATAAAGAATAAAAGAGAATGGAAGAAAACTTAACTTTTTCTCTCTGATTTTCCACTGGCAGCCAAACGCACCCTCAGGGAAAACGATTTTCTCGTCTTCCCGGAAATATTTTCTCTGTGGGAAAATTACTTTCTCGTCTTCTCCAACTCTCTTTCTCTCTCTAACTTTCTGTTTCTCTCTTTGTTGTGTTTTCTTTATCACTAATAGACACTAACAGAAATCAAAAGAATAATGGTAATGCCTCGGTTTTAATTCCTGCTTGAGATTATAGATAAACAAAATAAGAGATGATAAATAACTCTCTGTGACTCTCTTTATCTCTCTACAAAACACTCTCTCTCTCTATGAATCTCTCTCTCTTCTCACAAAAAGAAAGATTACAAAAGAAGAAGATGATAATGTTATTTGGTTCTCTATCTCTCTGATCTTTACATTTGGTTGATCTTCAAAGAATGATCTCCACCCAAGATGAGATGCCCCCTTAACTTTGTTCTTTCTCTGTTTTATAATCACCAAACCAGTCGATCCCTTCTCTCTCTAAAAAAATCAATCAAGCTTCTTTGTTTCTGTTTCTAGAGAGAGAATATCTTCTCTGTGATTTAATCGAATTCCAACTCAATCATTCCTTCCCTCTCGGTTTAATCTTCTCCAATCTTCACTGTCACAATCTCTCTCGAGATTTCTTTCTTTCTTGGTTTAGAGAGAAATCACTTTCCAAATAATCCTTCAATTCTCTCTCTCGGCTTTCCATTTCAAGAAAATCTCTCTGACTTTTCTAATCTCTTTCCATTGGGAAATGATAGAGTGCCCAGCAATTTTGCCCATTAAAATGCCCAACTTTCCTTATTTAGAAATAAAAGCGGTCCCCACCGTAGTCAAACTTTGAAAAACCCTTGTCTTTTAGTGATTCCACATCAGCTGGGCAATTTAATGGGCTAAAAACTGGGCACTCTAGCATCTCCCCTTTCCATTTTTCTAAAAGATCTCCTCTTGATCATTAATCCGATTCCCTTCTTGATTCTTCTCTAATTTCTATCTTTCCTCTAATCAGTAATGAAATAAGGAGAGAGATTTCCAGCTATACATGATTCCCTCTCTCTAGATTTTCTTTCTTTAAAACAGTAGAGAGAAGGAGAGAAACCGAAATGGAAAGGAGATAAGAGATAAGAATTTCTCCCCACAAATTTGGGAATCAACGTGCTGGCAATCAAGTGAGGCTGCCATGCTGCATCGTGGGGTACCGAGAAAAGGTGGTAAGACCGTCTGATCTATACGCAAAGATGCATGGTCGTCCGATCTCGGCGCGGAGCACTGAAGACTTGAGGAGCGGGTGTATCTGATCTTGCTCCAGCGGTCATCCGAAAGTCGTCCCGCACTTCCCGAAGTTGTACCGCACGGGAATTTCTTGTGCCTTGGATATGCACCACGTGTTATCGAAGACCTCTGGTTAACTAATTTTGAATAAAACTTTGACTTTAGCTAAGTCTCTCATCCGGGTTCCGATTTGTGTTCCGCTTTCACCGTTGGCTTCGTCTTGGGCTCTACTTCTCGTCCGACAACCAATGTTGACCAAAATCAAAAAATGACTAAAATTCTCGCAACATGTCTTTCTCTCGATTTTAATCATTTTTTCGCATTCAATTCTATAAAAGACTCCTGGACAAGAGAAACAAGTAATTTATCAAAGTAACGGCTCGAGATGGACTAACTGACCCAAGTTAAAAGAATCAAATGAGACATTTTCATGTCTCATCAGGTCATGATGATAAGGCGTGATCAACGAAGAGTCGCGGCGAGCAATCGTGGAAAACTAGTAGACCCAAACGTGGGAAATAAAGGAAAACACCATCGTAAAGAGGAAAAAGGTAATTCTTTATTAATTCATAAGAAGGAACTATTACAGAAGAAATTACAGAAAAGGACGCCAAAACCACCACTGGCATTTGGGTCTATTACAGAAGAAATTACAAAAAATCCAATAGTTGAAGGGCAAAGAAAAAACCAAGAAACGTGAGCCACAAAAACAGTCACATGTCTTGGCTGGAGAGGAAACGAAAGTCTCACAGATACCCCTTCCTAGAAGTGTAGGGAAGACCGGAAGACAACCGAGGACAAAAGAACCCCCTTGGCATCCTCACCTTGTCCTGAACACCTTGATGATGCATAAAATGTCCAGACGTTGACCAACGTCTGAAGAGTCAAAGATCATACCAGAAGTCCCTCAAAACAGCTAGACCTAAGGCAACAGGACAGCTAAAACCCCTGATGTCCACCACACAATCCCATAACTGGGAGGTCGGCCAGAAGAAACCAGCTCTGCAAAAAATACCCTTGCCATGGATAGATCAGCCCTGTGATCTCTAAAGGAATAAGGGGGGTCTCCACATGTTCGGTCCATATCTTACGCCCAGAATTGGGAAGATATTAGCGTTGCGCAACCCTGCATCGTCCTTCAAAGGACACGACCTCTGGAGAACAAACACACCATCTCTCCTAAACATAAGATCTCTTCATACCAGAAGGATTACCCCCAAAATAGAGTTCACACAACTCGCCCCCCCAAAAGGATCAATCTATATTCATTCTTTTACTGCAAAGAGCACCCTGAATGTCTTGAGCGTCGGAGCGGTTTTCGAACCCTTTGCAGGTTTTCTCCCCTCGGGAACATACGAACAAGAGCAAAGAATCAAGAGTTGGAGCAAGGACTCAGGAGCAGGAGCAAAGCAGAGGAGCGGAGCATAGTAGAGAAGCGGAGCAGAGAAGCGGAGCGGAGGAGCGGAGCAGAGAATCGGAGCAGAGGAACGGAGCAGAATAAAGAAGCATAGCAGAACAGAGGAATCTCCCCTCTTTGAACAGAATATACCATCATAACGGAGGCTGTCATGCATCAACTTCCTTTTTCATGCTGATTTAACCGGGAGCCAATTTTCGACATCAACATTTGGCGCTAGAAGAAGGGGATCTCTCCAGCAAATCACCACATTCGGTAACTCGAATCCTACTCAATACTTTTTCAGAACTAACTACTTCCCTGAGCTCTTCAGGCAAACATGTCTTTAGACGAGCACATTCCACGTGGGATATCCCATAGATCCCGAAGCGCAGATGAGCTCGCGGCTGAACTTGAACAACTCAAGACTGTATACCTCCGAAGGGACGAGGACGCAAAACGATTGGAGGAAAGCCTCCGCAAGGCTGAGATAGCCAGGAGGGCCGCAGCACCTAAGGAAAGAAGTGCTCAAGACGTTCGTGAAAAGGCTCTTCTCGCCTTGCGACACCTACGCACCCGAAACCCTAACTCTCCAACCAGGCGACCAGATGCGTCTGGAGAGTATCTTGAGGGAACAAGGTGTGCAAAACCCAGACGAACCTTATACCCCCAAGAATGTTGGGATAGGCGAGGGGTGTGTGGACGACCCCACCCTCTGTGAGTTGCTCATACACCAGGTAGCAAAATTAACAAGAGAAAAAAAGAAGGACAAACTCTGGGGAAGGACGGTAATTCGGCAGCCACCTCTCTACCGGGAAATACTGGAATTCGAGAAACCGACAAACTTCAAGTGCCCCACGCTGGAACACTATCACGGCGTGGAAGACCCGGGAGTATTTATCAACAACTATGTTGCGAGGATAAATTTATGTACAACCAATCGAAATATATGGTGTGTGGTATTCGCCACCATCCTAAAAGGGCCAGCTCAGGCACGGTATCAAGCGCTAGCCCCGGGGTCTATAAAATCTTTTGACCAGCTTGCCCAAGCTTTCTGCGAAGCTTTCCGAGGAAGCACCAGTATTAAGAGAGGGACTGAAGAGCTGTTCAACGTGGTACAAGGAAAAAGTGAAACGCTAGAGAGCTACTGGCGGAGATTTCGCAACCTTATGGTTCAGGTTCTCGACTTGGAATCAAACGTCGTTTTTGTCGCCTTGCAGAGAGCTCTCAGACAGGATGACATTATCAAAGATATCTCGGGGAGAAAGCCGGGTAGCCTCGCAGATCTGATAGAAAGGTTGCAATAGTTTATCAGGGAAGAGGAGAGTCATTCGCGGATGAAGGAGGTGGCCAATATTCCTTATGAAAGTGAACGCCCCCGAAAAAGAGAAAGGGAAGAAGTCAGGCTACCCAAGGAACGAGAGCGAAGCATGAGGCCCAGGGCGGACTTCGCAACGTACACCCCCCTAATGAAAGGAAGGGAAGAAATCTTGCAGGTACTGATAGCGAAAGAAAAAGCTGAACTGCCCAAACCCAATGACGCAGATACGCCAACGAAGCAAAAAACCAGCCAGTCTTCCTAATCAAGCCTGTCGTAGAAACTCCACCCATTGTTTTTACAGACGACGATCTGGTCGGGGTAATAACTCCACACGCAGATCCGCTGGTAATAACAGTTGTAGTCGTCAACTGGAGGATAGGACGCATTCTAGTCGATACAGGGAGCTCCACGGAGGTCATGAGTCAAACGTGCTTCCAAAAACTCGGGGTAAGCGAACGCCATCTCAAATCTTATAAATCTGGTTTGACAGGATTCGGAGACAATCAGGTCGAAACAGATGGAATAGCAACCCTGCCAGTGTTGATTGGCGAAGGAGAATCAGCAAAGGCGATAATGCTAAACTTCGCAATCGTCGATAAGATGAATGATGGGTCATGAAAATGTCCCATCGGAGTCGTTTAAATTAGCCGAGTTAGTCTGTTTCGAGTCTTTATTGTAATAAAATGGTTGGTTTTCTTGATTAGGTGTCTTTTGCAGAGTTAGGTGTGAAAAACGGTTAAAAACGAGGAAAAGATGCATGAAGGGTATTTTGGTCATTTGGAGTCAAGGACATTCTGGAAATTTGGCCAAGGTCAGTGCGTGGTTGAAAAGTAGAGGTCGAGACGAGTCCGTAGGAGAAAACGGAAGTCAATTCGGAGTTCGGATGAGTGAAAAATGCAAAGTCAAAGTCAGGTCAACATTTGGTCAGAATTCGGTACAATGTCGGGCAAGTTTCTGGCCCGCGGTATGCTCACGGAGACGTGTCGATGTGCGGAGGCCGGTATATGCGATTCCCGTGTTTGTGCTGAGCAGCGAAAAGGACCCTTCGAGAGTGATCCGGTACACCCTGTTGCAACTTAAATCCGTGCACCCAGATCCCACGTTTTAATCTTATCCGTCCACTTCCGCGTTTTTGAAATCGTGCGGCTGCTGACCGTCCCATCCTTTATTCCATTCCCGTGTTACCCGAAGCTGTTTATTAATGTAAGCCCGGACGCGTGTCACCTTAGCAGCCCTCCAGATCCCACGCTCTCTTCCATCCGACGGCTGCTGAATCGTCTCACTCTATTATCTCATAACCGGGTACACCAAATCACCCGAATTCCCACTTTAAAACCCTAGCCGCCAGCCCAACTAGGGTTTTGCCCTTTTAAACCCTCATATTACCCTTTTAGCCCTCAAACTTCCCACTTTTTACCACTTTAACCCCAACCAAACCCTAACTCTATATAAAGACTTTTAGAAGACCAATCAAAATCCTTCTTCTCCCCTCTTAGCCTCTCTTTCCTCCTTCTTGTAGTAGTAAAACCCTAAACCATTTTCTCCTCTTCTAGCCTCATTTTCTCTCTACCTCTTCTAAACTAAAAGCCCTAGCCCCCCATTCTTTTCTTCTACTTTCTCTACCACCTTCATCTCTTCTCTACATTTTCTTTCTAATTTCTTCTTCTAACCTTATAATTTCTCCATACCTTCTTATCTAAAATCTCTTCTTCTTCTATCTCTCTTCTAAATTTCTCTTCTTTTATCTTCTAATAAGCTATTATTTGGAGTTTGGGTAATATTCTTGAGACACTTGGAGCTAAAATTGGACATCAAAATGGAGATACATGAGAATATGGATTTTGAACATTCTTGGTGATTTCTTTCCATCAATCTTTTGTAATTCCATTTACTTTATAAATTCAATGAATATTACTTTAGTTTCCATGAGTAGCTAAATTTGTATCTAGGGTGTAGAGGAAACCCATATTTGGGCTTATTTTGAGATATGTTATAAATCAATGAATCCTTATATTGAGCTTTAATGCCTATTGATTGTCATTTCATGTTGATTTTATAACCTTATTATCATTCATGCATTATAATTAGATATTTCATGCTTTTATTGAATTATTAGATGAGATATGCCTTTTAGATAATGAATGATAGTGTAGGAATTTTGTTTTATATGATAGTCAATCAAATATTCTTGATTTTGAATTGTGTTATTAAAGAATATTATCCGAAACCTAATTAGTTCATTAAGCTAGGTTTTGAGTTATAAACAAAAAGTGATTTGTTGATTGAATGCTTGTCTTAAGTAGTCCATTTATGTGGTGAAATCGAAATCCCTAGATTCCTTTTCTCACCTTGATTTCATTCTTATTAGTCTATTAGTATTGTTCTCTTTCTTTAAGTAGTTTCCAAATCAAATCAAATTTTTGAAAGGGGGTTTTTAATTCGAGATTTAGGTAAAATAGCTTGTCCTTTGGAACGATACTCGATCTTATTTTAAATACTATAACTTGACCCCGTATACTTGCGGGAATAGACTATTTTTAGGCCTATCAATGTACGCCTATAACATCATACTGGGCAAAAACTTCCTGAGGGAGTCAGGAGCAATAGTTTCCATGAACCACCTTATGATGAAGTTCCTAATTCCGGAAACGAATCTCATCGGAACGGTCAGGGGAGACAAGAAAATGGTCTGGGAATGTTATCTCGTCTCCGCCCAGGGCTGCGAGCAAGAAGAAGTGAATCCAGTCATTGTTGCAGGAGACAAAGTGTTTTACGGTGACCCGACGACAGATATGCAGAGCTGAAAAACTAAGGTCATCACTTCCCCTACTATCGTTCCTTTTTTGATAAAGCCATTAGGCAAAAGAAGTAGCGTTACTAGCTACATATCTTACCTTATAATATAAAAATGTTTTTTAGCACAAAACATTACAAAAGCAGGAGTCCTAATTAGACTCATCTCGCTCTGAACCGAGCAGGTAGCCCTGACAGCGAAAGCCACGACCAGGGGACCTAAAGGCAGCCTTGGTAGGTGAAAGCAGCGACCAAGGGCCCACAAGGAGGAGTCCTAGCTACTCAACCCTTTACTCGAGTGAAACGTGGTCCCTGTGGATCCCTAAAGAGAAGTCCTAGTTAAACTACCGACCCGATGAAGGTGATCGGGGGTATAAGTAGAAGCCCTTGCGAAACTATTTATGCTTAAAATGAGGAAGACGACCCTGTTAACCGAAGCAACGACGAGGGGCCCAGGAGGAGTCCCAGCGAAAACTAGTCGTGATCACACTGACGTAACCAACTCTGGTAGCCCAAGCTACGACCGGAGATCTAAGGAGAAGTCCTAATTAAACTAGCCAAGCTCAAGCTGGCGAAACCAGCTCTGGTAGCGAAAGCCACGACCAGAGGTCTAAGGAGAAGTCCTAGTTAAACTACCCAATCTCAAGCTGGCGAAACCAGCTCTGGTAGCGAAAGCCACGACCAGACGTTTAAGGAGCAGTCCTAGTTAAACTAGCCAAGCTCAAACTGGCGAAACCTGCTCTAGTAGCGAAAGCCACGACCAAGGGATTAAGGATAAGTCCTAGTTAAACTAGCCGAGCTCAAGCTGGCGAAACCAGCTTTGGTAGCGAAAGTCATGACCAGAGGTATAAGGAGAAGCCCTAGCGAAACTAGTCGTGCTCAAGCCAACGAAACCAGCTCTGGTAGCGAAAGCCACAACCAGAGGTCTAAGGAAGAGTTCTGGTGAAACTAGTCATGCAAAGACAGCTCTGGAATAGACAACCGGAGGCAGAGCTAAGAACTCTAACACCATTCAAAACTTTTTACACAGGGCTAATTCGGGTTCTATTTTGCAGAAGAAAATAGTAAGCTTAAGGCATGCTAGATTACGTCTGAAATTATTTCCCTTGCAGGTGCGATCATTCGGAGCATGCGTAGTAAGCCTAGGAAAATGCATTAGTAAGTTAGGATTTGTACTAACATCGATTTTGCAGAATCGGAACGCGGTATCAGTGTCAGACTTCAACAAAGTGATCTAGAACAGGAAAAGAGGGTTTTTATTCAAGACTATTACAGAAGAAATTACAATCAAGATAACATGAAGAAATCAACAAAGATTCGGTAATAATCGAGGCAGGGAAACCACTCGCCGAAGCATAGAATGAGCTCAACACCTTGTTTCTTCTCCCGAATGATCGACATAGTGGCCACCCGAGGAAGAAAATCGCAGGCAAGAGTTATCTTCTAAAGAATTGGAGCTTACAACTCCAAAAGAACTTCGGCCAAAGAGAAGAAGTATCCCAAACCGGGAGTGCGCCGCCCCGAAAACACCCTCTCTTGGGAAAGACCCAAACCGACAACTGGGTAACTATACCCATTACCGGAAAAGTTGTCCCTTACTATCCCCATTGACGGAAAAAGATTCTATCAGGCAGGAAATAGGTACGAACTCAAACAGAGGCTTCATCTCGAATCCTTAGCGAGAAAAGGAAGAAACCACTAGGATCGTTCTTTCCAACCTCTGATGAAGGAGCAGGTTGGAGAATCAAAGCGGGCATTTATAGCAGAAAAAAGTGATCGAAGAAATGGATAAAAAGCATTGAAAACAAAGACCGAACGCATCTTGGGAGCATGCGAGAAAATTAAAGTGCTGAGAAACACGCCTTATTTCCAATAACAGAGCTTCGCGTGTCCTTACGTGACCAAGTGAGTTGCCGTGTGCAATAATCCAAAAGATCAGCGCCGAAAGCACACGATCAGAGAATTGAATCTACGACGTCATGAAATCACGCATGGAAAAGAATTAATTACTTGCGCAGAAGTCGAAACTTGTCTTGGAATAATAAACCACGCGTCAGAACACAACCGGATCAGCCCTGGCAAAGATAACACTTGGTCAAAGAAAATCTCAAAGTCATGAACATCAATCAGCTCTAGAGTACAAAAAGTAACCAGGAGCTTCACCAAACAGCTATAGTCCAGGTAAGGCCCGAAGAGCTTTACGATACAGCTCTGGACAGGTAATACTATTGACTTCTGGCCTTCAAAGTAAAACACGTGAGTAACTTCTACTCCTCAGTCTCTCTACTTTCTACTAAGGAGTGGCGGGACTCATGATGATGCATAAAATGTCTAGACGTTGACCAACGTCTGAAGAGTCAAAGATCAGACCAGAAGTCTCTCGAAACAGCTCGGCTTAAGGCAGCAGGACAGCTAAAACCCCTAATGGTCCACCACACAATCCCATAACCGGGAGGTCGCCCAGAAGAAACCAGCTCTGCACAAAATACCCTTTGCATGGATAGATCAGCCCTGTGATCTCTAAAGGAATAAGGGGGGTCTCCATAGGTTCGGCCCATATCTTACGCTCAGAATTGGGAAGATATCAGCGTTGCGCAACCTAATAAATTAATCCCGACCTAATGAATTAATCCCGAACCTTCCAGAAAGATCTCAGTCGGTTACACATCTTGAAGTGCTTAAGCCCGGTTAGACTCCACGCATCTAAAGGAGTAAACTTCTCCTTTAGAGTCTATCACTCCAGCAAGATATCAACGAAGTATCCTTGAACTTAGGAACTTTCACTTATCAAAGATTCGGGATAGACTCGAAGAGAAACCCTAGATACTCAAAAGAGGTATCTTCTATTACGATCTGGCGGCCACCGCCTCACCGCTACCACTAAGGACAGTCGGCCTATTGATGTGACACGAAAATGTCACATTTGGAGAGCCTAACTTAGACTAATTAGTCATTTTCGAGTGTTATCAATAATATTTTATGTGTTTTTATTGCCAGGTAGTTTATTTGGGGTTTGGCGTGTAATTCGGAATAAAGAGAGCGAATTATCACATTTTCATCTTATGCGGCAAAAGGGAAGAATAGAGCACCAGGGGTATTTTGGTCATTTTGGTCAAAATCAGAAGTCAAACAACAAGTTAAGTCAATGACGAGTCCGACGGTGAAAACGGAAGTCGATTCGGAGTTCGGACGGAGAAGTTGTGAAGGAAAGAAGCCGAGGTTCGGTCTTGAAATAAAGATTCTATGAAGGCACCCCCCTTGATTTCCAAGTGAAGATTAAAGCCCAAGTCTAAAACCCAAGAGCCTAGATATGAAGGAACAAAACCCAAGCCCAAAGAAGATGAAAGAAGGAAGAGATTTTGGAGGCACCCTCTTTATGGACTCAAGTTTGAGTCAAAGTCAAGTCTTGACTAAGTCTAGGGTTTGAGTAAAAAGGGAGGGTCAAGACACTATTCATCTTCTTCTTCATTCTAACAACCAAGGAAGGGGGGGAGAGGCAAAAGGGTGGCTAGGGTTGGTGTTCTTGGTTGCTAGAGAGAGAGCTTGAAAGAGAGGGTTTGAAGAGAAAGACAAGAGAGAGGAAGAAGGAGGATCCGGCCAAAGCTAGGGCCGGCCAGCACACTAGGCCGGCCTAGCTTTGGCCGGCCGAGCAGCAGCTCGGGCTGCAGCTCCAGCAGCTGCTCGGGAGCTGCTCAAGTAGCACTGGAGCAGCAGCTACACGGGAGCAGCAGCATGGGAGCTTTCACGGGCGCACCAGCAGCAGCTCCGGGACGCAAGGACAGCAGCTCCGACCGGACATAAGGACGCGAGGAAGCTTGCTCAGCTGCTCGGATGTGCACGGCTGCAGCTCGGGACGTACGGGAGTGCAAGGGACGGCCGGGACGTGCTCGGATCTGGCCGGACTTTCTTGGACAGCCACTTCCTTCAACTTGGCCGGATTTTTTCTATGGTTTCCGGCCACCTTCTTGGCCGGAAACCTTAGGGCTTTTACTCCCCATCATCTTGGCTTGCTTCCTATGTGTTTGACTTTGATTTTGGGTAAGAAATCTTTAGAGAGAGAAAGCTTGATGAAGCTTTAATGGAGTTTGGGTGAAAAATGGAGAAGATGATGGTGGTCGCTATGGGGAAATCTGATTTTTGCTACGGGGAGATCGACTACACTTAGATACTCATTTTTCTCGACGAACCTAGCCTCGAGCCACATCGAAAAAGGGGGATTTCTCTTATCATTTCTTTTCATTTATTACTTATTCACCATGTTAGCTAAATCAAGTGTGTCGATTATATGAGATGAAATGTGATGAATTTGTGATTATGTTTAATATGATTTGATGTTTTGATTATGAATTGATGTTCATTTGATTCGATTATCGTTTTGATCGTATTTTCATGTGTCTTGTCAAGCACTTCACATAGTTAATAGACGAAACGAGGTATTCGATATCGATAGTAGTCTAAGTCATAATTTCATGTGTCTTGTCATGCACTTCACATAGTTAGGCGACTAGGCGACACTTTCGTTGACTCGGGATTAACCGAATTAGGCGTTTGTTTGACTAAGTATGATCTCCGGATATACGTAGTACTTAGAAACATCCACTTTAGGAGTCGAACATCGATTATACTTCGACACATTAGATTGGATCATACGTAGTCGTAGGTTTATTATTATGGATTCCCGGACTTCGACACCTCTCTCGCCTATTTGTTGCCCGAATCGAGTCTTACCGTCTCCCGATTCTTGTTCCTCCGACTCTTCTCTCGAATCTCTCTCGCCCGTTTACATTGATAATTTAGTTTGTTTTACTTGTTTTCTTCTTTTGTTACTTATTCGATTTTATAACCCCCATTATCTTTGTTTCTTTCCTTTTTAGTCTAAGTTAGCTTGTAATATCTAGACCGAGGGATAAGGCCCTTCGATATCCAAACTACCTTCCTATCCTTGGATCGATCCCGGCTTTGCCGGATTACTACTTGATACCTCCGCTTGGGTGTGCAACCTTTTCGGGTGGATCACCTATCTCCGCCTATAAAAGGCCCCCCGCATCGTTCCTCAAAGGACACGACCTCTGGAGAACAAACACACCATCTCTCCTAAACATAAGATCTCTTCATACCAGAAGGATCACCCCCAAAACAGAGTTCACACAACTCGCCCCCCAAAGGGATTAATCAATATTCATTCTTTTACTGCGAAGAGCACCCTGACTCTTTTGAGCGTCGGAGCGTTTTTCGAACCCTTTGCAGGTTTTCCACCCTCGGGAACAGATGAACAGGAGCAAGGAATCAGGAGTTGGAGCAAGGAGTCAGGAGCAAGAGCAGAGCAGAGAAGCAGAACAGAGGAGCGGAGCAGAATAGAGAAGCATAGCAGAACAGAGGAATCTCCCCTCTCTGAACAGAATATACCATCATAACGGAGGTTGTCATGCATCAAGTCCCTTTTTCATGCTGATTTAACCGGGAGTCAATTTTCGACATCAGCACACCTAAGCGGGAGGAACTACTGGTGATCCTTACCCTCCTCCGAGCTCAAACATAACAGCGTGTGAAATTATCACGACCACTATGAAGAAACTCATCCTTTATCACGGTCATTATGAAAAAACATCCGTCAAAGCGAACGCTTGGCATGAACTCAATCAGAAGCCTCATGCCGAACCTTTGGGAAATAAACAGGATGAAGTAACGAAGCAACAACAGAAGGAAATAGATCTAAAAATGTCTTTCAAACTTTTCGATGATAAAGAATTAGAAGGCCAAAGCAAGCTATTGATAGTAAGAGTGGGCAACCAAAAGACCTCTCAAGAATAAACAAGAAGCATTAAAGGCAGCAGACAAGACGCGCCTCGAAAACACTCAACGGAATAATAACTAAAAAGTGTGAAAAACTCAAGAACTGCGGTTACAAAGGAGGCTTTAGCGGGTTTCAAGGAGACGTGGTTCATTCATCAGTCACTATGCTCCACGCGTCTACGAATGGCATAGCAGGTTGCCGTGTGAAGTGATCCAAAAGATCAGCGCCAAAAGCACATATTCAGAAAATCAAATATGTGACGTCACAAAATCGCATGGAAAAGATCGACTACTTGCGCAGAAGACGAAACGTGCCTTGGAATAATAAGCCACGTGTCAAAACATAGCCGGATCGGCTCTAGCAGAGCTGACACTTAGTCAAGAAAATCTCCAAATTAATTCGCGAACATCAATGAGCTCTGGAGTACTGACAGTAAGACTGAACTCCACCAAATAGCTACAGTCTAGGTAAGGGCCGAAGAGCTTTACGATACAGCTCCGGGACAGGTAATACTTTCGACTTCTGGCCTTCAAAGTAAAACACACGAGTTACTTCTACTCCTTAGTCTCTCTACTTTCGATTAAGGAGTGGCGGGACTCATGATGATGCATAAAATGTCTAGACGTTGACTAACGTCTGAAGAGTCAAAGATCAGATCAGAAGTCTCTCGGAACAGCTCGGCTTAAGGCAGTAGGACAGCTAAAACCCCTGATGGTCCACCACACATTCCCATAACCGGGAGGTCGACTAGAAGAAACCATCTCTACACAAAATGTCCTTGGCATGGATAGATCAGCCATGTGATCTCTAAAGGAACAAGGGGGGTGTCCAAAGGTTCGGCCCATATCTTACGCCCAGAACTGGGAAGATATCAGCGCTGCGCAACCTAATGACTTAATCCCGGACTTTCTAGAAAGATCTCAGTCGGTTACACATCTTGAAGTGTTCAAGCCCGGTTGGATTCCACGTATCTAAAGTAGGAAATCCTCCTTTAGAGTCACCGTTGATCAGAGTCATTCATATCCAAAATATTCTTAGCTCTTAGAGAAACAAAACCATATAAAGGATTCAGCCCCCAATCTATATTATTTTTTTTTAAAAAAAATGAATTTTCAGCGGAGAAATTGTAAAAGCCCTTGACTTTTTTTTTTATAAAAACATGGACGAATTCAAAATCGTCTAAATCATATATTAGTAAGTTTTCAATTATTTTAGGTGGTCATATGGAAAAATAAAAATCCTATATGGACATGTTATGGGATGATATAGACCAACCTTCTGAGCTGCTAGTGATAATGTCTGTTTTGGCACTGTTGGACCTCATGTAGTAAAAAAGGCCACGTAGGGAAGAGTGCTTAACCTTTTACAGTCTCACCATCTGCATGCGATTCTTTTTACAGTCACATTTCTTTACGCACACCGAACACGACCTTTGTGTTTGTGTCAAAAATAAAAAATCTAAGGAGGTAATCTCAATTACCAATTTTAATAATTGTCAATTAGTGATGAAGAGATACAGACAAAAAACCTTACAAGTAAACTATTGGTTCTGTTACCTCCATATCTCACAATATTAAAATCAATCTCAAACATATAATGGAAGACAATCTAAGTTTTAACCTCTCCAACTCTTCAATTATTTGATTTTGCAAGCCCTTAAAGGTGAATGAGGGAAGATCAAACTTCCCAATCCCGTAATAACTTTCCCTTTGCAAGTTTAGAATAAAGTTTATGCGAAATCCGGCCAAAATTTTGTTTGATTACCACAAAATACGAGCAGGGCAATGTTTCATGCTCGTTAAGAACAACAAGTTGCTTGATCTATAGGGTTCTAAAACCTTACAAACCTAACTCAAGTCTTTTCCCAAAATCCAATATGTTTAGATTTATTCAACAAAAACTCAAGTATGTTAATGAAGAGAAAATTCAACATATTGAAGTTTTAGGTTTGAATAAAAAATTATCTTTCTTTGAGAAGGTTCTTCAACCGTCTGCACCTTTGATTTGCTCGAGTTTCCTATCTTCAACAATTATCTTCTCATACTCTCTCTCAGGGGCGGAACCAGAATTTCATCCTAGAGAGGGCAAGCCTAAACTCCCTGTATAATGTGTATGACCTTATAAGATACAACATAAAACAATTTTTTACGAACATCCTATCATATCATGACATTTTACATTTATCTTAATGATCTAACAAAAAGGACTTACAAATTAACGTAAGATTGGATAACTCGGGATAACTCAATTGAGTACCAAAATTTCGACAGATTTTTTTATCAATTATTCTACATTTTACAGAAAAAGAAGTCACCCAATTTTATTACTCATTAATCCGAAGTCTTCATATTATAATTAAGCAATAACACCTGAAGTAGAAACACATTAAGTAGCCGAAAATGTACCCAAATAACAATATGATCTTGTGCGGCAATTGGTCTCTCACAAAAGTCACTTGAAACCAAAATGAAAATTAAAGTATTTTTGTTGAAGATAGCAAATTTTTTTTTTTGTTGAAGATAGCAATTGGTGACCAGTAAAATGTCACTTGAAACCAAAATAAAATTAAATGTGAGAATATGGTTGGTAATGGGATTTGAACCCCAGTCTCTGTCTTGGAACACATACGGACTACCCGCAAGAGCTAAGGTAATCTATGATAAAAATTTGCAGCTTGGGCTGAATATGTTGAGATCAGGCCGGGCAGCTGCCCAGCCTGGTCTCCACATAGTTCCGCCCTTGCTCTCTTAAAGACTAAATAGTTTCCGGGGTGTGAAGACTTGAGAGAGAGAGTTTTTTTTTATGAAAAAACTCTCTCTAAGACTTAGTAATAACATAAGAAGAATAATAAATAAATGTAGAGTTTAATGAGGAGCCGCAAAGAGGAGAGATTTATCTTGAAAAATAAATCAACGAATTTATTAAAATATACCATATTTGTACACTTATAACTTTTTTGTCCATATAAAACTTACAATTGGTTATGGTCCCTTGAAATTTATCTATATAACCATTTTGTCTGTCAATATATTAGCTACAGTTGCTCTTCTTGAAGAAATAAAATACCATTTTTTTTAATAAGTGATTCTATAAATCCAAACTCTAATATCCGTTACGTAATATTGTCATAAGAACCAAAATGAGAACAACAACAACCTAAAAAGTACACTTGTTAACCCGAAGAGACCAAAGCCCCAAAGGCGAAGTTATGAGGGGTTTTATTGGAATCTCTCGAAACGTTGAGATAGGGACACCTTTCTCTCCCGTATTTTGCCACGCAGAATATCGATCTCCGTTTGTAATCTTCCAAGGTAGAGAAGAAGAACCGCCCCATTATTGGGTGAACACCACCCTTGATCTCGTTCGAAATCAAATTCGTATAAATTGTGAGCTTCAACCATCTAGAACCCTATGCAGTACCTTTCATTTTGCTGTGAAGTACCGATTGTTTTTGAGTATTTTATTGAACAGTAGGTGAAGTTATATGTCACGTGGTTTTTAGCTTTCTATCTATAAGGATGGCGCCTCTTCTGCTTGAATCTTTTATTACATAAACACTAGTACACTACCACCTTATTTTCTTGCCGGCACCGGAATTTCACCATAAACATCACTAGAGAAGCAAATTAATGGAGCAAAAGAGAAACCAATCAACGACTAGAAAACCCCCACACGTATTGATCTTCCCATACCCGGCACAGGGACACATAAACTCCATGCTCAAATTAGCAGAGCTTCTCTCTCTATCTGAAATCCATGTCACTTTTATCAACACCCATTACAACCATTCTCGTCTTCTCAGTTTCACTGATGTTCAATCCCGATTCAATCGTTTCCCTGGATTTCAATTCGAAACTATCCATGATGGTCTTCCCCAAGATTCAACTCGCACTGTTGGTTTCCTTTCTCTTACTGAAATGATTGATCCCCTTAAAACCATCGTTGAACCTGCCCTCAGAGATCTACTTTTCTCCGGTAAACTGAAATCTGACATCCGGGGTGATGTTAGTTGTATAATTGCAGATGGGGTTTTGGGTTTTACCATTGATATTGCTGAAGAATTAGGGATTCCATCTATTTGTTTTCGTACTGTTAGTGCTTGCTGTATTTGGGTTTATTTCTGCTTACCCAAACTTATCGAGAACAGAGATTTACCTTTCTCAGGTAACAATTAGGTCTAATTTTTTTTGTTTCCAATTAGTTCTTTTATTTGATACTAGGTCTTGAATCGTTTTCTGGGTTACTTACATACAGATGATAATATGGATCGGCGAATCGGAAGTGTACCAGAAATGGAAACCTTTCTTCGATGTAGAGATCTACCGAGTTTTTGTAGAACAAAAGAAATCACTGATCCGATTCTAGAATTCGTTAAATCAGAAACTTTCAATTCGACTAGAGCAACTGCTCATATACTGAATACCTTCGAAGATCTTGAATCACCGATCCTGACTCACCTTCGAACTCACTGGCCGAATCTTTACACTATTGGACCGCTTCATGCTCTACTCCAATCACGAAGAACCGATTCTTCAATGACGATTCCTTCAAACGGTTTATGGGAAGAAGACAGAAGTTGTATATCGTGGCTTGACTTGCAACCGGCTAATTCGGTTGTATATGTTAGTTTTGGAAGCCTGACGACGGTGAGTCCAGGTCAGTGGTTGGAGTTCTGGTATGGTCTCGTAAATAGCGGGAAGAGATTTTTGTGGGTCAGACGGCCAGACTCACTAATCGAGGTGTCGGGAGCGGTGGTGGAAGAGAGTGAGTTACCGGTGGAACTGGTAACCGGTACTAGGGAAAGGGGTTATATTGTGGGCTGGGCTCCACAAGAGGAGGTGTTGGTACACCAGGCAATAGGTTGTTTTTTGACTCACAGTGGGTGGAATTCAACATTAGAGAGTATGGTAGCGGGAGTACCAATGATTGGGTGGCCCCATTTCGCAGATCAGCAGATAAATAGTAGGTACGTGAGTGAAGTGTGGAAGATTGGGGTGGATATGAAAGACACGTGTGATAGATCGACGGTGGAGAAGTTGATTAGGGAAATAATGGATGGTGAAAGGGTAGATTTGATGAAATCAACGGCTGAGATTTCTGAGAAAGCAAAGAAGAGTATTAGTGATGGTGGATCCTCTTTTCGTAACTTTGAAGCCTTGGTGGACTTCATTAAGAAGACTAGAATAGTCGACTGAATCTTTTCTTCTTGTTGTCTTTGCTAGGCTAGGTTGTTAGAATAAATTTTGATCTATAATGTCCACCAAAATCAAATCAATTGGTTGATCAAATCTGATACTATACAAATTTGCCACAAAAGAAAAAAACTCCTCAATATAGAGAAGAACGCTTTCTATTATTTATCATCAAATTTAACATGCATTATAATATTATATTATAAGTAACGAGTCTAAGACTAACGAAGGGCTAGACTTTATATCTAAATTATATATCTGAGACCTTTTCTAATTTCTCTATTCAACCAGACTTATTACATGCACGACGAAATACTGGGGTAACCCTTCTTGATATGTTTTCCATCGATAGTCTATCTACTATATCTAGCCAGATGGGTCGAACTCGTCTCGGACTTCGGATAGCCTATATTTTCCTTATTATTTCTGGCTTATTTGGATCGGACTGTCGGACTAACTTTAAGTTCATGGACCAATCATAAAAAATAAATCTGAAAATCTATAGAAATAAGAGGAATACGAAAACGCACTCGAACTACTTAATTGGTATTTGACGAAAAAATCAAGAATGAGAGTTAACCGTAAACATGTTTGTTTTGGGGTGTAGTCCTAATATCAGTAAATAGTTGGGGGGCAATGTCTAAATAACTTAAATATTTCATGAAGGGTATTTTTATCATAAGTCACACATTTGGTTCACACGCTAATCACTTAACTGATATTTAACGGAAAAATAGAAAATGAGGGTCAACGGATACATATTTTCATTTTGGGAGGTGTAGTCCTATTATCGCTAAATAACTAGGGGTTAATATCTAAATAACCCTTTTTTATTTTATTTCGAAAGTGCTTATTCTGTTTACTGTTTTACGTATGTTCTTGAGCAAAAAGTTATTTTTAAAACATTATTTTGTATTGTCACAAACAACTGTTTGCTTACTATCTGTATGCCCGATAAAAATACTTACTTGTCCGCCAAATTTTATTTCTTGAACAAATTTTTATTTTATCGAGGAAACAATAATTTGTATTTAGCAAAAAGACTGATGTTTGTCTTGAACAAACTACTATATATTTGTCTTGAACAAACTGTTGTTTGTCTTGAACAAATCGTCGATTGGTCATTGTTTTATTTTTTTTACCTTTTCATTGCTTTTTAGGTAATCTTTTGTCCCATTGGCCGAATTATTTGTGTCGAGCAAACAGCTGTTGTTTTGTCTTGACAAAATTGTAACTCGTTCGTTGTTGTTTTTCGCCCCTTTTCATATTTCCTAGGAAGCCTGTTTGTCCCATTGGCTCAACTATTGGTACTGAACAAACAACCGTTCGTATCAAGCAAACAACAATTTGTTCGTGCAAACAACATTTTGTATCAAGCAAATAATAGTGTATCGAGCAAACAACTGGTTTCTTACTAGATTAGGAAATGAATTGCAAACCGTAGTATGTTCTTCTTCGTTGTAGGTTCTCTTGTTAGTTTAAGAAATCGAAGATATTTATTACAACAAGCCTTCCTGATCATATAATCTAGCGAGAGAATGGACTGCCTTAAGAATTTGAAGATCTTATTCTGTGTAGTTTCTCTCCCAGGATCAATCTTCATCGAAAAACTGCGGATGTTGTATGAAATGTTGATGGACGAAATGGAGAAAATATATTTTCAAACTCTTTTTGTAATCAATTTGGTTTGGTGGCCAATATATGAACAACTAAATATCTTATGTGGACAATTATTTGTGGGTCCGATGTAAGGTAACTATTGTTTGACTTAATTGACTTGATTTAATATGGGGACAACACTATAAAGCCTTAAATATTAAAACAATAATTATACGAGGACCCTAAACAAAATACATTAAAAATAGAAAATCTATTCTTCTTCTTGTTAGTCTTTCTAGAGAGAGAGAATTTTCTACTAATTCCATCATGTAATTGCTAAACAGATGAAGAAGAAGTACCAGGAGGAGGTTTAATCGAAAGCAAGGGAGTATAAGTTTAAACTCAATTAGTTGGAATTTCGAGCCATGTTGCTAAATCTTCAAGAAATATTAGTTTTCTTTTTATCACAAGTACCGATCATTCCATGATCACCCACCATGATTGTTAAGGTATATCACCAGGCCCAAGAATACACAAGCCCACCAACATCATGGGATGACCGGCCGACTAGCAAGAGGAAGCCCAACCGGCTATAATTAGGGTTTCCTAATTATTAATAGTTTCCTAACTATTAATTGTTATTTTATGTAATAACTTGTTAAAGGAAGTTTCCATGTTTCCTAGATTTACTTCTATATGTAACCTACATGTAAACCTATAAATACTCATGTAAACTAGATGAATAAACACACAGAGAATTCTTTCTTCCATCTCTCTCTCTCCCACATGATTTCTCTCTCTCTCTCTCTCTCTCTCTCTCTCTCTCTCTCTCTCTCTCTGTGTTCAGTTAATTATAATCTTTTATTATCAAGAGGTGATTTACCTCTTCACATGGTATAAGAGCCAATTTTTTTTTGAAAATCAATATCTTCTATCATGACTACTACTGATATCGATTCTGGAGACTATACTCCAAACTCTCCACCTAATCCGGTGTTTGATGTTCATCACTCTGATTCACCAACCACTATTCTCATCACTCCATTATTATCCGGAGATAATTATGCCTCTTGGTCAAGAGCCATGAAGATGGCTCTTCGAGCTAAAGATAAATTCGGGTTTGTAGATGGTTCTATTCCCAAACCCACTTCTCCAACTCAATTACACTCATCGGGAAGGTGTAATGATCTCGTTAGTAGTTGGATTATCAACTCTATTGCTCCGGATATTCGTTCTTCTGTTTTATATGATGAAAGTGCCGCCGATATTTGGCGTAATCTTTATGAAAGGTTCTTCCAAACCAATGCTCCCAAAATCTATCAATTAAAACGGGTAATTTCTTCCTTCAAACAAGAAGGACATGATGTATCTTCCTATTTTACTAAACTCAAAACTCTCCAAGACGAGTTACAATCTCTCATGGTGGTCGATCCATGTATTTGTGCTCAAGGAAAATCATTACTTGATCGTACCAATCAAGAACGCGCCATGGAATTCCTTCAAGGACTACATGATAGATTTTCGGCTATTCGAAGTCAAGTTTTGTTAATGGATCCTTTTCCTTCGATCTTGAAAATTCATTCTCTTGTTAAGCAAGAAGAGATCCAACAAAACATCATGGCCGCCACTTCAACTCCACCGGAAGCCGCCGCTCTTGCCACCTACAATGACCAACGACTACCTCGCATGGACAAATCAACCGATCAACGTCCTAAGCGACCACGTCCGTTTTGCGATCATTGTCAACAACACGGTCATGTACGGGCTACCTGCTTCCAACTCCATGGATACCCGAACCGACAAGGCCAGCAACCTCGCCCACGGCAAAACCGACCAGCCGGTTCGGTGGCAGCCACCGTGACTTCCCCTGCCGATGCCGAGCTGAACACGGGTGTGCCTCTAGCCACCAGCCTCACCAATGAACAGTACCGTGGGCTGCTGTCCATGCTCGATCAGCACCAGAATTCTGCAGGCACCCACCGATCAGCACCTAGTCAAACCGAACCTGGAATTCATCTCACGGGATCGGACATTAATCTCCCAGGTATTTCTTTTTCATCCTCCCCTTGGGTTATCGATTCCGGCGCTGCCAAACATATTTGTTGTCACTTATCTCGCTTCTCCTATTATACTAATGCCCCATCTAATTACTTTGTCCGTCTTCCGGATGGTTCACGCATTAAAGTTCATCATATTGGAACGATTGTTTTCAATAAACAATTTTTACTTCATAATGTTTTACACATTCCAGAATTTAAAATCAATTTAATTTCTGTTTCTCAAATCACTACTTCTCTTCGATGTTTGGTAACATTCGATTCTGGTTCTTGTGTCTTTCAGGACAAATTTACGAAGGCGACGATTGGACTTGGTGATCTTCATGATGACCTTTATTTTCTTCGCACGGACCTTAAGATTTGTTCGTTTTCAGTTCCTAATACTAGTATCAATAAAGATGTTTCCGATATATGGCATTGGCGCCTAGGACATCCCTCTTTTACTTCTTTTAAGTATTTAGTTTCCAAAACTCCATGTATGAAGTTAATTTCTTTTAATAAAATTCCGTGCGAAATTTGTCCTTTGTCCAAATTTACACATTTACCTTTTCCTTTAAGTCATACATCGACTTCTCGTTCTTTTGAACTCGTTCATGCCGATTTATGGGGACCATTCTCTGTCCCCTCTCATTCTGGCTGTCGTTATTTTCTCACTTTAGTAGACGACTTTACTCGTTGTACTTGGATATTTTTAATGTCCCACAAATCCGACACCTTTAGACTAATCAAGAATTTTTCCAATTATATATCTACTCAATTCAATTCGTCCATCTCTCAATTCAAATCCGGACAAGGAACGATCCCAGTTCCCAAAATTCAAACCATTCGCTCAGACAATGGTACCGAATTTATGAACAATGACATCCAATCATGGTTCCGCAAAAAGGGAATTCTCCATCAGACTAGTTGTCCTCATACTCCACAACAGAATGGAATCGTCGAGAGAAAACATCGACACATTCTAGAGGTGGCACGTTCTCTTCGCCTTCAGGCTCATCTTCCACTTTCCTTTTGGGGTGAGTGTGTTCTCACGGTAGTTTACCTCATTAATAAATTGCCTACACCCACTTTAAAAGGTCTTTCTCCTCATGAAAAGTTATTGGGATCTCCTCCCACATTTGATCATCTTCGGGTTTTCGGTTGTCTATGTTTTACTAGACGACCATTGGTCAAAACCAAATTCGATTCCCGTGCTTCTCCGGGTATTTTCGTTGGTTACCCCAACAGTCAAAAAGGTTATCGCGTTTTTGATCTCAATTCTCGAAAAATCATCACTTCTCGTGATGTTGTCTTCCATGAAAACAAATTTCCCATGATCACTACCAGTCGGGTCCCTCCTTTGGTTCACACACATCCGATGATCTCCATTCCGGATGATGGCTCATTCATCTTTCCTCCTTCTTCTCCTTCGGACTCAACCGGTCTACCTATAGGCACACCAACTAGGATCAATGATTCAGCTCATGCCCTTTCCGGCACTCCCGATCCGCCCTCTCCTTCTCGCCCTACGAGCACTCCCGGGCCTCCTCGGTCTCGGTCATCAAGCCCACCATCTTTCGATGACCGGCCTGTCCCTCTAGAGGCACCATCGTCCCTACCTCTAGAGGCACCGTCATCTCCACCTCATTCCCTTCGGCCTTCACGCCTCCGTCGTCCCCCGGCGCACCTAGACGATTATGTTTGTCACTCCTATCCTTCTTCTACTGTTACTTATCCACTCACTAACTATCTTCACTTTAATCAATTTTCAGCCTCTCACCAGGTTTTCCTTAACTCTGTAATCTCTACAGTTGAGCCTACTTCATTCTCTCAGGCGGTCAAATCCCCTCACTGGCGTGAGGCAATGGAAAGAGAAATTGCAGCCTTAGAGGCTAATCAAACATGGACCATTACAGACCTCCCTTCCGGAAAAAGGGCAATTGGTTGTAAATGGGTTTACAAAATCAAATTCAAAGCTGATGGCTCTATTGAACATTACAAAGCTCGTCTTGTCGCAAAGGGATATACTCAAATAGAGGGCCTTGATTTCCATGACACCTTTGCTCCTGTCACCAAATTAGTTACAGTTCGCGTCCTGCTATCCATTGCAGCTGTTAAAAAATGGTCCCTACATCAATTAGATGTCAACAATGCCTTTCTCCAAGGCGACCTCGATGAAGAGGTCTTCATGAAACTACCTCGGTTTTTCTAAACAGGGGGAGTCTAAAGTTTGTCGTTTACAAAAGTCTCTATATGGCCTAAAACAGGCCTCCCGTCAATGGTTCTCTAAATTCTCTTCAGTCCTTATCAAAAAGGGCTTCACACAGTCCCTTTCCGACTATTCGTTATTTTCTCTCTGCACAGAATCTGTCCATCTCTACGTATTAGTTTATGTAGATGACATCCTTATTACTGAAAATGACGAAATCGCCATCTCTCAACTAAAATCTTTTCTTCACACCACCTTTTCTCTCAAAGATTTAGGTCCTCTTAAATATTTTCTAGGAATCGAGGTCTCTCGCTCCTCTCAAGGCATCTTCTTGTGTCAGCGCAAATATGCCCTTGACATTATTACAGATTCAGGTCTTTCTGCCTGTCGTCCCTCTCCATTTCCAATGGAACAGAAACTTCGTCTAAGTCCTTCTGATGGTGACCCTCTTCCGGACCCCACCATCTACAGACGACTGATTGGTCGCCTCCTCTATCTAACTGTCACCCGACCTGACATTAGTTATGCAGTGAATAATCTTAGTCAATTTCTTCAAAAACCTAGCACCACTCATCTCGATGCTGCTCATCGTGTTCTACGATATCTCAAAGGATCTATTGGTCATGGTCTACTCCTATCTTCCACCAGTTCTTTACACATATCTGGATATTGTGACTCGGACTGGGCTGGTTGTCCGTCCACCCGTCGTTCTACAACGGGATATTTCACTATGTTGGGTTCTAGCCCACTCTCCTGGAAATCTAAAAAGCAACCTACCATTGCTAAGTCTTCTGCTGAAGCAGAATATCGTGCCCTAGCACATTTAACTAGTGAACTTCAATGGTTGAAATATCTACTTCGCGATCTTGGTATCGACCACTCTTCTCCTATGTCTGTTTACTGTGATAATAAAGCAGCACTCCACATAGCTGATAACCTAGTTTTTCATGAACGTACAAAGCATATTGAGATTGATTGTCACTTCGTTCGGGAAAAGATTAAAGCCAACGTCATTACTCCCCGTTTTACGCCTACTTCTGAGCAACTAGCGGATATTTTCACGAAGCCACTTGGAGCAGATGCGTTCAAACATATTATTGGCAAGTTGGGCATCACGTCCCTTTCTGCTCCAACTTGAGGGGAATGTTAAGGTATATCACCAGGCCCAAGAATACACAAGCCCACCTACATCATGGGATGACCGGCCGACTAGCAAGAGGAAGCCCAACCGGCTATAATTAGGGTTTCCTAATTATTAATAGTTTCCTAACTATTAATTGTTATTTTATGTAATAACTTGTTAAAGGAAGTTTCCATGTTTCTTAGATTTACTTCTATATGTAACCTACATGTAAACCTATAAATACTCATGTAAACTAGATGAATAAACACACAAAGAATTCTTTCTTCCATCTCTCTCTCTCCCACACGATTTCTCTCTCTCTCGCTCTCTCTGTGTTCAGTTAATTATAATCTTCTATTATCAAGAGGTGATTTACCTCTTCACAATGATTATGGTAACATCATCAAACCCCCTCCTTTTTCTAATCTACTTATCATTTAATCAATCCTAGCAATTAATTTTGTAATTTCTGGATCATCAGGTCCAACTTTATGACCCTGTTGATCTAGTCCTCAAAGTATAAAGTGATAAACACAAGTATTACATGAGAAGGAAGATCAAATTTATCTTCAAATCTCTCAACAGAAAAAAAAGAAAAAACCCCACTTCAAATGAACATAACTGTTATGATGCTTTACATAGGAAGTCTCTACACTTTTAGTAGCAAGGGGTTGTTAGTGTCTAGAGGGAAATCCACAAACAAGGAGCAGATCCACGGATAGAGTTGTCTACGATTTTTAGGGTTTATAAAATCGGACTTGCCATGTGTTTGCTTCGTTTTGTTCTAACCAATCATTCTTGGGACAAATTCAAACAAAAACCTAAGAAATTCCATGAAAAAAATCAATCAAATATAAGTTTTAGGTTAGAATGAAAATTATTTTTCTCTTTCAGAAGATTCTTCAGTACGATACTACGATCCTTCCATTTTATTGATCTTGCCATGATCAACATCTCCACAATTTTTTTTCTAAAAGTTTAGGTGTTGGTGAAGAAGAAGAAGGTGCTGATAGGGTTTATGGAAGAAAAGATGGGGACTTGAAATAAAAGTGGTAGTTTTTAGAGGACAAGAGTGATAAATAATAGAGTGGTGTCCCCTTAAAAACTGTTGTCCATATAAAATTTCTAATTTTTATAGTTCTCCACATAAAATAGTTGTCCATATAAAACAATTGGTTGTCCATATATTGGCCACCTTTGGTTTTTCTTGGTTGATGGAATAAGAACTGAAAAATTGAGAGAGAAAGAGGACAGTGCAAAATTAAAACATACGAAAAGGTAATTTATTATCATAAGCAATGTGGACGTCACCCACGTGTCTGAACTAAAATTCTGGTGGTAACTGCCGAATTTATTTTCGCTTAAACTGCCATTAGACTACATTGTTTTGGCTTAAATTGCCATATTAATAATCCGGTGGCTTTAACAACTGATAGCTCAGTTGGTAAGGTATGTATTCCAAATCCTGGAAGTCTCAGGTTCGAAAGTGGAATCTATGATCTGTAGTTTATTGAACTTGATTTTTTTTTTTTTTTTGTTAAGGAAATGAACTTGGGTTATTAAAGTATAAAATAAAATAGTCGATAGGCTTTAGGCCTTTAGATAGGCTTTAGGCCTGATAGTATAGATGTGCTTTAGGCCCGGCAGTTTAGAATGCTTGAGTTCAATCCTGCTTATCACATCTTGATGATGTATCAATGCATCTGTAATGACTGCGTTGTGCCGTAGTCACCCTTCAAAAAAAATATATAAAGAAAAATATAATCCGGTGGCTTTTATTGCCATTAAACCGACTTATATTGGCCTGAACAACTCTGTGTTCAAAACTAGAAATTATGTAAGCAACAGCCAACTTACTTTCAGGAAAAATTGTATGTTTTCTTTATATATTATGGATGTATCTCATACTTGCCATATTATGATGTCAAGTAAACTGTGAGTTAACCTTGATCATATGTCTGTTGATTTCTTTAGTTCTCAATCAAAGATTTTGAAAACAAGGCATATATCGATGTTACTAAAATATTAGTTGAAGAGCAAGTATTTCAACACAAATCTCATAAAAAAAAAAAAAAGTATTTCAACACAAATTAATCATCATCTGCTTTACTAATATATTGGTGGGGAAGAAGCAATCTTCGAATGTATGACAATGGGACTTCTCACGCTGTGAATTCCATCAGACCATACTAACACTGCAGTAGAAATATCACCTACACGCAATCCTTTTCCTACAACACTCACAGTAAAAGACTTCTTCTCCATCAAGGACTTGAATGTCAGAACATTGGGGTTCACTGTCACCTTAATTCTATCATCTGAATATTTGATCGTCGCATTATATGTTGAATTAGCTAAACCAACATTTGTTACTGTCCTCTTAAAGTTGATGTTGATGGGCACATTTTCTTCTACTTGAGCACCCAACGATGGATAATTGAGATCTCGTGAAGTTCCTTTGGCACCGGTACACTTGGGGCATATACTGTTTGTTATGAGCTTAACTTTGGTCGAGTCATAACCAAGATCGAATAGCATATTAACATAGTCCTCCAAAAGCGTTTCATAAACAAGACCAGGGTTGACAGCCTTTACAGGATCAATGTGACCAGAACCATAAGCAAATTCACCTTCTTGATTCTTAGTAGTATTCATCACAAAAGCTGAAATGAAACAATAGAAAGTATCATGAATTTCAGTTGGTCTAAGCATAAAAGAATATGACTTTCAAATGAATATATACATACCAGTGGTCATAAGAGCAGATTTAATGGCAGAAGGAGACCACTCAGGATGAAATGTTTTAACGTAAGCTGCTGCTCCAGTCGCATGAGAGCATGACATCGACGTCCCAGACTGTATATTATACTTCACCGATCTTTGTTCATCTCTAACACAAGACATTGTAGCCGCAGGTGAGAATCCGGCCAAAATATCAACCCCAGGGGCAGTTATATCCGGCTGTTATGAGAAAAATTTGGTGGTTAAGTGTGATAAAACTAAATCACCGTCAAATAAGTATATCTATAACAATATGCATAGTAATAGAGGAATACCAACCTTGATAATGTCAGGTAAGATGACATTCGGCCCACGAGAAGAGAAAGAAGCAACTACCGGAGCTTTAGAATCTTGTATAGACTCACTGTTCAAGATGGTTCCTACAGCGTTTCTGCTATTGGGTGAACACAGATTAAGATGGTAATTCGATCAAATAATCGAACTTCAGTTTCTTACAAACGTCTAAAATGGAATTACCTGTTGGAGCGAATGTAAGACTTGACTTCTTCTCCACTTTTGTTGCTTAAAAGAGTTCCAGGTAGTGGATAAATGAAGGAACCGTCACGTCCATCAGAAACCATGATGGTTCCTAAAGCTCCACTGTGGAAAGCTTCTTGAACTCCATTACCCGAAGTTTGTGGAAGTCCACCACCCGGATATTGGTCACATTTGCTTTCCCCGTCGCATACAACAATCTTCCCCTTCACTAAGTCTTTATCTAAACAGTCCTTTGTACAACTCCTGAAATTTTCCGAGCAGCATAAATAAAATAAATAATAAATCAAATTTTACGGGAAGAAAAATATTCTTTAGTCGATAACTCACCGAGCTTGTTCAATGCTACATTTACTCGAAACATTTGCCCCATACAGAAGTGGAATTTTTGTTCCATTCAACTTGAAGGAATTAATGCCTGTACCCTGACAATCATAAACGATATGGACTCGTCAATTTCTACAACTTTTAACCTATACATTTTATGTTCTTTACATTTAATTGTTAGACATAAGAAACTGTAGCTTACCTCAAGTGTATGACCATTTCCTAGCACAACCTTGTCAATGATCCGACGATCTGTACTACTTGCTGCTACAGTTAGCACCCAAGGTGCATTACCGCTTACGGTTCCTTGTTGTGGGCCATTATTACCAGCTGATTGCGAGGTGAGAATGCCTTTCTGTATAGCATGAAAAGAACCAATCGCAATTGGATCCTTGTCGAAGTCACTTGTCATGGAAAGAGATGGTGGCAATGGACCTGCTGAGATTGAAATTATGTCAACACCGTCGGCAATTGCATCATCAAAACCTCTCAGAATATCAACATCTTGACAACCGAGGCTTATTGAACAGACTTTGTAAACAGCAATTCTGGCTGAGGGTACTGCACCCCTTGCGTTTCCCTTGGCCAACCCAAAGACGCTGGCATCCTTTACTACCCCACCAGCCACAATCGAGGCAGCATGAGTACCATGTCCTGTGAAATCTCTAGCATATAAATCGATGATGCCAAGTTCTGGATAACCCCTTGCACCAATGAGCTTGCTGAAAGTATATTGAAATAAAATCAGTATATATTTATAACCATAAATTTTATCTAAGAAAAGAAAACGTAGGTAGAGTGAACATAGTTACTTGTTGCAGGTGAAATTTTCACCACCTTGACAAACACCTTTCCATTTCTTAGGTGGTGGACCGAATCCTTCGTCTCTAAAGCTCTCCAACTCTGGCCAAATTCCAGTATCAAGTATACCTACGATGGTATCACTTTCAACTGTAGGTACTCGTTTAACAGTCTCCGGGAATCCCATAAAATCCCAAGATCTTGTTGTATGAAGTTGAAGCTTTCGGCTAGGAAACACAGATACGATTCCTTGCATGCCTATAACCACAACCATTTTTTTGAGAAAGCGATTATATATTGACCAAATTCTGAGAAAGTACTCAAATTACAAAAGGATTACAAATTGATGCAACAAAAAATAAAGGAAAAAACGGTTAAAAAAATGCCAAAACGAAGCTGTCGATATCGGAATCAAGCGAAATTTGAATAGTAGATGTAAAAAGGCGTTCCACTCAAGTGGTCTCACTTATGCAAGGGCTGACCATTTTTTGGTCCAAATTCCATCATTTAGCCTTATTTATTTTTCTAAGAACAATTTCGTTTTTTGGAAGTCATTTTAGTTTGAAGTTGTTTAGGATTAGGAAATCTTAATACTATATAGAGGGGTTCTTCTAAAAGATTTATCCATTCAATTCAATCAATAAAATTCAGCAGCTTCTCTATCTTAGAAAGTTTTCAATTTTTTCGAGTTTTAACCAACATTTTAAAACTTTACCAAGTTTTTCGCTGCGTGACCTGCGTCAAAAATAATGATTTACATTTCTTGTATGTATAATAAGATTAGTAGCTAGTTACCCGAAAGTTTTTGAACCTCTTGTTCTGTGAGCTTCGCCGCAAATCCATTGAAACTCCTTTTGTAATTATGAACTATAACATCCTCCACCAAGCTGTATCATCAGTACATGACAATCAATCAAATCCACTAAATAGTTATGTTTTATGCAAACACTCCAATTGTTAGTCTCAAGTGTACCTACCTTCCTTCTAGAATTTCTTCAAGAATATTTTTGTGGTGAGATGTTGGAGAATACTCACTATGAGTTGGAAGTTCACCCATGTACACAATATGCACCTTCACACACAGTAATAATCAAATTAATATAGAAAATAGCTCAACAAAAAAAAATATTAACATAGAAAATGAACAAAAAGAGTACCATCATATATATACACATATATATATATATATATATACAGGGGCGAGACCTCACAGTAGGAACATAAAAAAAAAGGTAAATTTGGTATAAATAAGATGTAATCACTAACAAAAGAAAAAAAAATCTATATAATAAAACAGAACGGAAAACGCTTACTGGGACAAACATCCTTTCTTAATAAAGGATATTGTCTAGAAGCCCTTTTTAAAATTTGAAATATAGTCCTTCTTAAAAATAAAATAACCTATTTAAATAAATAAAAAAATAACCGTGTCTTTAGAAAAAAATAACTAATTTAAGAAAAAAAACAAAAGATATTTCAAGGGTTGAAAAAGAAATTAAAATCTCTCTCAGTAAAATAATAATTAATTTATGAAAAAGAAAACAAAAGAAAATAATACCAAAAAATCAGAGTATCCAGAATATAGCAATAATAAACATGGAAAGTCGGATTAAAAATTCGTCAAATGTGATTAATACAACTGACCGCGCCCTGGGGCATGCGATATACCCTAGTATATATATATATATATATATATATAACAAAAAGTTACACAAGAGGCTATTTTAAAAGCTAGTCAAAATACAGAGGTTCGAATCTCTGACATTCAATGCGTTAGACAAGGAACACAACCACTGAGAAAAAGGAAGCCATAGCTTACAAATTTCATACAAAAATTTCTAAATTCCAGCCGAGCAATGGCTCAGGTTCTAAATTCCAGCCTGGGCAATGGCTCAGGCTAGTCTACAGACGAGTCTGCGCCTGTATATTATATATATATATTAAAAGTTGCTGATTTAGAGAGAGAGAGAGAGATAGAGAGAGAGCACCTTTCTTTCATCAGTAACAACAGCATCGGAACCAATGGTTATCGAAACAAGTAACAACAAAAAAGATGAGCGTAGCCGGCTAAGTTCCATTGTTGATTGTTGTACAGAAAAGATGATGGGTCTCTTTGTATTTATATTGAACTTCAGAATATTCAAGTCAAAGATTTAAAGTGTGATGATCAATTTACAGAAAAATAAATGGTATAATTATTCAACATTTTCCATTTATAAAGATTCTTGTATTAATGAAAATGACTATTTTTAATGGGTCAAAAGTTATTCCAATATCTCACAAAGTAAAAAGGAAAAAAGTTTGACAATTATTAGAAGGAAATCTATTTCCTATAAGACCATGTTTGACTAAGTTATGTAGATGTTAGAGATTTTTCATTTGAGAAATGATAGAGAACAAGAAAGACATAGGATGTATGTCTAAAGTATGTCAGGATTTTCTTATTCTCTATCATTTTTCTTACCATTTATAAAGATTCTTGTATTAACCAGTCAAATTGGAGTTTATGAAAAATTGATGATTTCTTATCTAATATAGGAGTATTTTTTGTTAAAAGATTTTTTATTTAATATGGATTCTCCTAAATGTGATCTTCATATAGGAGGGAGGGAGTAATAATCTTTTTTTTGTAAGTCAATAGGCGACACATTTAGAAGATTTCATATAAAAATTTCTAAATTCCAGCCAGGCAATGGCTCATGCTAGTCTACAGACGACAACAATTTAGCCAATATGAAGATCACATTTAGGAGAATCCATATTAAATAGAAAATCTTTCAAGAAAATCTTTTTTTTATTTAATAAAGTTACATGTATTCCCAGTTTTATTGTAAGTCAATTAGCGACAGATTTAGCCTATAACAATTTTTGCGCTCGTAGCTAATAAATCAAGGCATTGGCCTCCTTTCGTCGGAAGAAAGAAAATATATTTGACAAGTAAAGAAGGAAATTTTTTTAGTCCAACTACAGCAAGGATGCTTGTTAATAAAAACCATTTGGTATTTTGGTGTCCCTTTATAAAAATGATCTTGGCAAATAATGGTGACAATGTTTTTTTTTTTTTTTTTTGTTGAGAAATAATGGTGACAATGTTAGGCATCTTCCAATGTGATAAATAGTATCAATAAATTGATATAGTGAAGAACAAGGATTCATTCAACTTTCAAAAATCAAGAAGCCAAGTTCCAAATTTTAAACTTACAAGATAGGGTTTTTCAAAAGTAAAAGATTCAAGAACTCACCAATCTAAAATTCCAAAAACCAGTTCTGAAATATTCTAAATCGATTTTAGACAAATTTAACTTCAACAGGTCGAATATTTTTATCACCAAACAGTCTAATCTAGAAGAAAATAAAGATCCATCAAAAAAAATATAGAAAAGCTAAAACCATACCTTAGACAAATCCCTTCTTGTTTCAAAATTGAAATAGTGTAAGACAAACCCCTTCTTGTTTGAAATTGAAATAGTGGAACCAATCTATTGATTCTTAGACTTCAATACACTATGAGTTGAATGAATTGCCCCTTCTTGTTATTGTAGTGTTTTTTTCCCCCAAACAGTTTCCACCCACCATACATTCTACTTTTGCATACTTCCAAATTCCATGGATAATTCAAGAGGAAAACAACCGACAACAAAAACAGTCATATATCTCTTGCATTTTGGAGTAAGTAGTAGTATTATATGCACAACTAAAATTTTATAAACAAAATTGAACATTAAATTTTTACTGCCAGTAGGAAATCGTACGTAATAGAATTAACGTGTCAATGGAATAAGTGATGAGATTAACCGTTACTAAAAAATATACTAGTGTTGGTAATGCTTCTTGAACTATACTTTTTGACGTTTTGAGCTCATTAAAAAAAGCGTATTTTCCAAAATTTTGACTTGTGGTCTGTTTACCCAAAACGAACGCAAGCCCGTTCACTCAAAATGACTTCATTGTAGTCTTACATTTTTTTTCAAGAAAAATTTGAGGATACCCCAAAATTCCACTAGACATTCGACGTCGGTAGTTGGATTTGCGCAATAATTTTCTGAGCTGATTGGGCAGAATCCAGCCGTCCATATTAGATTCGAGCTATATTTTGGCCTTAGTTTTTGCACAATCCATCACCTTTGTATTTTTAGTGAGCCCAATATCTTCTCCGACTTCTTCCATTTTGAGACTGAGTGAAAAAAATAAAATTGCATGACACGAAATACATTTTATTTATACAAATTGTCCACATATCATGGTTTCAGATATTCTACACGTCGTAAATAGAAGTTTATTTTTCTACAAATTTTAGACTAGCCCTCCCTACCTGAAAATCATGGTCTGATTAGGGACAAAACACGATTGAGAATCAAGGGAGGCCAATATGGAAGCAGCAATTCGATCTTTTATTAATTTTAGAACTATATCATATTCATTTTACCCATAAACGCTTTATCCATAAAATCAAAATCAGAAAATTTGAAAAATCACCTCAATATGATATAAGTAGCCATGAAATGATCAAAGTCTTATGGTAACAGACCCGCTCTTAGCCGTTTCTACGCTGGCACTTACAAAGAAAAAATAACAGTAGATAGAAAATAACATCGAACTCAACTTTGAAAATGCACTTGGGGATCCATAAAACGTTACAAACTGTTTCTTTCTATTCACTGTTATTTCTCTTTATAAGTACCGGCACAGAAGACAGATCTAAATTATCGTTCTTCTAGTGTTTTGTTCCAATATACTATTAACAGCATCAATAACAGGTTTAAATTGCCCTGACCCATTTTGTTTAACTTGATTGTTATTGGGTTCATTTTGCTTCTTGGAGAGCTGGATGAAGAAGTTGAAGGGTTTCACGATTTTTGAATGGGAAAGTGAAGGAAGGGTAAGAGAATGGTTGCCAAAGAAAGTGAAGGAAGGGTAAGAGAATAGTTCAATATATTGGCTTTTATATAGTTGTTGAATAAATTACTTTTCTTTTTTTTTTTTGTTGAACTATGTTTAATAAATTACTTAGTAACGAAGAATATTATTAGCTACAAACACGTCGTCTACGAAAATGAAAGGAAACAACTTTCACGTTCCCAACAACTTTAGTTTTAAAGTTAATTGCGATTTTATCTCTTGTTTAGTAAAAACTGCAAAGAAATTTTCAAGTTCCCATCAATGTTGTGACCTTGTTTAAGTACTAATTGACTCCCACTTTGGTTCTTGTTTGACAAAAACTAGAAGGAAAACAAATCAAGAATGCCAGAGAAAGCTACTTCTAACTAACATTATCTCCAACTAATCGAGACTCCTTGGTCATGCTTGCTGTCATGACATTTCATGTGGGAGTGTTTCAGATTTGAATTTAAACTATTAATCCAAATTGTAAGAGAAGATTTGCATCAAAGTTGAATCTAATTAGTCTGTGTTCAGATCAATTCTGTTTAGAAACTTGAATATCTATTTCAGGCCGTTCATCTATCAATCTGATTTACTTTTACATTGTTTCCCCACCAAAAACTCATTCTATCTAATCCTTGGTTGAACAGTATAAATTGATATTGTTCTAACATGAGTAAATCGGTTGAGAACATACACGGGGTGGATGGAATGACAGAAAACAATGTTATAATTTATATGCACTATAGTATAACATAAAACTCTCATAATATTGAACATCTTTGTAACCCAAACGCCGAAAATAACCGGCTTATTAAACCCCTTGGAGGTGGTAGAGCTTCTTCGTCTTTATCTTCCTCTACTTCGTCACGATCGACTGACTCTGCATCGCCACCATTTTCGTCGCTCTTGTT